>VXBW01000254.1:296404-337549 GCA_013400375.1 Thinocorus orbignyianus
GTGCTGGTGGGAGGTGTCCCTGCCCAGGGCAGGGGGTTGGAACTGGATGATCTTTGAGGTCCCTTCCAACTCTGACCATTCTATGAATCTATGGTCTCTTCCATCTCTGTGGCTGCTGGTTGCAGAGGAAGGTGACGCCTGGTTTAGAGCAGAAGTGGCACAAGGAGATGGGCTGTGGCTGGTCCAGGCGGGAGCAGCAGAAAGGGCACCCAGGAGTGGAGGAGAGGACTCTGTGTGGAGGCGAGAGCAGCATCCTGAGCAATGCCAGGGGTGGGGATGGGGACAGCCCCTTCCCCACATCCTGCCTGGCTCCGTGCTCCCGGGGCTGCTCCTCTGCTTTGCCAGGCACTGTGGATGTGCCCGGCACAGAGCTGTGGGCACGCAGCCTCCTCTGTCCCAGTACATGCTGCTCCNGCTGGGACTGGGCACAGTGGGGCTGAGGAGGAGCTGGGTGGGCTCTGGGGTGTCAGAGCCCCCCGACCTGGGGAGATGGGACTCGGTAGGGTCCCCTTCCTCTTCCCAGTGAGTGTCTGCCGTGTGTCCTGCCATGCTGTTTGGGTCGATCCCGAGCATCTCAGTTTTGGGGGATGCTCCTCAGAGGGAGGGGGCTCCTGGGGGATGCTCCTCTGCTGTGGCCCTGGGAGGCAGAGCAGTGTCCCCAGTGGAGGTCTTGGCTGATCACGGTGCTTGTGTGCCATGGAGGGGCAGAAAGCACAGGGTAGTGCCAGTGAGCTGCCTTGATTTACTCTTTGAAACGGTGCTGAGCAGCGTTCTCCTTCTCCGAGCCCGTTTTGCAGTTTGCTGTGTGTCACCACCCCGGCGCGGTGGGCAGGACTGTGCCCCCGCCCAGCTGCACAGAGCAGAGATTTTTAAATTTCATTTGATTTATTTCTTTCCCCCAGGAGGGGGCTGCTTTTGAGCCCCCGAAAGGCGGCCCAGGCTGTGTGCTTGCAGGAAATCTCTGAAGTTTACATGCTTTGCAGCGTTCCCTCAGTGGGTGCCTGTTGGAACCCCGGCGTAACGGGGTGTTTCTGTCCCGTCAGGATCCAGGTTGCTCGGGCCTGGGTCTGGCTGCGCAGACTGGGAAACAGATTGGAGTAATATTGAATGAGAATTTACGATACCTGGAGGGAGAAGCCGGCGAGGAGCTGCGGGGATTGTTGTTAAACGGCCTTGTTAATAAAGGTTCTGGAGGGAGAAGGGATGTACAGGGGGAGCAGCTCGTTAATGGGAGGTGTTGGGAGGGGGGAGTGCGGGGGAATGGCAGCCACACGGTGTTCTGGGGCTGCATAAAGAGAAGGGAAATTTCACGACCTGGCAGTGCTTTAATGGCCGAGGCTCGGGAATATTGACCGACTCTTTGGGAGATGGGGAAAGCGCTCTCTGGGCAGATGGGGAGCACAAGAGCTCCCTTCTAATTTTACTTCTCGACATACTAGTTTGTAAAGTGCACTGATTTACTGCTCGTCTTTCATTTGCTGGATATCTGGTTCAGAAAAGATGATTTTTATATTTTTTTTCCCCCCTTTTCCCTGTGTTTCTGGGTGGTTGCCATCACAAACGTGAGCCGCACATCCTGTGAGGCGGTCGCAGGAAAAGCGTGGTTTGGGATGTGTGTGACCCTGAGCAGCTCAGCAGAGGGGTGAGGGACAGGGAGGCATCACTGCCAGCCAGGGAGATCTCATCCCCCCGGGCACGGTGGTACCCGAGACCTGCGGGACAGCAAACATCCCGCACGGCTCCCTTCCTCAGTGCAGGATTCTGAGTGTCAACGTGGAGGATATCAGCCTGCGAGTTCCGAGGTGCCGTGCAAGCGAGCAGAGTACTTTGGTCTTGTAGGGACTGTTTGTTCAGGATAATTGCGGCATTAAACAAATTCGGCGGCCGGAAAGCTGTAAAACATTTGCAAGCAAGAGCATGCTTTTAATATTCATCTTCTTTAAGTGCCACCGGGTGACATCTGAGACTAACTGGGCAGAGGTGGGTGCCAGGCAAAATAGGGAGCGGGGAGTCTTGCTTGCTAATTTGTATTCTAGATGTAAATCTTAAATTAGTTTGAGATCTTAAAATGGGTTTTTAAATGCCAGGCACATAAGAGGTGGAATCGATATTAATATTAATAGGCTTAAAAAGATGTTTAGCGAAACACTTGTATAATTTCATTTTCTTCATAATCAAGTCCGAAAAGTGCCGGCTGACCAGGGGGCTCGGGGACCCCGGTGGGGCAGCGAGTCTGGTGGCACTGGTGGGCTGAGCCTTCCCACGGGTGACTGAACCCCCCACCCCTGTCTGGCTGGGCTGACCTGTGCTCCTTGGCTCTGTTCGTGTGCTCACACCTGGACCATCACTGATCCATCGGTACAGCGAGGTACCTCTGGGGGCACAGGCGTCCATCCCGCCGGGCTGCGGGATGCAGCTTTCCCTGTAGCTCCGTGATGTGGCTGCAGCCAACTGAGGGCTCCCTGGTGCCCCTCTTAATGGGGTGAGGAGCAATTAGCACAGCTCACCCCAACTAAGAACCAGGAGGAAGGGTGTTGGCATCCTTGGGAGCGGGTGGTCCCGTGGTGGGGAGTGTTTTTCCAAGCAAAGAAGGACGCGGGAGGCGTCGGAGCGGTGTATCCTGCAGATATAAATAAACCGAGGACAGTTGCAGGAGGAGGAGGAGGGAGAAGCTGCAATATTAATGAAGATCTAAAGCACTGCACCTACACTGAGAGCACTCTGATGTTCTCCCTCATCTATTCGTGTCGAGCCGGCTGGAGTTTTAAATTTTAAAGCCTGGGTGGAGAAGAGGGGTGAGGTGAGGTGGCTCGTCAGGGCTGTGGCTGTGCTCGCAGCTGCCTTAATCGCTCCGGAGGGGACAAAGGCTTTTGGCACCCGGAGTTTGGCAATGGCCATGTGTCCCAGCTGTGGCTGCAAAGCATCCCTCTGATGTCCCTGAGTGCTGCTGCTCTGATGCAGCTCCACCTGGGCCGAGGATGGGGCTGGAGGATGGGACATCCCTGCTGCCACGAGCCCCCCCACACTGGGGACAAGGGCAGGACATCCCTAAGGACAGGGACAGAACTCTGTGGGGAGGCAGAATACGTTATTTGTGGTGGGATGAGCAGGAAAACAGCATCTACCTGGATGGTGAGACCATCCATGGGCTTTGTGAGGCCAAACCAGCTTTCAGGTCTTCTGCGAAGGGTGCTCTGGAGGCTGCCCCAGTGGGAACCATCATGCCGGGGTTCCCACGCTGGGACCGTGCTGCGGGAATTGCCTCCAGGCACCAGGGACGATGCTCTTGGGCAGGAGGCATCGTCCATCCATGGGGCCGGGGCAGGAGGGATGCGCTGGCTCTTCTCCCGCAGCTGCCGCAGGTACCTCTGGGCTCTGCTCCTGCACATCCTCCTCTTCTCAGCCAGGAGTTTGCCTCCACCTACAGGAAGCAGAAAGCAAGATAAAACCCCCGTAATGGCACGATACCATCTGTTAGTCCTCATCTTTCGGAGAAGCTCCCAAAGCATCTCATCACTCTCCACGGCTGCATAAAGCGCTCGGACCCGTTTCTGAGCGGTGCCAGGGCAGCCCCAAGGCTTCTTACCCGTCAGCCAGGCTCTGATTCGCCTTGTCTTGTAACCCGGGCCTGGAAAAGGGAGCGCACGAGGGCTGACAGGCTGGTAATTGAATTTGGGCTGGCGTTAGCGAGGGCTCCGCTGGGGTCCCTGCCTGAAAGACAAAGCGGGTGTTTGGGAGGAGAGCAGCCATGGTGCTGGAAGGGTTTGGCAACAGCAGGAACAGTGGGAACTGGTTTGGTCCATGCAGGGAAAGGAGGGCTGGGGGGTTTTCTCCTCTGCCACCCTGGGCAGGGGCATTGGGGGAGCGAACGTGCTGGAAACCCCTTTTCCCATCGAAACGGTGACAGAAGCGGGGCATGTCCCTGTCCTGGGAGCTGGGCCTGGGGACATGGTGGCGCCTGCCGGGGCCATCCCACGTGATTTCAGTTGCGTTGCGTATTTATGGACAGTTCCTTTTTCTCTGCACATGGAGGCAGAGGAACAGGGAAGGAAGCGCCGCCGCCGCCTCCGTGGTGTCTCACAGGGACCCTCTCAGTTCCCGTCCCGTTCCCAAGGGATAAGTACCCGACTCACCCCTGGCTCAGTGACCCATGGACACACACAGTGCCAGTGGCAGGGCCTCAGTGTCACAGATTTCCCTTTGCCCTGACCCTCTGGGGAGGACTGGAGGGATGGAGCACGCCCAGGTGCTTGGCAACTTCCAAACCTTGGTGGGACACCACTGGCGGCACATCCTGGGCACAGGCTTCCTGATAGGGTGTGCGGAGAGCCACAGTGAATGACATCTCGGGCAGCACCATCCAACCGCTCCAGCTGTTGGTCCAACAGTCACACCGTCAGTCCAGTGTCACTGGCGTCACCCTCATGGAATCGGGGTTTCGTGTGTCAGGAGGGTGTTTGAGGGATGTTTGGGCAAAAGGAGTTCCAGCCTCCTGGTTTCACGTGCGGGGTACCTGGGAGTAAAGCTGCGTGGTGACCTTTATCTTTATGAGCTGTGAGAATTAAGGAGTTCTGTATTTTAGTTTAATTAAGCAATAAGGCACAACAGATGGTGCTTTTCTGGGTGATTATTGAATGTCTCTGGTTTGACTGAGAAGTGCAGTCACACTGCGGTCGTGAGCACATTGTGATTTGAGATATCCGAGATATCCAAGAACATGTGTCTGCGGCGAGGTGTCTGCCGTCAGTCGGGCTGTCAACCGGCCGGCTGCTCCCTGTGACTTCCCGCAGCCTTTCCCCAGATGGGTGCTGATGGTTTCAGTCCCGTTTGGTCACCGTGTTTGGGTGACATGGGACAAAACGCCCCCTCGTGCAGCTCAGCTGCCCGTTGGTATGAGCAGTCATCGCCTTCCCCTTCGCCCGCGAGGTCTGAGTGTGAAATTCTGCAGGGAAATGTTCTTGTTGAAGTGCCCTGGGTCGAGGCGACTCTTCTCATAAAGCAGACAGATGAGTTGCCCTCGGATTTCCAAAATGATACAGATTCAAAAAAGTAACCTAGCTCTCAGTGCTTAGAAACTTCTTGCTGTAGGAATTCCCAACCCGATGAGTTTGCGTTATTAACAGTATAGGGAGGAGAGGCTGGGAAAGCCAGAGCAGTAACTGGGAATGTCGGCAGTCCCTGTGGATCGGGTACACCCAGAGCATCACAGGTTGTGTTATTCCAACACTTACGTACCTAAATGGGCTCAGACAGGAAAGATGCGTTGTTGTACGGTGAGCACTCGGACTCAGGACACCAAGAAGAGCCCAGTTCCTGCCAGGTTGATTTGCTGTTTGGTTTTTCTCTGACTACATGTGATGGTTTGGGCTGGGCTGGTCACTAAACTGAGACCGTGGCATGAAATGTTCCACGCCAGGTGTTTCTCTGCACGTTTCCAGGTACCATGGTTGATCCAGGGAAGGGTGAAAAGCAGTTGAAGTGAGGAAGAGTGTGGAATCGATGCAAGAAGCCTGGCCAGGCCGTGGCACTCGGGGCAGGGTGATGGGCAGTGGCCTCCAGCTGAGATTTCTCCCACTGGTGTGTTGGAACCGGCCCCTGGTCCTGCCCCAAGGCCACCAGGGATGGGAATTGCTGGCAACCCGGCACTGAACTCGTGCCTTGCCCGTATTTTAGATCCCTGACTAATATGCCTCAATTTTTCTCATTAATGGAGTATTTGAAATGATCAAAATGAAATAGATCCACTTACTGGCGGTGAAGTTGTTGTAAGGATGATGTATGAGGAGTTTCCAACATGGCCCTGCTCTTGTCGGAGAGACTTTCCTGTCTGTCTCAGCCTCCAGGACCCTACTTTAAATTGGGAAAATCATCAGTTATGCCAGAAAACTTTCACTTTGGGGTTCGAAGGGCCTTTGTCCCTACTTGACCTTTCGGCTGGCTTAACGAGCCCTTTCCTCGTTAGCCCTTGTCATGGGGTGGTCTCTGTCCCCCAGCACACCCGGGGAGCCCCCCCAGGAGCTGGTGTGTGTTTGGGATCTGCGCAGCGCAATTAAAGCAAATTCCTGGTGGTGGATGGGTTGGCTTTGTGCCATTTTTGGAGACAATGTCCCGCTTAAATAGCCCGGATCGGGCTGGGAAGAATAATTGCTGCTATGAAATAATTTTGCAATTACTGCTGTAATTAAGGGCGGTTTGTTAATGAAGGCGCTGGGTGACTAATGGCTGCGGGGTGCTCCGTCTGGCGGGTGGCACCGGGCGCGGGTGGCGGCAGCGGCGGCCGGGGAGGCGACGGGATGGATGCGGGCACCCGCTGCCGCCCGTGATGGAGTGCTGTCATTAGCCTGCTGGGAGCCGGGTGGGTGAGGGAAAATAACCTGAAAACCTGAGGGGCAGCACTCCCCACCCCCTGGATAGGGGAATGCAGATGCCCCAACGCGGCTGATTCATCGCCCAGCTGCAGCCCCCACAGCCGTTCCTCAGGAATACAGGCTCATTCCGGCTCTGTTCTGGCAGCTTTGCTTGCTTTTCCCCACCAGGTTTTCTTTCCAGAACACAAACTGTTGCAGGTTTTCAATTTGTAGAGGTTCAACCCCAAACACGAGAAGGTGTTGGCTTTTCCAGCATGAGAGGAGGGTCAGTGGCTCTTGCTGTCCCCAGCGTCGGGGTGGCTTTCCTGAGAATTCCAGTTTCCAGGAGTCTCCTGGTGTTCCAGCGGCTGGTTGGCATTAAGAAAGCCAAATTCCCAACGGGGAAATCTTTATGGACACCTCTTGAAGTGCTGGGAGGAAAGGTGAGGGAACTGGTGGGGAGACGGGAATGGGTTCGGATGTACGGAGTGAAGCTGACAGGGCTCCCTGGCTCGGGGGACGAGCTCCTCGGTGCCGGTGACAAACCCAGTGACTCCTGGAAGCAGGAGAGGGCTTCCCGGTTCAAAGCAGTGCTGTGGAACAGGGAGAGGCTGTTGTTGGTGTCATTTTAGGGGAGCAGAGGTTGGGATGGGTACTACAGCACCAGAGGGTTTCTCTGGTGGCTCCGTAGCGATGCCTGTTGGTTTAATTGGGTTTGCAGACACCTCGAGAAGGTGTGATTTGCAGGACCTGCTTACGCGTGCCCAGCAAGCTCCTTGGAACCCCTGGAATGTTGGTTTGGCAGGGAAGGATCCCATCCCTGCACGCTGGGTTTGCTCCTGCAGAGCCTGGAGGAGGGTTTTGGGGGGTCCCCTCCTGCCCCACCATCAGGGCCACCCCCAGTCCCTCTGCCTGGTGCCGAAACCCCACTGTGAGCGCAGGGAAGCCGCCATCTGCCCGTATCCCGGGCTTCTTGGAGGTTTGCACATCTCCGTAATGAAGATGGATCAGGTTCATCCTCGTCGCCAGTCGCTCTATCAAAATAGTGCTAATTACCGCAGCCGCACGTGCCGCTACCTCCTCCCGCTGAGCTCCAGAGCACGTTCTGTACCACTCACCAAAGATAAAATCGAGGCAACTTTTCCCCTTCTATTTTTGGAAAAGTAGTTAGTAAAGGAGAAGGAAATTGATTTTGGTGTCAGAAAGGACATCTCTGACAGGAGCACACTTTGAAATGATTCAAGGCATCTGTTTCTGTTGCAGACACCCAGCACCGCTAAGAGCTGTACCTAAATTAAACTGTTTAAGATGTCAGCTCCGGGTACGAATGCAATTTACATCCCGGTAGCATGGTTGGAATTTTTATCGTTTAATGAACTTTCTCACTCAATTTCCGAACAAAGTCTCTCCCACGGTGACTATTCTTGGTGTGCGTGTAGGTCTTCAGGTGCGGTGCCGATGCTCCCCGTGGGAGGGGATGGGGCAGGGGCTGAAACCTCAGGGGGGTTTGTAGGAGCGTGGTGGGGGGCTGCCTTGGTGATGACCGGCTTCGGGCTGTCCGTTCTGTGGCCTTTGTGGTGTAATGTTGATTATGGCACGGTTAAGCGTTGGGAAGGAGCGTGCCTCCTTCCTGAAGGTGCTCTCCCCCGTCCTCCGCGCTCTGCTGGAGGGTCTGAAGAAAGCTGCTGTTTCAAGGTGAACGTTAAATTAATACGAAAGGCTTCTGGAGCTCCACAATTAAAAGGTCTTTTTGCTTTCCCCACTTCAGAAGGGATGCGATGGTTTATTGCCGGAGCCTTGGCGCGGAGCCTGGCTGACCTTGGATCCGTGCCTTGTGAGGGCCAGCGGGGTTCCTTGTGCGCTGTTGTGGCCTTTTGTGCGGGGAACAAGCCGCGATTGTGGCTGCGAAGGAGCTGGTGACACGGGGTGGGTGCTGGGGAAGGGGGATACTTGATTTTTTCCCTTCACGAGCATCATGCAGTTGGTGCTTGTTGTACCCGTGAGGTATTTGCGAACGTGGGTACCTTCTCTCTGGCACCCCTCTGCCCAATGCTCCATACGTGGTGATAAAGCTGATCCTGTCCCCTCGAAATTGAGCTTTCCATGCTCCTGCCCCCCGCTCTTCCAGCCAAGCGGTGGATTTGTGTTGGAAGTCCCAGCAGATCACCTTAAAACGGGGCACTAAACCCACCTCTGTCGTTCCGGGCGTGCTGGGAGGATGGCACTAAAGCAGTTGCAGGTATTTCATCACTTAAAGTAAATTCTCACTCAACTTGAGTCATCTGCTTGAAGGGGAGAATAAATATTAGAGTGCTAACACGAGGAGCGTGCTTAAGAGGTCACGGGTGACGTGTCATTATCATTTGTATTAGTTTATATTGGCTGAAGGGATGAAAGGGGAAACAAGAATATTGACTTACGTTACTTAATATCGAATTAGTGTCCCTTTGCAAAGGGCTCCTGGCTTAAGTCGCAGCCAGAAATAGCTCCTGTTCCCAGAGGGATGGAGCCACGTGGGCAAGGGATGTGCCCGTCCCTCCTCTGCCTCCCGCCACCACGCCGAGGACCTCGAGGGCTGTAGGACCTCACGGTGCTGCAGCTGAAGGGGAGTTTGTTTAAGCTTGGAGAACAAACACTGGATTACTTTTTATCATGTTATATCGTGAATTATTGATCTGCTTGCTGTGAATATTTCAGCAAAGAGGTGCTGGCAGAGGCGGGCGCTGGCAGGTCCCATGCCTGCGCTGCCCATGTCCTCCCCGATGGCAGAGGCGCAGAGTCTCACCAGGTCATGGAATGGTTTGGGTTGGAAAACCCACCCAGTGTCACCTCCTGCCCTGGGCAGGGACACCTCCCACCAGAGCAGGTTGCTCCAAGCCCCCTCCAACATGGCCTTGAACCCCTCCAGGGATGGGGCAGCCTGGGCCAGGGTCTCACCACCCTCACAGCAAAGAAGTTCCTCCCCACGTCTCAGCTCCATTTCCCTTCCTTGAGGGTCAAACCCTTCCCCCTCATCCTGAGTCTCCCCTCCCTCATCAAGAGTCCCTCCCTACCTTTCCTGGAAGAGAAGGCTTCAGGGAAACCTTAGAGGTCTGCCTGGAGCCTCCTCTTCTCCAGGCTGAACCCCCCAACTGTCCTTCCAGCATCTCCAACCCTCCCAACATCTCTGTGGCTTCCTCTGGTCCTGCAGTTATGTCTCCATAGGCACAAGGGATCCTCAGCCACCCGTCAGGCTGTGGTTGCTCTCCCTGAAGTACAGTGGCTCTTTGTCACCGAGAAGGGAGAGATAAGATGGTCAAACCTGGCAGGGTCACAGCATGGAGGGTGAGTGATCTCCACAGAAAGGCCTGATAGGTCACCCCTGGAGCTTCCCAGGGCCTTCTCTCTGTGTGAATGCTGCTTTTATCTGCGTTCACTGATGTAGTTGCTGACTTTGAGGTGGTCCCGATGCCGTTCTGAGCCCCAGCTTCGCTCGGGTTGTGTAGGTAAGTGCTCTTGAGGGAGCAGCTGTGATTTCAGCCCGCCTTTCCTGGGGGCCTGAGGGAGCTGGCGAGGACTGGAACACGCATGTCCATTGCCCTGCCCGTACCAAGGTGGAAGAGAGAGATAAAGCGAGAAACCAGGCGTATCCCTGGCTCGGAGCTGCCCAGACGAGATGTTGGGGAGCTGTTTGCTCCGCAGCCCAGACATAGCATGCATGCAGGGGGGCTGTGGAGGCTGCTCGCCCTCTGCGAAGGCAGAAGATGGTATCTCTGGAAGCAGAGGGATTCTGAGGTCTTTGAGATGAGTTTGTGGTGGTTCTGGTTGGTGCTCGCTCCCAGGAGCAGTGGGGCGGTGGTTGGCATTCCGGCGGCACGGCGCTCGCTCCCCGATCGATCCCAGCCCCTGCCCTGCCGCGTATTGACAGGCAGCTCCGAGAGGGCTCATTTCGAGAAGTGCAGCACGGATAATTAAGCAATGCACTCTGCGAGTTGTGATCAGCTTCTTGTGGAGGACCAATAATGAATAAAAAGTACATTAACTAAATTAAACTCTTGATGCCTGTAGGTCTGTAGCTGTAGAGTTGCCTTTATGAAATCCATTACAGTTTGTAAGAGTTCTGTTAATCAAAGGACTCCTGCAGAAAACATTCCGGGATTTGAAGTTTATTTTATGGCTGTGCTGTTTGGAACGGAGGTGGGCATCGTTGCTGTTCTGTCTGGATACCTGGCTGAGCTCTGACTCTGGGCCCATCGAGTGGGGAGGAATCGAGTTTAAACAACTAAGCAGTCTCATCCCCCTCCCCCAAATCTGCATAAGGAGAGTTTGGGCTGTTTCCCAATGACATCTTGCCTCGGAGCACGAGGCTGTGCTTGGCTCTGTGTGCGGAGCCACTACGGGGTACCTGGGCTGGTTGTCCTGGTGTCTCTAAGACAACAGACACATGTTGTATGCTTATTTGGTGGTTTGTTTAGATTTCTTTCTCTGGAATGCTGAATCTGTGATGCTTTCTGTACGTTAGGTGTAAAGTCGGGAGCTGGGATTCCCTCTGGGAGCAGGGACCAGGGATGCGTGTCCTTCCCCAGCTGTCGGGATGCCGAGCCCGGAGCTGGGCTGGCACCTACCTGGGTTCCAGGCATTTGTTTTCTTCCTGCTTGAGAAAACAGCTGGGTAATTCTTGAAGATTTTTAAGAAAATCCACATAAAGCAAGTTGGGATGTGGGAGATAAGGAACCGGGTGGGATGGTTTGCTGGGGTCACCGTGTGGCTGGGGTTTTACACAGGAGAGGTGCAGACATCAGGATTTGCCCCTTTTTCTCTGCTTCCCTGCTCCTCTGGGGGAAGGAGCCCCTTGGTCCGGTCCTGCTGCTTCCCAGTGATGCTGGTCACAGCCTGGGGCACAAGAGGGAGGATTTAGACAGGTCTGATGGTGCTGCAGGCGAGGATGCTGCCCTTCAATCTGCCCACAGACTGGTGCCCGCGCTGAGCCCCGGGTGCCCGGGCAGCGCTCTCCCCGCAGAGCTCTCAGACGGAGAAGCTCTCTCAGCCGAGCAGATGCTCTGCTCGCCGTCCAGATGTAGAAGCGTTTTCGACCAACGGGAACATCCTGCGGAATCCGTGTTTGCTCTCCCAACTTTTTGTGGCGAGAGGCTGCCAACTGCAGGCTTGGACGGGAGCCATTTATTTGCGGCGCAGTCAGTCTTCCCTTAAAGAAAACCACCAGCGAATTAGCTTTTGCATAGTGTTTCAATCAAAGCATTTGATCCTTGTTTCTGCCAGATAATCCTAAGAACTTCTTATTTGGAGAATAGAAGAGCGTGATGGATTTAATTCATAAAGGGAAGCAGCCGTAAGGAATGTAAATGTAAGAGGCTGATAAGGTAGGATTTCCTCGTTGCTATGACAACCCCTGGGTCAGGAGCCTGAGGAAATATAAAGTAAGTCCTGGAGCTGTGAAGATGATTATAAAATTTAACTGTCATTCTTCATTTGGAGTTGATGGCAACGTTATTTACTTAAGTTTATCTCCAGGCGGGCGAGGATCCTTTCTTCCTCCCTTTAAATGGCAGCCGTGGATTGCGGGGAGCGTGTTGTGGGCGCCACCATCACAGAGCCCACCCGCTCCTCCTCATT
This sequence comes from Thinocorus orbignyianus, assembly GCA_013400375.1. Classification (NCBI taxonomy): domain Eukaryota; kingdom Metazoa; phylum Chordata; class Aves; order Ciconiiformes; family Thinocoridae; genus Thinocorus; species Thinocorus orbignyianus. The sequence continues at coordinate 308,365 of VXBW01000254.1, forward strand.
CTCCCAGACCCGTCTGCCCACCATGGCCCTCTCGCATCGCTCTCCAGCACAAAGAGGGGCTTTCATCTGCTGGATCCCCCCCTGAGACCTCCCTGCCATGGGGGGATGATGCTGCCATTGGGGAGCCAGCGGCTCCCCTGACCCAGGAGTACCCTTATTCCTGCTTTCTTACCCCAAAATCCAGCTTTTGGCTTCCTTGGGAAGGCAGTGCACAAACCCTCAACACAGAAAGGACGTGGACCTGGTGGAATGGGGCCAGTGGAGGCCACTAGGATGCTCAGGGGGATGGAGCAGCTCTGCTGTGAGGACAGGCTGAGAGAGCTGGGGCTGTTCCGCCTGGAGAAGAGAAGGCTCCGGGGAGACCTTGGAGCAGCCTTCCAGGATCTGAAGGGAGCTCCAGGAGAGCTGGAGAGGGACTCTTGGTCAGGGAGAGGAGTGACAGGACAAGGAGGAAGGGTTTTAAATTGGAAGAGGGGAGACCACATCCTAAACCAGATCCTAAAGCTCTCCTCCAGCTGGAGATGGGGGACTCCCCGCCTCTCAGGAGCCCTTCTGTGTGTAGAGCTTGGCTCCAAGCACTTCTGGCGTCGTAAAATGGACAAATACATCTCAGGGCAGCTGTGTGGGTTGGGGGATGCCAGCTGTGCCCCTTGGCAGAGGCCTCTGGCCACTTCAGGGAGTGGTGGAATGGGGTGTGTGGAAGGTGCCGTTGACTCTCTGGATGTGTGATGGGGTTGAACACAGCGCTTGTTAATCGCTTATGAAGATCGAGAAGGTAACCTCATGTAAGGTTAACCCCCCATCGCTGCCTTATTCCCACCTTCTCTTTAAAAGGAGGAAAAACTCTTGCAATTACTTCAAGGACATTCCAGCACCAGCGAGGGAATGTCTGACCCTGGTGAAGAGCACCAAAACTCCTCCAGAATCCCACTCTGAGCTTTTCTTTTTTTTTTTTCCTTATTTACTGCGTCTGAAAGATGTTCCTGCTGCTGCTCAGCCTTACTCCAGGTGATGAGAAGTGAAGTCATTTGATTCAAAGAGTTCACATAAACTAAATGCCTTCTCGGGCTTTTCAGCAGCGACCGGAGCTAACGCGGTGCTATTTTTGAGGCCGGTCTCACAATTTCAGGGGGAAACTCTTTCACCTCGGCGGCTCTCGTCAGGCAGCGAAGCCGGGGCGGGAGAGGCAGCCGAACCCGCTAAAAATCAGAGTTTATGGCCCTCACTGAAGAGAAAGTGGCTCTTGTGGGAACGGAGACGAGAATCGCTGCTGTGCTAAGAAAAGCAGAATTGATGATTGCTTCTCCCACAGTGGAAACGTTCTGAAGGCACGTGCCCAAGTGGAGATGGGAGCGACCTGCCGTTGTGGCCAGTGCCCTTCTTCTGGCATTAGCACCATCTGCAGGAGCCTGGCCCTGCTGGCCGTGTCTCTGCCTCGGACCCTGGAAGGAGGGCTGAAGGAGGATGGAGCCGGACGCTTCCCAGTGGTTCCCAGGGACAGGATAAGGGCACAAGCTGGGACACGGGAAGTTCCATCTAAACATGAGGAGGAACTTCTTTGTGGTGAGGGTGGCACAGCCCCAGCAGAGGCTGCCCATGGAAGATGTGGAGTCTCCTTCTCTGGAGACCTTCAAGCCCCACCTGGATGATGATGTTCTGCGTGATGTGCTCTGAGCAACCCTGCTTTAACAGGGGAGTTGGATGGGATGATCTCCAGAGGTCCCTTCCGACTCTGGCAACTCCCCAATTCCATGATCCGAGATCTCTGCAAAACTCAATGTGAATGTGTCCCGCACCCCCACGCGCTGCCTCCAGCCCCCGTCTCCTGGCTCACAGCCCCCGGTGCTGTTGGTCCTGAGAGCTCCGCAGAGCCCACCCACCACCTGCCGCCCCTGTGGAGCCACGGGAAGGCTGCTACTGGATCCCCGTGTTTGGCAAGAGGAGGAATACGGGATATTTTTACAGAATCTACGTGTCGGCAGAGCCGGGGGAGGCAGAACCTCCCATCAGCATCATTTCATGCTGTGTTTTCTTGTGCTAAACACTCGCTGGAGACTTGGAAGCAGCCAGGAGAGATGATGGGCACTCAAGGGTCCATGGCATCAGCCTGCAAAGGGATCCTTTCCTGCCGACCTGGTCCCACGGGAGGCAACGTTTGCCCTCCCGTCCCCACCTGTGTCAGTGGAGGTTCGGTCTCTGCAGATCCTCAAGTTGGGGGATGCCCGGGGGAGGTCGGAGGAGGAGCGGGACCCCTGGAGAAGCACGTTTGTGGGCTGCAACTCTCTGTTTGCTGGAATCCTTGGGGATTTGTGAACTCTTTACCCTGGTCTCTGCTCATGTTTTCTCCGCGGGGCCCCAGCAGCGCGGCGCTCCTCCCCAGCCCCTGCGGCTCCGGCAAAGGCTCGCATTATAAAATGCGATCTGAGGGACTCCTTGTGGGGTTTTGCACGGTAGAGAGGATCTGACTCAGCTCCCGGGAGCCAATTGACCTGGTGGCTAATAGTCAAATCCCGTTGTCACGCTGGTGGCAGTCCTCAGAAGGCAGCAGCCCCCGTCCCGCTCCCGCCACGCCGGGTGAATTGGCAAATCGAGGCGGCATTAGCGGCGTGGTGGCGGTGTCAGGGAGGGGGAACCCTGCAGGGTGTTCCGAGCAGACCCGCCAGAGCCCGCGGGGGACTCTGACAGTTTGGCTTCGCTTCGGTCTCCCTCGCAAGCCTGGGAGATGAGTAGCTGAAGCTCGGCTTCGGGTTCTCCTCCAGCATCCAGCCTGGGCTGATGGGACCAACCTGGGGGGATGCCGGAGGGTTTGTCATCTCCAGCCCAAAGGATGATTCTAGCCCGGCGTGAGCTCCTTTCCCAGCTGACGTGTCAGGCGGGAGGAATCGTGCGTGTTTGTGGCCAAATGAAGGTGGACCAGAGCTGGGTGTAGGTGGAATCCCACGCTGACATTTCAGACACCTTCCCTAGAAGGGGAGGCGGTCGCAGAGCAGTGAATGCCGCCTCTCCTGCTCCCGGGAAGGAGCCGGAGCGGAGCAAACGAGTGGGCAAAGATCAGGCAGGCGGTAAAGATGGTTATGAGTAAGCACAAGGAGTAGGAGACCAACCTCTATTCCGAGTGCCAATTTTTTTAGCTGCCAAAATGCAACGATTATGTTCAAGACGTGGCTTTCCAGGCAAACCACGTTAAAGCCCTTTGTGGGTGTGCTGTACCGTGGGAGGTGATAACGCCGTTCCTTTGCCTCCTCGAGTGGGAACGTGGGTTAGCAGCACCCCCCAAAAGGGGATCTGGGTTTTGGGGTGCTTCTGCTTTGGGGTCTGCATTCTGGAGGGGTTAAAATGGACTGGGGTCGCAAGAAGCTGCTGTGGTCTCCCCGCCAGACTCTGTAGACAGCTCTGCCCCCAAAATGGCTCCACTTTCATGTGTTTTAGAGCTTGACTCCAGTTTTGATTTGGGTTTTTTGTGGGTGTTGAGAAACTGGGAGGCTTGGAGAGGACAGGGTACCGTTAAACATCCCCAGCCCAAGATATTCCTGGAACGCACTGACAAACGTGAAATGGTGAGATGGTGAGTCGGGCAGATCCAGGACTCTGTGGGATCTTTCATGGCAGTTTGGCTTTCTTCTCCTTGCCCAGGACTCCATGGGCTCGGGACCCTCAGCAAAGCCAAAAACAACTCCTGGGCACTTTTTGGGGGTCGCTGCTGGAGAAGAGGGCTGTGGTGGTACCGAGACCCGGTTTGATTTGTGGGGAGGAAGGGAAGCTCACGCTTGAGAGACGGGAACCCGCCTTCTCTGTGTAAGGGAAAGGTCACGGTGCTGAGCACCGCAGGGGGCTCGGTGAAAAACGACCTCCTGTTTGCGAGGAATTAGAATGAGTCTCTAATTTATTTATTTTTTCCCCCCACTGGTGACCTTTAAAGACGCTGCTCTTTGATAAGCAGCCTGATGCTTTTAGCAAGCCAACCCCAAATGTGGTTCTGGAAGAACGAGTATCTGTCAAGCACCATGGGCGTTCCTGCCCGTCACCCCGCTGGGGAGCGGGACGCAGAGGGGGATCTTCGCAGGCACGCACGAGGGGAAGGCAGATTTGCTCCAGATGAATACAAAGGTACAAATCCTGAGGTCTGGAGCCTCAGCCCGAGCACTTTCTGTCCCCTCTCTTTTTTCCGGCAATTCTACTTTATCTTTTTCCCGTTTTGTTGCGAGGATTGAAGCGCTCGTGCCGGGTGGGACAGCAGAGAAAGCTGAGGGAGGTTGGCTTCGCACCCTGGGCCAGGAGATGCCCTTTTCCCTCCCGTGCCGTGTGTTTTTGGGGCTGGTGGTACCAGCCGTGGGACGGGTTCCACCACCATCACTGCCAGCATCCCCGTGTTCTCGCAGTGCAACCCTGTGAGTTATTTTCATTTGCAAACCCACAGCTGTGTGTTGTTTTTCCTGCTGCCTGCTCGCAGCTCCGCCGGGCAGCAGGATTCTGGGATGCTGCAAGGGGAAAAATAACGTGTTTGAGGTAAAACGAACCTGTTTTCTATTCTGTAATTTTACTTTTTTAGCTTGGCCTCTTCTAAGTAGCTAAATTCTGAAGTTAAGAGCAAATTGTTCACTTTCACAGTGATAAGACCTGATGACACCAAGGGATGGAGCAGAGAGACCCTTGCTTATACCTGTAGCTGGAACAGCCAAGGGTAGGGAATTGCGTTGTTTGCCCCGCTGGGTGGGAAGCAGAAGAGCCCCCGTCTCTGGTGAGCGGTGGTTCCACAATCGCCAGGTGCTCCTGCATCCCGTGATGTGCAGGGGAAGCGATTCCCGTTGTTAAGCAGAGGGCTGGCTCCTCCAGCTCAGCAGTCTCACCAAGAAGCTTTTCATGTTCTGTTGCCAGACTGCTTTTGGGACCGGAGCGATGTGCCTGCAGACAGCCCTGCTGTTTGGGTTCCTGCAGCGGGGCTCATGCACCGTGTTCTGCCCGTTGTAGGGGATGGTCCATCAGGAGCCTGTCTCTTCCAGGGCAAAGACACTGCAGAGAAACAGGCGCTTTTCTGGTGATGTCTCCTCCCGTTGCCCTTGGTCCTCCCTGATCTTCCAGCTGCAGCCGAAACTGGAAGATGGGGCTTCCCCTGAACTCGGCTCTAAATCACACGAGGGCAATTAATGTGGATGATTCCAGTGCCTTGTCTTCTTTTGCCGGGGGGATGCTGGTGGGTGAGCAGTTCCCTCACTGCTGTTCTGAGACCGGTTTCTCACCAGTTTCTCTGCCTTCACATTTGTAAGTGTCCAAAACTTCTTGAGGTAAGGATGCCGGGTTTCTTCCTGGTTCCTGCAGGGATTGTGAGACGGCCAAGACTGTGCTCAGTAAAAACATGTTCGGAGAACAGTGCTGGGAGAGGTGCCTTCAGTGCTGCTGTCTGCTGTCTGATCCACCACAGTGGCCTGATGAGACACACGTTACGCCTTCCAGTCCCTAACAGGGCTCCAGGAAAGCTGGGGGGGACTCGTGATGAAGGAGGGGAGCCCTAGGAGGAGGGGAAGGGTTTGACCCTGAAAGGGGAGATGGAGCTGAGATGTGGGGAAGAACTCTGCTGTGAGGCTGGTGAGACCCTGGCCCAGGTTGCCCAGAGAAGCTGTGGCTGCCCCATCCCTGGAGGGGTTCAAGGCCAGGCTGGATGGGGCTTGGAGCCACCTGGTGTGGTGGGAGGTGTCCCTGCCCAGGAATGCTGCCCTCACGGGAGCGTGGTGCCGCAGCAGCATGGTGCTGGCCCAAGGGAAATAAATCTCTCTGGGCCAGCCGAGTTCCCTGGTTTGGAGCCAGGCAGCTGGGTTTGGGGTTTTCACGGCGTTTTCAGTAGCATTAGGAGACCTCATAAAGCAGCCTCTCCGGGGTATTGTGCCCAGAACCACATTCCCAAGCAATTACAGAACTGGTCTACGTGGGTAACGAGCCCTCGCTTTGGGAAGGGATGGCAGGAAGACAAAAGCAGAACTTTCAATGCGGGCTGCAAAAGCTTTTACCATGAATAGACACGGGCTTGCTAATTGGGGTGGCCATTCGAGCCGTGCCCCAGCTCTTGGTGGCGTGTCCCCAGCCCCAGCCCGGGGAAAGCGGCCGAGAAGCGGCGGCTCTTTTGGATTTCGGTGCTAATGATTTTTGGCGAGGGCGATGAGGCAGGACTGAGCCTTTTCCAGAGCAGAAAAGCACGCCAAGTCCTGCTCTCAATTGGGCAAGTCTCGTCAGAGCGAAAAGATCACCCCGTCCCTTGGAAGAAGGTTTTGCTTCCTCTGCCTTCGCCACCCCCCAGGAGGTGGGGGATGGAGGAGCTGTCCCAGCCGGGCTCTCTGCTCCCCGTCGCCCCCGGGCCAGCGGGGCTTGGGATGCTGGTGATGGGGGCTGTGTCACGTAGCCTGGTGGCCCTCCTCCATCCTCCTGGCAAAGGTCCTGCTCAGCTTCTTGCTGTACACAAAGCCAATGGCTCTTTGCCCTGCCAGGAGGTGCCAGGGGTCTCCTGGAACCATGCTGTGGGTGCTGCTCGAGGGGACAGCCTGCTCCCGAAGCACCAAAACCTCCTTCTTTCAAATCAGTTGAGACCAGCCGGGACAACCCTGGATCTCCGAGTGACACAGGAGCTTCACACGTGGGTTCCTGGGTCACTCTCCCATTCACAGAGAGCTGGGCAGAGGGGCAGAGCTGCTGTAAGCACAGGGCTGGTGCCCGGGGGGGACATCTCCAGGTGGGAAAGTGTCTTAGAACATAGATTTCGTTAATATCCCCCTTTCTCCTGTTGTAAGTGTTGATGAGCTGGCGTTTGGACTTGGGGATTTCAAAGCTTGCTCTCCTGAATGTGTTCTTCAGAGTTTGGGGGGTACCAAACAAGAGGTGAAGTTTGAACAATGAGCTCTCCAGCTCCTGCTGGTAATTACTGCCAGATCTGCTCAGTCTCAGGCATCCTTGTGTCTGTGCAGGTAACTTGCCCATCAGTGCAGGTTTTGCTGATGTTTCCTTAGAAAACAGGAGCTGTGGGCTTTGGGAAGGTGCTTTGTAATCCCGGCCACACCGGCGCTGCATGCGGGGAAGGAGAGGCTCGATTTCATTCTAATAAGGGTGGAGATAATGTTGGCTTTGTGACGGTCCCGGGCACAGCTGCTCCGTGATGCCCACGGCGCCACGCCATGTGAATGGCTACCAAGGTATCCAGCCTCCAGGATGTTTTCCTTGCCTTTCAGCGCCTGAATGGCTGGCGTGGGTTTATTGGAATAGCTCTGACTTTCTGCTCGCAGTAATTAATTCCTTTGCCCAGGCTGGGGGGAAGGTTGGTTATAATTTCCTGCATTCTTTTATCAGAAGGCCAAAGGAGAGACTCAGAATAGTGAGCAGAGAGGAGCCCTGCATAGGTGTGTTCTGAATTCAGTTTCCAGCAGCGAAGAGGATAGATTTCTTGCTTTCCTTAGTGAGCTGGTCTCTGTTTGTGCCTGTTGTTTCACAGCAAGGTGACCCAGAGGATGGGTGGTGGGACGTCATGTCCCTCCCCACGGTGGCAGGCTGTGCCTCCAGCTGCCTGCGGTTGTAAATCCCGACCCCCCTCCTTTTTCGAGGCGGTTTAGCGGGCTGGAAGGCGGGAGTTTAATCTAGTTTTCCTGCTACAGGGTGGGTAGGAGGAGGATCGTTGGGAGGGAGCACGAATTTATACCCACCAAACCCCTCTTGTCGCTGGCACCTGGTCTTTGAGCGTAGAAATGTGGTGAAAGAGTGGCAGGGAAAGCTCCCGCCGTCCTCCTGCCTGTGCCCTGCCCAGGGACATCCCTCCCGAGGGCCTCCCACGAGCTTGGGACCCCGAGGAAGCCACCAGAGAGGGGGAAAGGCTCGCTTCAGAAACAGAAACTGGGGTGAGAATGAGCTGTTTAGCCGTTTTCACCAATTTTCAGGGTTTTTCCCAAAGATGGTGAGCACCTTGTGGCTCTTGCGATTCCCAGGTCCTCTCCAGTAACACCTTTGTCCTCCACAGGATGCAATTCCCTGGGAAACAAGGTTGGCTACAGAGGGGCAGGGTGAGCGAAGCAACCAGTGTCATGATTGCTCCAGTCTTGGTCAAAATCCCTGTTTTCTGCCGGTATTTGGGGTTCCCTTGGGGGCTGCAGACGGTTTCCCGTAGCCAGCAGCTCATTCCACCCAAACCCGTGGCAGCCCTGAGCTGGGATCTTTCTGGGAAGGTGTGAATGGGCAGCAGGAGGGGATGCAGGTGCTGGAGGCGCTGCCTGGTGGCTGCGGTCCCCCCGCAGCCCGTTGCCTTGCCAACACGGAGCAGGGAGAGGATGCTGCTGCTGCAGAGCCGCAGTGCTGGGGCGAGGGGGGGAGGAGGGGGAGCCTTGCCCCCAAAAACACACTCATTTGCACCACAACGCAAAGGGGGAATTAGGAAAATACTTGCAGAAGCATCCAGCGTTCTCTCCTGAAATGGTACAAACAGTGTGACATTTTAACGGTGGGTAATGAGGAAACATCAGTTTCACATCTGGGGCTGGTGATTTTTGCCTTTTCTCCTGGCTGAAGCTGCAGAGTTGGGGAGCTCAGCGTGGTTCACGGGTGACTGGGTGCCTGTGGTCCCCGTCGGTGGCACCGGTACCTGCTGGTGTTCACTCTGCACGTGTCGGGGAGGAGCAGTACATTGAAAATTGCTTAGAACCACAGAATCTTAGAATGGTCAGAGTTGGAAGGGACCCCAAAGATCATCCAGTGCCACCCCCTGCCCTGGGCAGGGACACCTCCCACCAGCCCAGGTTGCTCCAAGCCCCATCCAGCCTGGCCTTGAACCCCTCCAGGGATGGGGCAGCCACAGGTTCTCTGGGCAGCCTGGGCTGGGGTCTCACCACCCTCAGTGAAGAATTTCTTTTGGGTATCTAAGCCTCCCCTCGTCCCCTGGGGTCCCCCCGTGGTGTCACATTGCCCTGGTCACAGAGATGGAATGGGAAGGCGGTGGTGCCTCTCGGCAGACAGCGGGGTCGGGAGCTGGAGCTGTCTCGTTCTTTCTCCAGGCAGTGTTTTGATAAATGTTGATGAGTTTAACTGTAAAACTAAACGACATTTCTAGCAGGTTGTATGCTGCACCCATGGCTTAATTACATCTAATGGTGTTGCGTGTAAAAGGCATTTACCATTTTACTTTTGTTTGAGCAGACAATGGAAACCTGGAGGCCCGTGGGTTTCTCTGGGAAGACGAAGGCTTAATTAAAACCCAAACACCATCCATCTCGTAAAAGGCAACTGCAACTTTAAGAACTGTGTGATGCAATTTTCCAAGTGGTTGGTAAGGGAGGAGCGCTCTGGAATGGCCGGGTCAGGGCTCAGGTGGCTCGGCTGGGCGAGTGGGAAGCGTGGCCCGTTGCCCCCATGCCAGTGTCTCCCCAGGCTGGGACATCCACCTTGGGATGGCTCAAACCTTGGTGGGGTGCTTGGGTCCAACCTGTATCTGCTCATTTGAGCGAGATGGGGTGAGGACCACATCCAAAACTGTCCTTTTTCCCATCACTCTTAGTGTCCGTGCCACTGTCACTGCCGGGGCAGTGAGGGGGACGGGGCTGAGGTGGTGTGTGACACGGGGGGGTTGTTGCTGAGCCCTCTCCTTCCCCTGGCCCCCAGGCAGAGGAGGGTTCTCTGGCGAGAGCAAGGATGGATCAAGCTGCATCTTTAAAAATAAACCCGGGCTTGGAGCTTTGTGCCTTCCCCGTGGCTGGAGAAGCGGTGGCCACAGACAGAAACATCTTTGGAAGCATCTGCCCTTTCCCTTCTCATGGCTTTAGTCAAAGCAAACCCCATTGATGAGGAAGGGGAGAAAAAATAGTCCAAAACTGCGTTTTCTGTCCCCTTGGCTGGAAGAGCTGGAGGGGGGGCGTGCAGGCTCTGCAGCCGGGAGATGAATGTTTCGAGGCATTAACGTTGGTCTTTTACTAACATTTATAAATCCCATGGGTGGCAGATTGAGGGCTGATTCCACATTTTTTCTTCCTCCTCTGTAAAATAATAAATATGGTAAAATAGCTCTGAGAACTGCCTTTATCGCGGGGATGAATCAGGACAGTTGGTGTTGCAGGAGACTTAAAACTTACAAATATGTTGCCCTTTAGGCTCCCATTCATCATGGTGTCTGATCGGGGATCCAGGCTAAAGGCTTTTGTTGGAACACACCTTTTTATCCGTTCCTGGAAGTAGAAATTGGAAGGGGCTCTCACTGTGATCATTGTGCTGCTGCTGCTGCTGCCATGGGGGGATTTTCCCTCCGGGTTGGTTTTTTGTGGGGTGGGGGGTGTGCATAATCCTTGCTGACGCTGTCTGTTGTTCTCCCTTTCACAAAGCAGAGTGTTTCTAATCTCTAAAAGATGACTAAAAGGTGGAAGGGCTTCAGAAAAGGGAGGAGGGAGACTTGTAACAGCAACTTTTGCTTTACTGGGGGGAAACGGCCCGGAAAATGTGAAATTTGTGAGTTGTAGAGGCTGGCAAAGCAGGAGGGAGGCTGCTGCTGCCCCTGCAGCGCCGCACTGAGCCCGGGACACCTTTGGGTTTGGGTTTGGGTTCTTGCAGCCTGAGCATCTCCCACTGCTGTCTCACCGCCCCCCCTATGCCAGGATGGCTCCCACTGGGATGAGCCAGGAAAGGTGCTGGCATGGGCCAGAAACTGGGAATTCCAAGGGCAGAATCGAATGGCCCTGAGTTACACGTGCGGGCAGTGACGGGAGATGGGGCTGATGCTGATCAAAATTCACGGCAGGTGCTTTATAGAAATACAGATTTCTTGGGTTTAGAAGAGAATATTGAGCTGCGTGTTGTGACAGGTGCTACTGACAGCGGGAAAAAAGCAAAAGGATGTTAAAAAATGTGCAAGGAGTGGGTTACAGGTCTGGATCTAAGCCGTGTCTGCTTGTTAGAGTAAAATGAAACCCATCATCTGACTTGAACCTGTTTTCCCCGTTGCTGGAGAATCCTGTGCTCTCGTGGGAGGTGTCCCTGCCCACAGCAGGGGTTGGAACTCAATGATCTTTAAGGTCCCTTCCAACTCTGACCGTTCTATGATTCTGTGATCTGAGACCCGAGTGTGTTCAAAAGGGACCGTGTCCCTGGGTGTTCCTGCTGGAGGCTGGGTGGGGAGGGTGCTGAGGGATGGTCCCCCCGTGGTACCCACTCCGTGCCCGCAGCAGCCCAGGTTTGGGGGCTGCAGGGAGAGGTGAAGAGAGCGCTGATGGGTGAGTCTTCTCCGCAGATAGCTCTTCCCAGTCCCCAGTGTGACCAGTGCCATGCTGGATCCCAAGCGAGGGGCTGCTGCCAGCCTCCCAGGGCGAAAACAGAGGGGACGGTGCAGGTGACAAACCTGCAAACACGTAAATTCTCTCTGTCCCTGCCCCAGGTTTCGCCCCCATGGCAGAGAGAGAAGGGAACATCGGGCGGTGGGTGCTCTTGAGTGATGTTGTTCTGGTCCTGTAAATGTTGTGAGAACCCAAGGTTTCATCCATGCTCCCCCCTCTCCCCCGCAGCCCCCGCTGCAGAGCAGGCTCCAGCCCCCGAGGAACAAGTCACGACAGAGAGAGAACGTTCCGTGTGTTTTAAAGCCCGGATTAATCAAGGTTTCCTTCCTCACGTCTAGGCTGTGTGTGTCCTTGCCAGCGATGGAGCTGGGAGATAAAATGCAGATAAGGGCTGCTGTCTTAGGGCGGCATTAATAATAAATGAGCGTTGATCCTAATTGAGTATTATTTAAACACGCTGAACGGAGGCAGCAGCCTGCTGGGACCCTCTCGCCTTCTTCCTCGCCGACGCTGCTCCTGTTTGTGGCTGGGAGACCCCAGTGCTGGATTTTGGGGGGTGTCCTGATGGAGGGTGGCTCGTTGGGACGGCCAGGTGTGAGGAGGAATGTGAGGAGGAGGCACCCACCTTGAGTTTCTTCCAGGGCCGTGCACAGCTCTGCCCTTCATCGTGCTTCTGCTCACTCCTCCACACTCTTCCTCTCTTCTTTCTCCCCTTGGGAGTCTCCCCAGCAGCCAGGGGCATCTCCTGGGGGTGACATCCCCCTCCTGGCCCCCTTCCTCCCCCATCTCCTGCGTGCGGTGGCCGAGGAGCAGTGCTCACCCACGTCTCCTCTGGGTGATGCTCTGGTAAACCTCTGACCTTCTGAGAGCCAGACAGGCTGGTAATAAGTGACCTTTGATTGTCTTGCAATGGACCGTCAGCTCCAGGATTAAAAGCCAGAACTGGCTGCTGCTGTTTCTTGAGAGCTCTTCTTCTGGAAAGGTAGCTAAGCTGTTCGAGCAGCCCTACGCAGACATACAAATATATATATATAAATAAAATAAAAAGCTGCACTAGCAACATCTTTTATTTAAGGGCTGTCAAACGGCCTAAGAAATTAGTTCTAAACCAGGAAAAACACACAGCACGCAGCTTTCCAACTTAGCCGTGGCAGCAGGACCTGTAAATTGGGCTTTTAGACACAGGGGCTCGGTTGTGATGAGCGTGACCTGTAGGATTCCGCCTTCAAACGGTCCGAACCCATTAGCTTGAAATATGGTCGTGCTCTGGAAGGCTGAATTTCTGGCAGTTGGTGTAAATTGCTTTCTGCCGCTAGATTTGGTTAGAAAAGGGAATGAAACCCTGGGACTGGGGGCAGAAGAGGCTTTGTTTTGGAGCCCGGTGCTGCCGGATCCCTCCCACCTGGTTTGCCATGTCCCCCCTGGCAGTGACAGGTCAGATGGGTATCGATCCCTCGGAGCCTTTGAAGGGCCAGGCAACGTATGGCCCTGGAGTTTTATCTATCAATATCTGGGTAATAGAAAGACAAGGGTGACATCTAATCCCAGCGCAGGTGACGGGTCATAAATCTGTGCCGCTGTGGTTACTGGTGGTGGCAGGAGCAGGAGGGGAGGGGGTGGCGCGGCGGTGACGGGCACCCACAGGTCAGGAAACGCGCAGAAAAGAGCACAAGCTTTTTATTCTTAAGAGAAAAATATGTGTTTTCATTTGCCTGTTTGCAGGGTGCGGGAGAACCAGCGTGTTCTTGCCAGGCGATGGGCCGGGGACATGCAGAGCCCCGTCAGCGCCCTCCTCAATTAGCTCACCAGCTAATTAGCACTTTGATGTTGGGCAGGCTGCTGCACTGGGGGTCCGTTGGAAGTGGGGTGCTCCCGGCAGCCCCCGGGGTCTGGATCAAGTTGCATTTCAGGGATTCCCGGGAGCGTGATTCCGCAGCGGAGCCGCTTTCCCCCGGCCTCGCCGCGGCGCGGTTTCCCGTCGCTTTTCTGTCTCTGCCTTTTCGGTCACAAACCAGTAGAAAGAATTCCCCGATGCCACTTCATCACGCAGAAATCCACGACTGTTTAAAGTAAATACAGCCCCTGGTGTCAGTTCGGAGCTATTGTCATCTTTTATTCTTACTCTTTAAGCAGGAAAAGCTGTAAAGGCAGCTATAGCTTGTTTTTTTTCCCCTCGACAAATGGAATAGCTGCGCACAGCCTGCCTGGATTTGCAGTATATTTTTCTGAAGAGCATGTTCGTGAGGTGCTCCCCACCATGAGTAATTTTTAGCACCATCCCACAGGCTGTCTCCGAGGCACGGGGAGCAATGCTGTGGAAAAGCGGGATGGAGCTCAACTGGGAGAGGGGGAAGAGGTCCCCATGGTTCCAGGGGCCAAGTAAAGAGTGTGACAGGGGGATGAGGCAGCTGGCCATGGGGAGGGCGAGTGGCAGGAGCAGGTTTGTCCCTGTGGATGGTGTCCAGGGAATGGACAGGAGTTGGCTGGGAGGAGCAGAAGCCTCCTGGCCACCGCTGCTGCAGACCTGGGGTGCTTGGCTGATGGAGCATCCAAAGCTGTGTCCAAGCACCTCACCCTGGGTTTAGTGGTTCTGGAGACACGTGGAGAGGCCAGTGTCAGCCTTGGCTCCGTCAATGACCATGTGAAGCTTTCGTCTGGTGCTTCCTCCTCTTTTGCCGTTCCCTCTTCACCTCAACTTCAGCTGGTTATTGAACCACCACGTTCCTTTCCAATCGCTGGGATCAGTGGGTGAGTTTTGACATTCAGACGGCATTAATCCTGTGGATTGCTCACCATGTCGCTTTTCTCCTCGAGTGCCTGAACAGCTAGTTTGGGTGTCTGCGTGGGTGGCTTCCTTCGACTGGGTTTACTAGGAGGAATTTTGTTTAAGCTCATGGGCTTCCATCATTCAGATGTTGTGAAAATCACCCTTGGAAGGTGCTTGTGCAGGGCCCTGCAGCCTGACCCAGCACGTGCTGCTCCTGGTGCGGCACCAGTGGCTCCTCGTTTGTGGGAAACTGAAGAATCGTGCTCACAGGCACCTATTTTTAATCTTTCCCTCTTTTCTCCCTGACGCTTCACTTCATCCCAGTGTGCCACAAGAGGAGAAAGAATTGATTTGAGATGTGACCACTGCGTATGAGCCAAGGTCCCCGGGCTGTGTCCGGCTAAGAGGAACTTGTTTCAAACACAATTTACTCATCTATGTCTTTCTTTGCAGCCTTAAAAGCAGGGACTGCGGCGGTCAGAGGCAGGAAGGCAAGTGCAGAAATCAATTGTCCAGGTTGTAGCCAAAGCTGCTCCTCAGGCATCACGTCCCCCCACTCCCAGCGAGCGTAAAACACAGCTGTACATCCCATGGGGAGACTTGGAAAACGGGGCAGACACCTCCCTTGGCCATGGGACTTGCTCAGGAGATGTCGTAGGTGAAAATCTCTCCTGTAGAATTCTGCTGTTGGGTTTTTTCCCAGTGGCCCTGCTCGTGCCCTGCCCCGTTGCGTGTTGGCAGGTGATTCGGCATTGGTTTTCAGCAGGAACTCAACTTCTGAGGCTCTCTGAGTCCATAAACTTCGTTTCCCTCCCAGATCTTTCCTTCCCTATTACAACATCTTGTGAATGTGTCCACCCTCATGCTCCTCGATGTCCCCAGGTACTGCCAGTAAATATTTACCGAGAGGCTTCCTGAGCTGCTGGCATGAAGATGGCATAAAGAGTTCTCACTGCGCCTTGCATTTTCATTTCATTTAGAGTTTGTCATTGCAGCTCTCCTTGGCAATAACTTTCCTGTCCTGGTAAGTGGGAGCAGGTATAAATACAGACACCCAGAAGCATTAATGTGCAATGTTAACTTAAGCGAGCAAATCCAGGCAGCAGAGCAAGAGGAATTTTGCAGGCACGGCCGGGTTGGGCACCCTTTGAGTCAGAATAAACAGGCGAAGAGATGCTGTTTCGGTTCATGGGTCCCGCGTGTCCCCGAGTGCCCCTGCCCATCCTCAGCCCCGGGGAGGGCGGGATGCTGGTGCCAGCCTGGGCCGGGATACTGGACTTCCAGCGCCACCGCTCAGCGGGTTTAATGTAGCGGCATCCCGGCGTGAAAAGCTTCAGTGGCTTGAACTTCAAATAATTTATTTCTAAATTACTTCTACTGTAATTCTTATTAATTCAAATAGGCTTCTAAAGCCGATGTAAAATTCAGTAAATGTAAGGAGCAGTTTAATGAATTGAAAATAGGATTGAGTCTTTTAAAGTAAATGTAAAAAAATATGCTGGCAATAATTGCTTAGATGGAAATCGAATCTTAATAGCTTTGTTAATGATTTGTAGTGAATATTGCGTTTATGAGAACATATCAAGCTGATCCTTGTGCAAGAACCTTGTTTTGAATGGGTTTGACGGAATTATTCCCCAGAAGCAGTTAGTAACGTTTAATAATTTGGCTTGTGCCACTTTTGAGATGTTTGAACGTTGTTTACGCGGGAGCCCGTGGCTGTTGGGGATGGGCTCTGTGCTGCTGCACCACGGCCGGGGTTTTCCTCCGGGGAGAGGAGGCAGGGCGGGCGGTGGGTGCCCTGGGGGTCTGCGCCGTGGGGACGGGGGCTTCCAGCACCATTCACTCGTGGAAAGTGGGATGGGAGCTGGGAAAACGCCCGTGACGGGCTCTTTCCCCCTTGCAATGGGGCTGGGGGACTCTTCTCTGGGCGTCGTTGCACTGGCTCCCAACGCTCCGTGTGTCTGTGGGAATCTCATCAATCTGCAGAAAGGAAATTTATACCGAGAGGGCAGAAAAAAGTGCCGAGGCATCAGCTCGGTGCCGCCGGGCGTGGAAAGGCACCCGAGGCCTTATCAATCTCTTTTTTTCCCAACGATACAAACTTTTTTGCCAAACGCTCATTTCCAAGGCTCATCCAACGATAAACGTGAGTCGGGAGGGAGGAAGGAAAGGTGGGGAGAATGCAAGATGAGAGGAAAACTGGCCCAGATTTACCGCTTGGAAACTTCACCAAAAACTTGCCTTTTTGCCTTTTCCATGGCTCCCTGGGGAGCAGGACTGTCTCCTGGTTGGCCTCCCCACTGTCAATAGCAGGGACTTCTCCTGGCCACCCAGCCCTTGGCCAGGTCCCACGTCATCCCGCAAATGGGCAGCCAAAGGTTCAGCCTTTCTCCCACTTTGTTTTGTCTCCTGGTCCGTACGGGCCTGTGGGGTCTGAAAGCAAAGTCGTTCCCAAAAGGGGACTCCAATTAACCATCCCCTGGCTGGGTTCTCTAGCACCGTGTCCCTGGGTCCTGCTCCTCGCTCTGCATCCCGCATCCCAACCTGAGGGACACGGTGTTGATGGGATAATTGCAGTGCAAGGTGCCGTTCTCAAGTCCCCGTCCTCTGCATTCTTCACCAGGGGAAGGAAATTTCTCGGTGTGCGTGTGATGTAATGATTCGATTCATTAGGAGGAGAGTTTTCGAGGTGGTGACCTGTAAATGATTACAAGGCTCCCACAGCATAATTGCTTTGGATTCTTTTTTTCCTGCCTCTGGACGTTAATAGCGCCTCCTGATTACACAGAGTGGGTAAAAACCAGTTCCCTAACGCCTGTCTGCTCGAGTCAAGGGATAACTGCTTCTCGCAGCCGCTTGTTCTTTCGAGGTAATTTAACAAAATTCGTCTTTGGAGAGAGCGAGGGAATCTGTGCCGTTCCTGTGCGCCTGGCTCTTGTCCCCGAGGCCGGTGGGAGCGTTGAAGCCTGGAGGGGCTGATGGCATCCAAGGAGAGGGTTCCTTTCCCTGGTGTTCCCATCACAGAGCTCCCGTCCAGTTGCTCCTCTTCAATTTCGTGGTGCCCAGCACAATTTGGGTGGAAGGTCCGTGTTTGTATCCCCAGGCGTTGCTGTTTTGGGTGTTTCTCCTACGAGTAATTCCAGTAAAATGGTTTTCATCCCCAGAAGCCCCCAAATGCGACTGGGCAAGGGGTGTTTGCTCGGTTACGGGGTGTCTCGGTTCCTTACAACCCCTCACTGCCTGGAGAACCTGGGTTGAAGGACTCGCCAGGGCTGCTCAAGGCTTCCCCTGCAGAAGACACAGGTGGAGAAGCAGATCTCGTGCTGGTCCTTCCTGCCTTTGCTAGTTCCTCTTGGCTCTGTCTTGCAGGCGATGGCCAGAACCTGGTGACGGAGGACGTGACGGTGGTGGAGGGAGACGTTGCCACCATCAGCTGCCGTGTCAAGAACAGCGACGACTCGGTGATCCAGCTCCTCAACCCCAACAGACAAACCATCTATTTCCGAGATTTCAGGCGTAAGTTCCAGCTTCCCTTGTGCGGTGGTGACTTGCCCTGTGCCCCGCTCGCAGCGGGCAAAAGCCTTTGCTGAGACCTCTTCTTTTAACGTAACGCCGGCCAGTTGAAGTTCAAGCAGTTCTTCAGAGGGTAGAGAGGACAGGCAATCATAATCTTTCTCCTTCACGTTAAGGGTGACTGGCGGATGAAGCCTGCAGGGGCTTGTCTGGGTGCTGCTGACACGGTAGCAGGCCCTTGGCATTGCTGGGTTGGAGGGATGGGATGCTGGGTCTCTCCTGGTGGTCACCGAAGCTGTGCTTGCCCCGCAGCGCTGAAGGACAGCAGGTTCCAGCTGGTGAACTTCTCCAACAGCGAGCTCCGCGTCTCCCTCACCAACGTCTCCATTTCTGATGAAGGAAGGTACTTCTGCCAGCTCTACACTGATCCCCCCCAGGAGATCTACACCACCATCACAGTGCTCGGTAAGGACCGGCCGGGGGCTGGTGGTGAGCTCTGCCATCCCTGGATGCACAGAGTTGGTGGGATGGGACTGCGGTGGGTGGTGGGGGAGCTCCAGCTGCTCTCAGTGGGATTGGGATGCCAGGTGCTCTCGGTTGTGCTGTCACTGCTCTGGAAGGGCAGCTGAGTGAGTCCTTTGGCTTTTAGGGCAGGTCTGGACCTGCTGGTGTCCTGGAAATTAGATCTGGGCAGAGCAGCAGGAGCTCTGTGGAATAAGCCCTCCTCCAGCTTATGTCCGTCTTGTCCAGAGCGAGGGAGGGCATGCTTCTTGGGAAGAGGGGAAAAGAGGTGGCCGCAGTTGGGTCTCATTCCATGAAGTGAGAAAAGACATCAGCCAGAAAGTAAAAGCTGTAGAAAATGTCTTTCAATAATTATCTGATATGTGGAGGGAAAATAAATGAGGGCTGGATCCTTTGTGGTGTGGTAGAACTGCTGGGTTTCTGGAGCCCGTGGTTTCCGTAACCCAACTGCTCTGGTCACACTGAATCCCTTCTTCCAAATCTTGGGCATCTGAGAGATTACGTTGTAATGACGAACCACAGCACCTTTGCCCATCGATGATGTTCCTCAAGGGGAGATATTACTCATGGCATCACGAGTTGTGGTGAGTTTTCGTGTCTGTCACTTGACTGATACCGTCTGCGGAACCTCGTGTTCCCCCGACGGGGAGCGAGAGCTTCCTCTTCATTTCCACGAAAACTTGTGGGGCCTGAGAGAACATAAACCCTCTCCTTCGGCATCTCCAGTTTGTTTGCTGAGGGATGGCTGTTTGCAGGGCAAATTCTGTCCCACCCGAGATGCCCCCAGGCCCAGACTGGTGACCCCCAGCCTCTCCTCTGCCCCTCGGTGCCAGGGCAGGACCGGGCAGGTCCCCACAGCCACAGCTCCACCGTCAGAGCCGGTTCTGCAGATTATCGGCGGCTTTTAAGACTCTATTAATAGCAGAACCTGAATCACAGAGGGTGACTTAATGCGAGATCTCGCTGGCTGATTAGTTTAAATCTTCCTCCTTTTACTTAATGAGATTTGGTTCTTAGCTTTTTCTACATTGTTTAAATAATGTTTATAAGCAGTTCTGCCGGAGCTATTACGTTTATCAACATCTTCAAAGTTCTAGCGCGCTTTCTGATATTCATAGGCACGGGGAGCCCTCTCCCAGCTCCTCTCTCTAATCACGGGCACGCAGGAGTGGTGTGTTGGATTTCATTTCACGGCTAACGACGCCGGGAAGGTGTTGGAGATAACAGCTCTCACTTCATTCACCTCCAAGCCGGCGCCGCCTCTCTCTCTAGTGGGAGACAAAATGCGCTTTTTTGGTGCATGGCAGGTCCCCACCGCAGGTCCCGTGCTCATCGCTCAGACCTTGGTGCCTCTGAAGCTGTATCAAAGAGGGGTTTTGCTGCTCTGCCTCTAACGATGCTTCCCAGAGCGGGGGGACCTTCTTTGTACCCAGTGCCAGGAGGGAGCCTCATGCCTCCTTTGCATTCCTTGCGCTCCCCCCGTGCTCCGTGCGCCGCCACGGCTTCTGTGGCACGAGATGTAGATTTATTCATGCTTAATTGGGACATGTGAACATCTCAAATATGTAGCCCGTTCTGTTCTTTTTAGAGAAAAGCCACAAGTGACTAATTAGTCCATTTGATCATCTGGATGGTATTTATACATATTTGTTCTTCGTTAGCTCGGAAACGTGTTACTCACATTTGCACTACGCAGCCGCTTAATCATATTGATCAGAGCAAAGTTGAGTTGCCTTTGGAAGTTCTGGGCTTCTCATGAAGCTGCAGTTCCTCGCTGCACGAAACCTTGATGTTCTTGCTGTTTTTTCTGATTTTCCCTCACGCTGGCAGAGATTCCTTGCTCCCAGGTCACCATTTTCCAGCCCGTTGGTCACATCTGGGTAGCGCTGGGTGGCCGTTGACCCCTGGAGCTCTGAGCCTGTCTGTGAGCGTTGCTGGATTTGAGCACAGACTTCTGGCTTGGTGTTTCATGAGCAAAGAGGTGTCTGGGGAGAAGGGAGGTGCCCCTGCTGAAGGCATTGCTGGGTGCAGAGGTGGCTCCCCCCACTCAAGGATGGTTCTGTGTCTGGTCTGTGGGGCTGCCGTGGGGCACATTACTCTGAAGGTGACAATATTCCACCCCAGGCTTGCGCCCGGTGGCTTTTTGAAGTGTCTTAAATGAGGCTGATGCCTGCTGGCCAGCTTCCACCCCGGCCAGCTGAGCCTTGGAACTGAACAGCAGGAGAGAAAAATTGCCTTGCGAGGTTCGAGGCACGGTAAGTAATGCACTTCCAAATGTCAGCCTCTGTGTTTCCTCTCCTTGTCAGGAGGCGGCAAGAGATGTGCAGGGAGTCAAGCTGTATTTTTAAACGGCCGTGGCCGAGGGCGGCAGAGAGCTCGGACTCTTCCCCGGAGCAGGGCCTGCCTGGGAGGGGGAGCTGAGTTACCAATCTGCTAAGTCATAATTTGCAAAACCACGCTGATTATTGGGTGGAGAGGGAAAGCGCTCACTCCGATTACTGCAGATTTGATCGATTGAAAGATCAAAGAAACGCTGGTGGCTGCTTTCCTCCAGTAGATTTTTACAGGCTTTCCCGAAGGTTTGGCTTGTGGCAGGGATCCAGCAATGCCTGCTTTTTTTCACCCAGTTGGCCTCGTGTTGTTTTCCTCGTTGCAGTCCCGCCACGCAACTTGGTCATCGATATCCAGAAGGAGATCGCGATGGAGGGGGAGGAGATCGAGCTGAACTGCACCGCCATGGCCAGCAGACCCGCCACCACCATCAGATGGTTCAAGGGGAACAAGGAGCTGACTGGTACATGTGGCCTCCCAGTCGCTGGCTTTGTTCAGAGCCCTGCAGTGATTTATGTAATGCTGGGGATTTGTTCTCTCGCCGGTTTAAGGAGGGGGAGGGAGAAAAAGGAAAAAAAAAAGAAAGAAAGAAAAAAATGTAGAGCAAGCTGCTTTCCACCCCGGCTGAGGAACAAAGGAATACGTGGGCAGGGAGATGACTCTCTAGCGCAGGAGGGCTGAGCTCCCTTTGGTCCTCTGCCTCCCTCCCAGGCTCTGGAGCCGTTCTAGAGCTGCAGGTGACCTTGAGGAGCCCCAGAGCCGTGCCCAGATGGTTTCTGCGGTGGTTTTGTAGCTTTCTGCCCTGTTTCGGGCACAAGCAGGATCCTGTGGGCTGTAAAGATTTTCAGTTCACCTTCACGTCTAGCGCTGCTGTTTGTAGAGCCCTCTCTCTGCCTTCCCTTGAATATTCATATCAGATGGGTTTCTCCAACTCCCCGGAGTCCTGTCGCTCCCGGTGTTTGCACGTTCGAGTCGCTGACTCTGATTGCCCGTGACGTGCTGTTAGTTTAAGTCTGCACGTAGACGTGAGCTGGGCTGACACCTCTGTCGTGCTTTACCCAGCCTGACACACTGAAGGGCTCTCTACCAAAGTCCAGACTCGTTACTTCAAATGCTCCCCCCCGACAAGGGCAGGGTAAAACCCTCTCTCTGAGTCCAGACCCCACGAGCATCCCCACAGGACGCTGTGGAGGATGCAGGGATGGAGGTGGGAAGCAGACCCATTCCACATAGTACCCCACTGCTTCCCAGCAGGGGTTGTCATCCCCAGGGTGTCCCCATCTTCCAGCCAGCCCTTCCTGGGGTTCCTGCCCCATTCTGACAGGCAGTGGGGTGGTAGTATTTAACCCTTCATGCTTGACCTGTCCGGCTCCTTGATCGAGCCTCTCTGTGTCAGGAATCACATCCCAGCTTTCCCCTCTCTTTGAAGGCTGCTGAGATGATCTCCTTGCAGTCCTTGGGTTTGGTTTTCAGCCAGAAGTAGGGAAACAGAAATACCGGTTTATGGGTTGTGAGCAGCGGGACGGTGTACCATCACCCATCAGAAAGCCTTTCCTCTGGATCTCAGAGGGTGCCCCTTCCCGCCGCTCCCCTCTGTTTCGCTGGAATAGATGAGGCAGCAGCATCAGGGTTTTGAAAAACCTCTGCTGCAAAAGTTAGTCCCCACATTGGGCTGTGAATTCTTAAATGAAAGGCTGCAGATAAGACTATTTAAAAGCAAAGTGGAGGCCCATTGTAGCAGGTGCTTGCTGAGTTATGGACAAATCCTTCTCCTGATTTGTCTCCTTCCTCCTGGTTTCCAACCCATGGCTGGGCCCTCTGAGCTGTGCTCCAGCCACTGCTCTGCCCTCTCCTGCCCCCCGGGCACTGCTGGAATGCTCCAGCCTATCAATACTACTTTTAATTAAGTTAATCTGTTTAATCACTTTTCCTGGCTAATTTGTTGATTCAAGAGCAGGAGGGGATTTGTAGCTCATTGATTTAGGAGTGTGGGGATTTGGGGACGGCATAAGGGGATTGTTAATCGTTGCGGTTATGCGGTGTGGACATTAATTGGCAATAACCTGGTGGAGAGGTGTGTGCGGACCCCTCCCCCACTGCCTGGGGCTGCAGGGGGGGGGTCTGAGTGTCCCACAGGGATGGAGGGGACCTGGGTGCACCCTCGGTGATGGCTCTCTGCTCTCCTGGTCCTCTCCCACAGGCAAGTCCGAGGTGGAGCAGTGGTCCGACATGTACACGGTGACCAGCCAGCTGGTGCTGAAGGTGGGACGGGAGGACGACGGGGTCCCCGTCATCTGCCTGGTGGATCACCCCGCTGTCAAAGACTTGCAGACGCAGCGTTACCTGGAAGTCATGTGTGAGTACCAGAACTTTTCATTCTCTTAGCGTGGAAAATTGCTCGTGTCAGAGGTTGGGAATTAGTCCCCGTGCGATAAAATCACAGCGTAGATGGGCTTTTTGTCCTCTTATTTAAAAATTGGAACCAAAATGTTGGGCACCACTTCTTGGGTTAAGCTGGGCCATTTCCTGGCCCTTCTGCGACTCGATAAATACCTGCCTTCGTTCTCTTAAGAAATAACTTTCTGTACATAGGATTTGCGCTGCCAAAGGTTCCTGGCTGGGCTTTGTAATTGTCAGAACAGATTAAATCCGAGTATTTTTCTTTCAGCAGCCTACTTGCCTCTTTGAACAGTGCTTCTCTCCTGCCACATCAAAGGGACCGGCCACCGCTGCGAGTGTACTGGCAAAAGTTCACTTGGTGCCGTGCCAGGGAAACCCAGCGCTGCGCCTTGTGTCCACACAGCTCTGAACCCTCAGCCCTGCAGCCTCTGTACTAACGCCCCTGGTGAAGGCACCTCTTTTCTCTAATGCTCCAAAAATGTTCCGTGTTAATAATGCATTTCCCCTGGTTTAGGAACCGCTCTGCTGTGTGTGACGTTAACGAGGTTTGTGAGCAGGTCCCTGGAAATCCCTGCGATCCTGGCTGTGGACTCTCCACTGGTGGAGCTGCCGACGCTCCTGCAAACACACCCTCTGCCCCAAAAAGGGCTCCTGAGGCTGGTCCTCACCGCGTGGCCGGCAGCCCGGGGGCTAGGGCTGCCCGAAGGGCTTGCTTTTGTAGCTTCGCTTCTGCTAGAACCCTGCAGGAAAGGGGGAAGAGAAAGTTTTGTATTAATTTCTTTCATCTGCTTCATTATGTAGTTTCATTAGGAACATCTTGGTTACAATTCTCATATCTCCGAAACTAGCGGGAAGTGATGTTCCTGTAATGAGGAAAACAGAACTGATCAGATACTACCTCAATTGGCAGATACGAGATTTCTTGCCACTCTGCTAATGTGTAATTCATTTATGCAAACTTAATGTCTATTAACATTTCTTGCAGAGCTCCATTAGCTTTAATAATACATCAGCACCTTTGTGAGGCTTGATCAAATGCTTAACGGGGAAAAAAACGATAATCCCATCTCTCCTGTCACACAGAGGCACCGGAGTCTTGCTGGGTTCCTTCCCCTTGCCTGGGAGGACATCAGGTTGTCTTTAGGTTTCCTTTCAGAAGTTCCTCTGAAGCCCTTGTTTGATGGGACAGGAGAGGGGCACTGCTGAAAATGTAGCATTTTCCCCATTCTTCCTCAAACCAACCCATTCTTGAGTGCTTTTGCTGGCACCCCTTAGGGGGTTCCCCGTGCAGTGAGGGCACAGCACGGGTACCTGGTTCTTTGTCTGTCCTGCGTGGGAGGCTGGTGGTGGGTCCCTCACCCAGGGTTCTGTCCGTAGCTCTGATGTCAGCGTCCCCTCGGGGTTGCTCAGGAGATGTTTGTTGGAACAGATCAAGAGCAGAGCCTCCTCGGAGCAGGGACCAGGAGGGGAAGGGGCTTTTTGACTGGTTGGGGTGTGTGTGCTGGTCTGAGTTAAACTCTGAGCTAGTTAAAAAGTAATTTTGTGTATATACCGGGCCTTGACCCACGTTGGTCCACCAGCGGGCAGCAGCAGATGGCTGGAGGGAGGAGCACCAGCAGAAGAACACGTCGTGCATCACAACCTTGTGGCTCCCAGCAATTAGTGGCCTGGGGGCTGCTCGTGCTGGAGCGTGTCCAGACATCTGTATTCAGTACCTGTGTCCGACCTGAGCCCGGGGGAGAGGCAGCTGCAGAGCAAACTTTTACCCTTGAGCTTTTCCTGCTTCAGGCTGAGGGCCTGTTGGCTGGTGGGAGAGTGTGGGCAGGAGGAAGATCCTCTTGTCTTTGCAGTTGGGTGTCTCCATCGGAGCTCCTATGGACTTGGCCTCCTGGGGAACTTAGCTCCTGCAGTCAGGCCTGATGGATACCTTCTGAGTTGCTTTTAGATTGGGGGTCTGTGGTAGAGGAAGGGGCTCCTCCTGACTGCTCAGGATGCTCTTCCACTGGCCATGGTGGTACCTGCCAGGCTAATCATCTACTGCATCTCTGGAGCAGGACCATCAGGGCTCACTGCTCCTCCTGCAGCTGCAGACACGTCACTCCACAGCAGTTCTCTCTGCTTTGCTCAAATCTCTGCTCTCAGGTCTCTCCCCCTCAGTCCTGCCTGTTCCCACCAAGGCCACGGTGCCTCTGCTGCTTGGGAACATCAGCGGGGCACCGGGAAGTGTTTTTCTCAGCAGACGTTGTGTTTCTCTGCACTTAATGTGTCCAAGTGGAGCATGAAACGCGCGGGGGAAGGACGGGAGATGATGGATGGAGCCTTCTCAGATAATGAGGTATTTTTTGTCTGACTAAATTTCAGAGTGTGGAGATATTTTTTGTAAGATGCAACTCAGAAGTTTGTTGGTTGGTGGCTTTTTTTAAGAAAAAAAAAAAAAACAACACAAGCAGAAAACTGCATAATTTGGAAAGCAGGGAAAGGACAGTGGGGGAGGACACTTGTCCTTGCAGGAAACTGTTCAAAATGCAAACTGCGAGGGGACACAGCCCCTGAGCCGGGGGTTTGTGCCCTCTGGGGACAGCTAAAAGGAGAAGGGAAGTTTTCCAAGGCTGCTCTGCCCCTCTTCAGCCTTTTCCCAGGAAGAATCTGCTGCTGCTGCTGCACGGACAGTGCCTCAGGGTGGCTTTGGTGGCGTCCCTGGGCGAGGGTCTGGGGTGGCCAGGGCACAGAGGAGACGGAGGAGGAGGAAGAGGAGAAAGGGGGGTGTTCTCCCCCCAGGGCTCCTTCGTTTTCCCTTCAAAACATTTACCTTTTCTCTATTTAAGGCGATTTGCTTAAAGCAAGGCTTGTCAGATGTCTTTGGGTAAATGAGGACCTTAAGTGTCATTGACAATCTGGAGCGTTTGTACTTCAGCTCGTTTGGAGGAGTTGCCTCAATTGTGTATTTATTTTATTGAAATGTCCTCCTCTGCTTAAAAGAGAAAGAAAGGTGCAAAAATTTAGGTCTGCAAAGTGACCTACTTCGCTCTGTTTTAAAAACAATTCATTTGAACATTTTCTTCTGCGTTGTAGTTCAAAGAAAATAGCAGACTTGCAGGGTTTGGGGTTGTTTCAGTTTCTCGGTAACTTTGGGGAAGAGGTTTCTAAGGGGCTTGTGGCCTCCCTGCCTGGGCTGGGGCTGTCCCTGGTTCCCCAGCCAGGAAGGAGGGAGCAGACAGTGCTCCTGGAGGGGGACAGAGCAATTCCAGGGGTCCCTCACGAAGGAGAACCTGCCAGCACCGTGTACGCCGACCCTCGCTCGCCTGAGCCAAGGCTTCTTGCCTTGTTCTCTCCTTGGCTGCTCCCGAGCATCCTTGGGGTGCCGAGACTGTCACGTCTCTGATGGAGAGGGAGGACCAGGTCTCCTGCTCCTCCTTTTGTGCAGGGAGGTTCTGCCGTGGCCAGATGATAGAGATAGAGCACTGTCTGATGAGCTTTCTGTGCCTGCTGATCCCTCAGTACTGTGCCCTGAGCTGAACTTGAAAAAAATATCAAATTGAGAGTGCAGGTACTGGGGCAGAACGGGGAGTGAGGCTGATTCCTGCTGAGCAGCGCCTTGTCCTGCCCACGGAAGAAGTGTTTTGTTCATATGGAACCTGGCACAGCCTGGCCAGGTGTGAAATTTGGAGAGAAATCCATCCAGAGAAACCTAGGGCCTGTCATTAGAAAGAGATCTCTGCCAGCGAGCACCCTGTGAGAGGCACAAGACCCTCCCGCTGGCGCTTCTGTGGAGCAAACAGGCTTTGGGAATAGTGCTGGGTGCTCCTGGTGGCACCTTCCCGCTTCTTGGTGGCCACGAGTCCTGGCCATGGGTGGGCACCAGCCCCTCCGTGGCATTTGGTCTGGAAACACCCCCGGGTTCAGCCGGGGCTGCCTGCTCTGTGCCGTTCGCAGCCCAGTGAGGGGTGGCAGGGCCAGCACGTCGGGTGTAATTTTAGAAAGGAAATGAAGCAACAAAACGCATTAAAATATCATTAAGGAGTTGAATGGAACCAGATATTCTCGGGGACATTTAGGTTCAGCCCTTGTGGTGCTTTTCCTTATCTCATTACGTGAGAACGGGAAGGGAACATGTCAGAGTCTTGATCTGGCATTTTCTCTGCCTTGGTGTGTTGGGTGGGGTTTTTTTGCTTTTCTGAAGTGAGAAGTAATTGCACATTCATTCCTTTTTATAATATCTACACGAGTACTTTTAAAATCTGCACCGATGGAGTCGGTTTCAGCCTCTGCTGTTACGATGGGAGAATTCTTTGCAGCCAATTATGCTAAAAATTGGCCCTATCCGGGAGCTGCCGCGTGTCCCGGAATCCTTACATTTCTATCGAGTACGGATATTAATTGCATAGTATGCAGTGAAGTGATTAACATCAGTGTAATTTATCATCTGGAGATTTCTAAAAACGAATAAATGAGTTGTTTTGTTCAGCGAGGTGTTGACCCCTTCAGAAACTTTGATTTAAAGCTTTTTTTTTCTTTTTTTTTCTTCTTTTTTTTCTTTTTCTTTTAGTAAATATGAAAAGCAGCACAATCAGCCGAGTGTTTGGTGATTTGATTTTCTGGGGCATTAACCACTCTTGTTTGTGACATTTCCCAGTTGGGTGCTCGTTTGCGAGCTCATTAATAAGGTTTTCTCGCAGGGATGTTGTTGGGAGTGAGGAGCAGAGGGTACCTCCGGCACTCGGCCTCTCCGGAGCACCAGCAGGAGGTCCTGTTTTGGGAAGGGCAGTGTCCCCGGGCACCGTCCCTGCTTGGCCCACAGGATCCTTCTCCCGGGGATGCCAACTGTCACCGTCCCTGCCAGGAGCGGCGCATCAGGAATTCACACAGTCGTTGTAGAAAGGGTTTGAAAGCTTTGGATGCAGTTCCCAGTTTCACAGGGCAGAGAGTTTTCGGCTGAATCACTGCCTTGTGGTTTGGGCTGGGAGGATGGATGCTCCTTGTCTCCCTCTCACTGGAAGAACGAGCCCGGTGGCCGGGAAGGGCTGCCTGAAGGAAGGGAAGGGGTAGAAATAATAGGCTTAGGCTTCTGCAAGGCACCGAGCGCGGTATAACGGGGTGTCTTGGCTGATTAATGAGACCTAAGCACATTTAAATGGATTAAGGAGTCAGTAAGTGGCAGATCTCAAAGCACGGGCATTAGGGAGCTGTCAGCAGGTGATGGTATTTTTGGAGAGAATGCTCCAGCCTGGGTGCCCGGCCTGGTGCTGCGCAGGGCTCCCAGGGATCATTTCCACTTCTCCAAAAGTCACTATTAATAATCTTTGCTGATGACACAAAAGCTGGGCAAGCAGCTAATAAGAGGAAGAACTGGGTCAAATGGAGAGTACCTTGGAGGGCCACGGAGATGCTGGGAGGGCTGGAGCCCCTCTGCTGGGAGGACAGGCTGAGAGCTGGGGGGCTCAGCCCGGAGAAAAGGAGGCTCCGGGATTCCCTAGAGCCCCTTCCAGCCCCTTAAGGGGCTCCAGGAAAGCTGGGGGGGACTCTGGATGAGGGAGGGGAGCCATAGTCCCTTCCATCCCTTCCATCCCAAACTGTGCTGTGATTCTCTGAGTGTGTTGGTAACTTCCAGACTTCCAGTTTTACACCCAGGAGGGGTCAGTGGGAGCTGCTGGGGATGCTCAACCATCCAGCGCCAGCACTGCTGCAGCTGGAGGAGCCTTCAGCATCTCCACTCCCTGAGAGGTGAAGATGCTGGTTGTCTGATGGGGAGAGGGGTAAGGAGTGTTTCTTGGCACGGGGTCCACACCCAGGGCGTGGATCGGGGTGGGCTGTCCCCTCTGGCGAGGCTGCTGTCCCCCCCGTCCCCCCCATGCCAGCACCCGCTGCGCCCCTTGTGAAAGAAATCTCATCAAACGCAGAGTGGGTTTGTAATAAGTTTTTCAAATTGGTTGCTGCTGCAGCGTAACCTTTAGACTGCTGCTGTTTAACCTTGTATATCACTCTTAGCTTTTGAATGAATTTAGCTTAATAAAGGGGCCTTATTAAATTACTAGCCTGTTTTTTTAAGCCACTAGAAATAGGCGCACGAGGAAATAGCTCTGGGTTGTTGGATCTAATTGGCTGCCAGTGGGATTTGTGGTGGCTCAGATGCATAGGTGCAAGCGGGTGTTTCTGTGCAGGATGATGGCATGAAGGTCTGAGCGGAGGGTTTTGGGTGGCAAAACTGCTGCTGCCTGCGTGGTGCCCTGGGTCACCATCCGAGGTCATCATCGCCCGAGGTTACGCAGCCACGGGTGTGTCATCTCCACTGGAACACAGCCTGCTTAACGAAGGGGTTAACAGGTGGCAAAGTGCTAGGTGTCCAAATGCTTACCCTCAGAAAAAGGCCAAA
>VXBW01000254.1:337597-433764 GCA_013400375.1 Thinocorus orbignyianus
GGCATTTCTCTGGTGTCCCCTGCGATGCCCCTGGCCAGGGTGAGGGACCCCGGCTCGGAGGGTCCTTCCCCCTCCTGCCATGGACCTTTTTTTCCTCAGCTGGACTGTTCCAGTCACTTCCACGTCTTGATTTTGTGGGTGCAAAGCCTTAGGTGTGTTTTCATGCTGGGGGAGGTGGGACACCCCCAAAGCATCGCCGTCCCCCCCGGCTGCTGCCCCTCCAGCGGCAGAGCCCGCGCTGCCAGAGGCATCTGTAACGGGGATTAGTCTATAAAATGTTTGTGGTGTAGTCATCTCAGGAGAGGATTTACTCGTGTAGCTTATTCCATTACTGAAAATTATGAGAGTTTAAATTGGTTAAATCCTGACACGGATTTTTTTTTCTAATCTCTATTATTCCATAGGAAGCATGTTAATGAGTTAAACACAGTTAATAAAATGCAGCAAGCCAATATTTTTGGTAGCGGTTACTCTCAGAGGAAATAGAAACATTTAAATGGTTTCAACCTTTATGCATACTGATTCTGTGCCTCCCTTTCTCCCTTACAGTCGAGTAAACTCCTGAAAAATACATATGGCTTAGTGGCGCTTGTGGCCCTGCATTGATTTCTTGCGCTGATAACGTTTTAGCTCCGGCTTAGATTGCGTTTGTAATCTGTGTTTCGGTTGTAGGAGGTAATGAATTTTTTAATTGTGGACTCCGGGTTTGCAGTTCAGCTGCTTTTTCTCCTGCAGGGTCTCATGAAGCCGTGGTTTGGAGCCGGCTCCCTCGCTGTGGCCACTCGAATTCTCTGTGTTTACTTTAGGATTTAGAAGAGCTTCGCGTGGACGCAATAAGATCCTCTGTTGTTCAAACACGAGCAGCCGTGGCTGCGGCGCCTTTCCCTGTTCCTAAGGAGCATCCCTTGTAAAGCCCAGACCATTGATCATCGCGGTGCCGTGTGTTTTCAGAGGGTCATATCTGACACGCCACAAACCCCATCGCTTCTGAGCGCTGCAGAGATCTCCGGCTTCACCCCAGCGTGAGGGCGAACCTGTTCCTTCCAGCCTGGGCGAGCTGGGAGATGATCCCGGAGCAGCAGGACCCATCCCCGGGCCAGGGGCTGCCGTCGGGCCCCTCTGCCGCGCCGGTTCACCAGGTGTTTTCTGTCCTGCAGATAAGCCCCAAGTGCGGGTGTCTCAGAATTACCCGGTGCAAGGCCTCACGAGAGAAGGGGAGCCGCTGGAGCTGAGCTGCGCAGCGTTTGGAAAACCACAGTAAGTTGGCCACTGCCCGGGGCGGAGCTGGCTGCCCGGCGGGGTTGGGGACATGCCACAAAGGTCCCCAGACCCCGCTCAGCCTGGGTGGCTGCTGCAGACACTCAGTTTGCCGTTCTCTGCTGTGAGGGAGAGCGACTTTCTGCACCCCAGCACCTCGGGGCACCTCTGTGGGTGCGGGGTTATAGTCCCTGGCTGCGAGGTTCCTGCTGGAGGGGCTCCCAGGAGAGCTCTTCCTGGCCACCAAACCCTGGGGTGCAGAAGGGGCTCCCCCCAGCTGTAACCCCCTTCCCGGGGGATGGTGTGGGTGTGTGTGGAAGGGAGAGCCCTCAGGTCAGGCTGTCTCTCTGCTCCTGTGGACCAGGAGGTGATGGTCCTCCCACTCGGTGCCCTCTGCGGGTGTTAGGAAATGCCAGTTGGATTCCTTCTCCTCGCCCGTGCCCTCCAGGCTTTCTCTCATAGTTGAAGAAACATCAGGAGCATCCTGGCAAGGGAGGGTAGATTTTCTTCCCCACTTCCATTCTTGTTCTAATTTAAGTCTTGCTGACTTCTCTTTTTTTTTTTTTTTTTCTAAAAATGCTTTCTCTTCCACTTGGGTTTGTGGTTCTCAAGTAGTTATTTACTACCCTTTTTTTTTATCTTTATTTTCGTCATGTTCATAAAATCTCTGCAGACATCCCCCAGGCCTGTCAGCATCTCCTTGGTAGCGTGCCCAGCGCCGAGGAGCCAGCTGGGAGCCACCCAGTCTGGCAGTGGGAGGCAGGGTGTCAGCGCTGGGCGGCGAGGAGCCGGGGGTGCTCCCCTCCTCCACCCAGAACCAGTTACCAGTTCCTCCTTCCCACTTCCTTCCACTGGGCACGAGGCTGGTTCTTTCCCCCCCGTTAGAGACTGGCTCATCCCCGCTGGATCCCCTTTTAGTGTGGATTCCCCACTCGGGATCTGTCAGAGCCCCTTTGGGTCCCTCCTCTCGCGGGAAACTGCGGTTCCTCCCATTTGCCATCGACTGGGAATGTAACGAGCAGCCTGCTTTGCTTTTTCTCCTTCCAGCCTATGAATAGGACACGCATACCTTAAATAGGACAGAGGCATCCCCCCGGCAGGAAGGTGCTAGGAATTCCCTGACGCAGGGCACCTCACCTGTGCAGCTCAGAGCCTGAGGAAATACTCAGGGGAATGGTGGGCTGTGGGTTAGCTCTGAGTTTTTAAGATAAAGAGATTTGCAAAATCCTTTAGAGGGGTTTAAGATGGGTAGGGAAGTTCCAACAGTTAAACAAAGCCATTCCTCTGCGGAATTTGGCAACATAAACATTGGGGGAGGGGAAAAAAAAACAAAACAGAGAGTAGAAATTTCTGGTTTGGTGTTAGCACAGGAATTCTGTTAGGTTAGACACAAAAAACCCAAGACTGCAACAGAAGTGGGACAAAAACGGTCACTTTGAGGACCCTCAGGGTGAGGAACAGGCAGTGCGGGAAACCTGGGGACTCCAAAATCAGGAATAGCCTTTGGAATACCATAGCCAGGAGCATGGAAGCCCTTTTGTCCCCCCATGGAGGTGAAAGAGCCACTGCTCCCACGGCTGTGGCTCAGGAGTTGGGAGTGAGGAGGGAGGGGACGGCCAAGCCCATGCCCAAACCCAGCTGGGCAGCACTTTCTTGCCACCCCCAAAGCCTGCAGCACTTTCTTGACTCGCTGTAACAAACCAGGCTCCTTTCCCTCCCCAATGGCACAGCCAGCTCTCCCTGCGGTTCCGCGGGTGGAGGGATGTGGGGTGGGATGTGCCAGATGGGATGTGGGGTGGGATGCGCCAGGAGGGGTGCGGGGGGACGTGCCAGGTGGGACGGGGGAGAGGAGAAGCACCACCTCTCAGGGAGTGGCATGGCCACGGCCGGGCTGGTGGCCTTGGGGAAGGGCTCAGACTTGACAAAAACGTACTCCTTCTGCCACTTGCTGTCCAGATCTGCACTCGGAGCACCCTGGGGATGCACCTTGAGTCCGTAGCCTCAAAGATTTCAGGAGTTTCTGAATAAGCGGATGATTAACCACTAATGACCTTTCTTCCTGCTTGCATTAGTGTTTTCAGAAAATTTAAGGTCTGGATACAGTTTCCTGTTGGGTTAAAATAAATTTAAATTGAGGAAGCCCGACAGCATCTGGGCTTGAGTAGCTCAAAAAAGTATGTGTTGTTTCTTTGCAGTTTTTTCTTGGTTTGGGCTTTCTGTCTGTGGATGAACTATTGAAGATGCCATCTTTGCCGTAGGAAAATAGTAATGTGACTGTTTCTTTCTCTCCCTCCTCTGTAGGCCTACGGACATGAGGTGGTTAAGAGTAGATGATGAGATGCCTCAACACGTTGTAGTGTCTGGTTCAAACCTTCTCATTAGTAACCTAAACAAAACAGATAATGGTACATACCGCTGTGAGGCTTCAAACGCGGTGGGGAAATCACATGCGGATTACATGCTGTTTGTATACGGTACGTGAGAAAAACCACCGTTCTTCTAGACTCCCTTACACCCAACTGCGACACACCGCGCTCCGAAAGCTGCCAGGCCCTAATGCTCTGCTTAACGCGAGGTCTCCAGGCAGCTCCCGCCTCCTCTGCCTCACCTCGGGCTGGGGCAGGGGCTGGGGGAGCCTTTCTCTTGCTGCTGGGACTCTCTGTGTGGGCACGGGGAGCTCTGGTGCCCGCTGGGCTCGCCCAGCGCTCCCGGGAAAAGCCAGAGCAGGGGCACAGGGGAACTGGGAAGTTCTCTGGCCTGATAATTCCTTCTCCTTTCTGTTATGACCTCCTCCAGGGTCTTCAGCAACGATCTGGGCGAGGGAGGAAGGGGAGGATGGGTGCCCAAGTCTCTCATTAGCAAGTTAAATTCCCAAAGAATCAGCCAACATCCCCGAGTAATTACAAACCAGTAAATGAACTGGAGGGAGGGAGGGATGAGGTGTCTCAAGCCCGTCCGCGGTGGCTGAGCAGATGCTAAAACACACCTCGGCCTCTTTTTTCAAGTGCTGTGAAGGACCTCCCGTAACCCTCGGGTTCCTCTACGTGACCGTGCCACAGCTTTAAACCCTGTGTACCGGGGGAGTCTGGGGGTGCTTGGGGAGGGAGCCCCCGGGTTCAGGATGAGCAGCTCCCTGGGGCTGCTGGCTGAGGGTGGTGGGGTCTGGCGGGGGTCAACGCCTGTTTTGGGGCAGGGGGGACAGTCACTTGCCTTGGCTTGAAGCTGGTTCCATGTGGTGGCCGCTGGAAGCTCTGCAGCCCAAATTCCCTTGGACTCGGCTCCAGGGAAAGAGCTTACCTCGCCTGTCCAGGCGCCACTCGCACGGGAACCGCTTTCAGCCTGGTCCTAGAAACCTGCCCAAAGTTTGCAGAGTGGTACCCAAAGTGTAGCTTTCAGCTGAAATTGAACTCGTCTCCCACGTCATGCGGGTAGTCTGCTGGTGCCTCTGGCTCCACAACCCTCCAGTTCACCAAATGAAGTCAGATGCGCATTTATGATGATTAATTTGTGTGCTCGTGGGAAAAGCCTCATTTACATCGGTGTTGAAAGAAACCGCTGCTGTTGCGGAGAAGCAATAAAGGAGTTGAAATGGGACATGAGCAGCTCCCCGTGAGATTAAAACTATGGAAAGCTGCTGCCGTAAAGAGGTTGTAGATGAGCCCGTTTGATTCCTTGTGCGGGTTTATGGCTCTGGTCTGGCCCAGGCGAGCGCTGGATCAGCCCTCACCGATGCCTCTGACCTGGGAGTTACAGCTCGGACAAGCTCTCGCACTTGTTAATTGTCCTGCGTTTCAGATGTGGGCGAGCTCTAGACAGCTCATGACTTGCTCAGAGCTGCTCTGCCTCAGGATTAAATCCAGAGGAGGAGACCCCAGGCAGCGTATTCTGACAGAGGAGCAGGTTCCCAGGGGATGTGACCCCGTGGACTCCAGTTCTGGCCGCATAAGGGAGGGCTTTTCATGGTCTGTCAGGAGCTCGTGGGCAGGTAGTGGTTTTACACCTCATCACATCCAGTTTCTGCATGTTTGGGAGTATCCGTCCCCCTGGACAGCGTAAAGAATCCTTTTAACCCGGAGTTTAAAAGGGAGAGGTGCAAGGTGTCAGTGTGGAGGAAGCGGTTGGGCCATGGCCATCAGCTGGAGGTGCAGAACCCTTGTCCTGGCGCAGAACCCATCTTGGGGTGTCCCTGCAGGACCCCGTATCCTGCTCCCACCCAGCCCCGGGCACCTTCCCCCACCACAGGGCACAGATGCTCCGTCCACTCTGGAATTTCTCCCTGCAGACACATCTCTGTAGGCACCGGGTAGGACCTGGTAGGAGGACATGCCTGGCCGCAGACGGGGCTCGAGGAGCTCCCCCGGCTCAAGGTGGGAATTGGGATGTTATGGAAATGGGGTGTCATCGGGGAGCAGCCACAGGCGGGGCAGAGCCGTGGTCCAGCACGGTGGCCCCAAACACCTCTGGGAGAGCAGGGATGCTGTAGTCTCCATCCCGAAGGGATGGGTTGCCGTGCCAACGGCCTCCAGTAGCCCGGGCTGGCGAAGTAACCGCCGCTGAGCTGTGCTTAACACACCTCCTGTGCTGCGAGGACATCTAATCACATCGGCACCCAAAACACGGTCATTTTTGAAGTTGGTTTCATGCTTTTGGCCCCCCATCCTCCTCTCCAGAGGAGTTTTGCTGGAAACTTCCAGCACAAGTAGCGCACGGGCTTTTATTTTTTATTTTCTTGCATTTTATTTGGTTTTACGGAGGAGGAGGATGCTCTGCCCGGCACCATCCCCACGCGGTTCGGTGTGAGCCGGGGGTTTGGTCCCCAGGTTCTGCTGTGATCCAACCGTGCTGGTCCCCTGGGGACCCTGTGAGCCGCAGGCGAGTGAGGAGGGACCGGGGTAGGGACCGGGACACCTCGGGTGGGGCGATGACCAGTCAGGATGCACCCAAAGATCAGCACTGCAGGGCCAGGCGAACTCCGGGGTGATGTTTCTGAACTTTCGGGAAGTCGTATGGAAGACGGTAAAGGTGCAGCATATAATTAATGCTGGGCTGGATTAATTAGGGAATCTGAGAGAGCTCGCTGGGAGATAAAAGAGCGGCAGATGTGTCAGTGACAAGGAGTTGACGTGCTACAGAGGAAACCTAAAAATCAAAAGCCCACGAAATGTTTCATGCTCTATTCTTGCCGAACGCAGCCGTAGTTCAAAGTCTTCCCGGCTGCTTAGCGCATGCAGTTTGATCATCTGGGCATTGATACAGACTTTTTTTTCCTTTTACATCTTCTGATATCCCCCTCCTCCGCCCGGTGGTTTTGCTGGGGACGTGCCCCTGCCCGTGCCAGGGCTGCTGTGCGAGGCCAAGGGCATCAGAGATGGTTCAGACACAGGGAGGGGCGCCCCGGGTCCGTGTTTCCCGGGATGATGCCCCATCGTGGCGACAGCGGGGTGGCCAGGAAAATACTGACTTTTTTATTTTTACTAAATTCTTCATACCTTGAAATCGGTCTTTAGCAACGATGTTCTCATTTCTTTGTGTTTGTTGCTGTCTGGGAGGTAGTTGTTAGCATCCCACTGCCAGGGGAGGGGGAGGAGGGGCCCGGGGCGTGGGGCAGAGCGCGGTGCCCCCCCGTGGGGCACAGCAGGGACCCCCGCACCCCCCCGGGATTTCCCACCTCTGTGAAACCCAGCCCCGCACCGCTGTGTCTCCCCTTGTACGTGTCAGCTGTTCTTTTTGTTGTGGAAAGCCTGCAGTTTATTTTTCTTATGCCTCTCCCATTCCATTTCTCTCTTCTCTCTCATTGACTAATTTATGCTGGGTTTCCTTTGGCTTTTTTTTTAATTTCTTTTAGCACTCCAGAGGGCAGAAGGTTGGGGGGGAGGAGGAGGAGTTTGGGGGCCAGATTCTCCTGCTGGAGCGGGCCTGGGTGCGGGTCCCGGGACACGGGTGGCACCGGGACCGTGTCCAGCAGCGGAGGATCTGGCCCCGCTGCCCCCAGGGCCGGGCAGCCCCCGGCTGGTGTCAGAGGAGGAGAGGGCACCCCCGGCCGCGCTGCTTCTTTGCCTCCTTGTTTTCCTCTGATCACGATTGACCGCTGTTGTGTTCTGCTTGTTTTTTCTTAATTTGCTTTTTTGTTATTTTCCTTTTTATATTTTATCCAGATCCCCCCACAACTATCCCTCCTCCCACAACAACCACCACCACTACCACCACCATCCCTACCACCATCACAGGTACGGTACCTTCATAACCATTGGAAATGTCCTGAATGTTTATTGTCTTTTATGTATATAAGCAGAGCGTGAAGCCTGGGGAAAAACAACAAACAAATCACTCAGAATCTTTATTTTTTATTTTTTTTTAAATGAAATACACCCCTCCCCAGTACTGTGCGGGTCCTGGTCCAGCAGGTCGACGGGTTGGATAGTGCTGGCTGCAGGTGGCTCCGGAAGGCGGGAATTGGGACTGATTGCGTTGCTGGGAGCTGATGCTGGGCGCGTTCCCGGGAAGGACACAGGCAGAGCTCGTGTCATACGGGCGGTTGTTCCGGCCTCAGCCCCATCGGTGGCAATTTCTGAGCAATTTGTATTCGGAAGCAGCAAGTTGGTGATTTAATTCCCCTGATGTGACCGGAGACGCTCCCTCTCCCACCCTGGCGCTTGGTCTGTCTTGGTGCTGAGCCCCCCGGCTCCCCCCGGGAGGGACCCCCACCAGGCCTTTTTTAGGGGGTCCGACACCGTGAGCCTTTTTTGACGGAGCAGACGTTGAGCGTTTTGAGTTTTTCCCTGTCCCGCGGGAGAAGGTGAATAAACCCAGTCGGGCGCTGGCGAGCCACCTCTCTGTGTCCCACCCATCCCTCACGCCTCCTCAGAGACCCTGCTCTCTCCACCCACGGGCCAGGCCTTTCTGCTTTCTTTGTCATCATTTGCATCCTCATTTCGCTGATCTTCTCTATTCCAACCGCTGCTTCCGCTTTCGCTTGCTTTATTTTTTGTTTTGTTTTGTTTTTTGGTAGAGGTGACAAGGGGAAGGGGAGCCGGGACCACTGGAAGGCTAATGACATCCTGTTTGTTGTTGCTGCCAACCATCCTCCGTGGAAATGCCTTCACCTTTTCTTTGCTCGCACGAGGTTGCTGGGCTGGCCCCAGCTGTCCTGCTCAGGGCGTCCTGTGGCTTCTTTCCTCCTGAAGTTCTTGCAGCAGCCAGACTCCGTGGGCGAGGAGGAGCAGGGGAGCTCTCCCTGCCGACGTGCCTCAGCTCCGCCATCCACCATCGTCTTCTCCAGCCCCTGCCATTCCCCGTCTTCCTCCCTCCAGGTGGTTTTCAGCCCAGGGTGGATGCTCGGGACGCTCTGCCGCCATCACTTCCCCATCCTGTGATTTGTTCATTTGTTCTCTTAACCAGCTTTCATTTCACAGTGGGTTTCAAGCTTTGTTAAAGTCTCCCTGGGAGCCGTTTGCAGAGAAGCTCCATCCCGCGGGCCTCCGTGTCCCTGGACGGATGTGTGGTTTCCTTTGGGCTCACGGTAACTGGGGAACGCTTCCCGTGGAGTTTGGAAGGCTGCGAGGAAGAGTGTGTCTTGGTGTGCAGTTGACCCCGTTGTGTTGCTGTCGGTGCCTGTGGATATCGAGGATAGTCCTTTTCCCAGGAGCTGGGTTGTCCCCATGGGGATCGCCGTGCACCAGCTCCTAAAGCTGTTACATCGGGCTCCCGAGCAGGGGCTGCTCGTGAAATACAGTGGTTTTGCCGTTTGCTCCTCTGCCGCAAGCCTTGAAA
This sequence comes from Thinocorus orbignyianus, assembly GCA_013400375.1. Classification (NCBI taxonomy): domain Eukaryota; kingdom Metazoa; phylum Chordata; class Aves; order Ciconiiformes; family Thinocoridae; genus Thinocorus; species Thinocorus orbignyianus. Next base: position 346,625 of record VXBW01000254.1, read on the forward strand.
ATTGTTTGAGAATTTTCAGTGGCTTCTAGGCTCTCCTCTGCAGTAGTTTTCTGGCTTTTTCATGTTAAAAAGAAGCGCTCCTGCCTGAGCCCGTTCCTGCTGCTATTCCGTGGTCTGGGATGGCCCCAGCCCAGGGGTTTCTGCCTCGCTGAGGAGCCGGTGATGCCCAGAGCTGCCCAGACCCCCACAGCTACAGCTGGGGAGGCTCTGCCTGGGAGGAATCACTCCTGAAGTCTCCTACGGGTTTGCTGTGAGCATGGAAGGAAGGGCCAGTGGACTCCAGGAAGGGAGGCCCTTCTGCTGGGACGTTGTCCGGTGTTTATCTCGCACCTTTGTTTGCAGGGATGGAGGAGCTGTGAAACTCAGAGCTTGCTGAGATCCTTTGGCAGGTGGGTCTCCGTCACCTCCTGGGTGCCTGTCTGTCTGGGTTCTGAACTGCTGAAGAGGCTGGAAACGTAATGAAAATGTGATGCTGCTCAGATCCCAACAGTTTCTGCTGTAGGAAGATTAGTTGGTGCCAATAGAGAAATCTTTATGTTCTTCCCTGACACCGAGCAAACACTGAATCTTCTTGACCTGTGTCTTCCCATCTTTTGCCCACCATTCGGGGAGCTTTTCCCTGACGGAGCAGCTGAGGCCTCACCTCCCTCCTTTCTGCGTCCGTGGTTTGAGGTTTTCCAGCCAACAGCCGGGCGGTGCGAAGCTGCACAACTTTTGCTCTTCAAGAGCTAAGAGACTTTGGAGCCAGGGAAAAAATTAGGTCAAATTAACATAATCTGTAGAATGACATAGCGTAGTGGTGTTGAAACACTTTTTAAAGCCTCAGGAGATGGTTGATACCTTAATTCCCATCATCTCCGAGGCGCTGAGATGCTTTCACGGTGCAGCAGCAGCCTTGGGGAGCGCAGGGGGTGTCCCCCCTCCCGGGGGCTGGGAGAGGCTCCTTAGGGTGAGGGGAACTGGAAATCTGCTTTGCTGTGCCTTTTTCCCCCGACTTCTTGTATAACATCAGTCTGGTTCATGTCCTCTGGAACCACAGAGTAGTTCTGGGAAGCAGTTGTCTTGTTTTAATTCTTTTTAAAAAGGGAGAGAGTGATGGGAAAGAGTTTCTACATCCAAAGCTCGTGCTGTAGGCTCGTTGTCATCTCCAGCCGCTGCCCCTAGGAGATCACAGTTTTGGAGGCAGTCCTTGGGACTGTTTGCCACCAGGATACATCCAGGGATACCTGGATTCATTTTCCCCTCCTCAAGCTCTCAGACAGAACAGTGAGAGGGGGCTGTGTTTGCCACCCCATGTGTGTCAAGTCACCCCTTTTGGGCAGGCTCCAGTGACAGCTATCTTTTTTCCTCGCTTGTGTGTTCTCCCTGCTTCGGGTATTTCTACCCAAAACGTGTCCAAAGCATGATGTGGAGGTGCAGCCCCATCCCAAAGGCGTATCTCCCTCCTCACACGGTGTTCCCACTCCCTCCCCACACCCTCCTGCAGCGAAGGGTCCCTTTACTGGCCCCTCTTCCTTGCCAGGGCCAAATCCTCCGGGAGACTTGCCCGACGGAGGCTGAGCCCCTGACGTGGTTCTCAGGCAGGAGGTTTGGGGGCAGATCACTGAAAAGCCACCCTGCTGCTTTTTTGCAGGAGAAGGAAAAGCCGAGCAGGGGTGAAGCTTCCAAACCAGCGCCACCTTTAAAGCTCTTCCTCCGGTGCAGGTGCTCCAGAAGGTTTCCTGCCTGACGCTCTGATCTCTGTCCTCTCCCCTCCAACTGCATTGATATTCCGACTGTTCTTCGGTGTTTCGGCTGTTATCGCTGGCAGGCCTGCTCTTTTTTTTCTTTTTTTATCAGTTGAAATTGTCCTTGTGGCTTTGTTCATTAAGATGTACAATGTGATACAGGAGAGCAAACTGCACGATCTGAATTACCCCTCCGGGCCTTCCTTGAAATGCTGGGCTCGGGCAGCTGCTGGTTCTGGGCAGATAAAGGGTCTTAATAACAGCAGAGTCCTCGTTTTCGGGCATCCTCTTGCTGCCTCTGGTCCTGCTCGGCACAGACACCTCCTCGCCCCGGGCTCCACAGCCGTGTTTGGGTGCACAGACCTGCCTTTCTCACCCTTCCTCCACAGATGGACCCCACAGGAGCCTCGGAGCATCCTCACCCCCGTCCCACCAGCCCCTCTTGGGTGCCACTGACTCTGCCAAGCCCCCGCTGCCCGCTTTGCAGGAGGGCCAGATTCCAGCCTGGGCTCTCTTTAGTGCCATCTTAGGCCGTATTTTAAACCCCACCGATCCCTTAGAGCATCTTCCAGTGTGTGTGTGTGTGTTCAGGGGGCTGAGACATCGCAGGGAGGGCCTTTAGCTTCGGAATTCCCAGGGGTGCTCATGCCCCTTGGATGAACTGGGTCAGAAGGCACCAAGCTGATGCTGTGGCTGTTTTTTTGGATTTGTTTTGTTTTGGTTTTTTTTATAAGGAGGAGGAAAGGTGTTGAGAAGTCAAGCAGGGGGTGAGGAGGCGGTGTGGGGTGTTGCTGAAGTGCGTTGGTACCCACAGAATCCCAGCCTTTGGGCGGTGCTGCTGGAGACAGTATTCACATGGAAATTTGGTCATAATTAGGAAATACCCAGCTTGTTCCCTCCCAAAACCCAACACCAGGGAGGTGCTTGGCTCCAGCCTGTCCCCCCGGGTGCTTTTACAGCTTTTTCTCCCCGTTTTGCCCCGCAGGCCCTGGGGATGCGCCCGCGCAGCGAGAGGGACCGGGCAGGTCACCGGAGCCCCCGGGCCCCTGCGCTCGGTGGCACCGAGCAGAGGCTCAGCCCGGGGATTTGTTCCCCCAAATTATTTAACTTCTGCTTCCCACTGAAGCTTCTGCGTGTCCCTGGTAAAATGTCAGGTTAATTTAAAGATGATAGTGCACTCTTCTGACATTTTCATCCAGGATGTGACCGCATTAAAAGGAATAAAGGGAGGGAGAGCGGCTATGACAGGCCCGTTACAGAAAATAAAATGGAATAAAATGTGGTCTGTTAGCACCGTGTCCAGGGAGCGGGGACAGGGCACTGTCACGCCTGCTGTCACGGGTGCTGCTACTTAAGAGCTGCAGAAACCATCGCCTTGGTGGCCAGAGAAGGTGCGGGTTGAGGAGAGCAAGGGTAGAGGGAGCTTCTGCAGGAAACCACAGGCAGGGTTGGGATGGAAATCAACCCCGCATCCCGGCAGATCCCTGTGGAAAAACACAAAAAGGCATAGCGGGAGCCGCAGCACTAATTTCGGAATATTTCTGTTCCTGCGGCACGCAGCTCCCATACAGATTGCCCTGATTTTGGTGAAACATCTGCTTGGCAAATCGCACCATCCCGGGGGCGTGTTGTAGCCCCCCCTGCACACAGGCTCCCAGCTGCTGCTCGGAGGGTGCAGGGGGAACCCCGACACGGGGGACACGGTCACCCCTCCTGCCCCCCAGCTGTGGGCGAGGGAAGGGGCTCCGGGGCTTTTCCACGCTGGGGGCTTGTGCAGCTCCTTCGCCCTCGTGCTGGCGGCCAGTGGGAAGGACAAGGGGATCCCCAGGGCTCTTCACTCGCTGTAGGGACCTGAGTGGGAGCAGGAATCCCCGCTCTAACACTGCTCCCAAAGCGTGAGGGAGCTCCTGCTCCCCCCGGTCCGTGAGCATCAGGCAGCCGGGAAAGCCAGGAAGGATAAGAGCTCCCCGGGTTGTTGTCAGGTCAGATAGCATCTTAAAAGCAATGTATTGCAGCAATAGCTATGCTTACTAATACCTTTTTTTATTATTAATTTTTTTTAGATAAAACAACATGTTTTGCCTTCTCTGGGTGCCGTGCTGTTGCAGTTCTCTTTGGTCGCTGCGTGTCTCTGAGCTCGGGGCTGCAGCTCCAGCACGGGAGTTGGCAACTTTAATTTTGCTGCCAGGGTTTTAATATTCCTCCATCGTGCTCATTCTGTTTGAGGCTGCCGACTAATTACGGGCGAGTTTAAAGGGCCGGGTCTGCCGCCCTCCCTCCGCAAGCAGTTTGAAGTTGGAGAGAATCCATTTGGAAAAAAAAAAGGAGGAGGAGGAGGCTGGCACTGGAGCTGGTAACAGCCCGGTGCCGCCCAGCTGCCTCCGTGCAGGGATTCCACAATGTGTGTGTAGATGCGTGTGTGCTGGCACAGCCGCCGGATGAAGTGGTGGATGCTGAGGACTTGGGTGTCGTCCGAGTTGTCCTGGCTGGCGGGCATCACCATCTGCGTGGCCAGACGATGCGAGGCAGTGTCTCCGTTCGCGAGCTGCCCACGCCAGCCCCTGCCGGGGACCAGCGCTGGCCAGGGATGGCCCTCAGGTGCAATTGCAGCCCTCCAGAGCCTGGCTCTTCCAGCCCTGGGGTCCTCCTTCAATGACAAACCAGCCCTCTGGGTTTTGGAGGCCCGTTGTGTTGTTTCATGTCTCCCCATACAGCGTGTTTTGATGTCTTGGAGGTCAAGATCCAGAAGGGAGGCCTTTGGCTTTATCCGAAGATGGGAAGTACCACACTGAGCCTCTTTGTTCCCGTGCTTTCTGCGGCCTCTGCTTTGCTGCACCTTGTAAACACCCCCGGCCGGTGGCTGTAAGGCATGGCCACAGCTGCCTGCGGTGTGCGGCTGCTGCTCTGGACCAGCAGGGAGGCTTTTGGTGAGGGCAGAGCCTTCCGCTGGCTTTGATCTGCCTTAGTCAGCTCGGAAACGGGTGGAGGACGTTCTTGTTGGTCCCTTTTTGAGGAGAAGCGGTGGTTTTTTCTCTAGGTCGCGGGCAGAAGTCTCATCTCTGGGGTGTTGTCTGCCTGGTCAGAGGAACGTGGCTCTTCTCGTCAGCAAAGTAGAAGCCGATGTAATTTAGTACCTCAGTGGCACCTGAAGTTCAGGGAAGCACCTTCAGGGTTCTCCCATCCACCTTGAAGTGGTGGGTTGTCCCAGGGCAGCGCGTGGAGTGGGGTGCGTGCGCGGTTTCTCCCGTGTTGCCGAGTTCCGTGGCGCAGCGAGCGTGACGTTTCTCTCCTGCCCTGCCAGCGCTGCCGGGGTGTCCCCGCGGCGGGGGCGTCCCTGCCCGGGCGTTACCGTGAGACTGTTCCCCCGGGGCGCTCGCGCTCCTTCTTCCGAAGGAGGACCCCGGGGCCGGGATGGACCTGCCGAAAACTCCCGCTAAACTTTAACCGGTCTGTGTTTCCTCTTGCAACCATCCAAACCATTTGCTAATCATAACTTTGTCATTCCAGCTGCAGCCAACATGTTGTTTGACTTGGATATTTGTTCGCACTTACAACCGCTTGAGAACTTTATTTTCCGTAACCTGTGGGTCTCTGTCCCCAGCCGGGGAAGCGAGCTGCACTGTCCCGTTTGCACTGTTCCCTGACTAATATCTCTTCCAGCACGTGAAGCCCAGTTTGCTTTCGGCAGATTCTCTATTTAGCGTAAAAAAGCTGACGTAACTTTTTTTATTGCAGGAAGACAGTAAATTGAGACTATTGCTAGGTGCCAAGACGCTATCTCAGGAATTAATACTCAGTTTTCCAGCCCTTCCTAAACAGCAGCTTTCCCCCCACCTTCACCCTCATTCTCCCCTTCACCATTTGCTGGGTTAGAACCGAGGCACCGTTGGGGGATTGCTGAGCACAGCCCCGCTCTTGTTCCCCTCCCTGCTCCGGGGGCTCCTCCCGCAGCCCCCCAGACCCCCGGCAGGGGAACAGGCGCTGGGGGTGGGACGCGTGCCGTAGATTGGGCTGCCGAGCCGCGAGCACGCTGGCCGTGGCGGGGGGCTGGTGGCAGCTCCATGCCCTCTGAAATGCAAATCTGGGCGCAGGGTGTTAAATGGCGCAGGGTTTAATTGTTCTGCTTCCGTAACGAAAGCACGTAGACCTTGTTACCTGTAAGTACTCTGTATTCCTTGTGCCATCCTTGTCCTCACTGGTGCTTCGGCAAGTCAGACCGGGGCTGGCCCCAGCTAAATTGCCCGGGGACGGGACCCTGCTGGTTCCACTGCTGTGTCCCTCCCGGAGGGGTGTCCAGACCCCTGGCCCCCCCGGGCAGCACGGGAATGAGGGGAAACTCCAAGGGGAACTGGCTGCTCTTGCAAAGACAAAACTCAAGCTCCGGGCTGCTGCGCAGAACGAGGCGGGAGAGCGCTTGGCTGCACGTCCCCGTGCTGTTTTACTCATTGGAACATTGCCTGCATCCAACCGGGGGTCCCCTGGGGCTCGGAGCCACCCTGAGGGATGCCTTGGGAAGAGCCATCCCCCTAAAGCCCCAGCAGCACGCCACAGAGCCAGGGCAAAGCTTAGTGGGTTCCAACAACTAAATAAGCCTATCATTTGGATACTGGGAACAAATGGGATTCAGACCTGTTGGTGCAGAGGAGGTAACTCAGGATACTGCCAGGACAACCTGCAGATTTGGGGTTAAACTTGCCACTTCCAAAGACCTGTGGGGCGAAGCGTCCCTCTGTCAGCGAGGCGGCCACCCCCAGTGGGTGTCATACGCAGGGACGATGTAGCTTCAGGGTGGTGACCAAAAACCCTAAATTTTAATGACCAGTGGCTGCCAACCAGTTACCTGTCGCAATAGAGGGACCAGTCAGTTCCACCTGTGCTGGAACAGTGCTTCCTGTGCTGAGAAGACCCTCCAGCTCACGGGTGCGTGGCTCCCCGTAGCCGAGGCCAAAGGCTACGCAAACCCCGGGACCAGACCTGCAATTTCCCATGGAAGCCTGTGCTGGGCCCCTCTGAAACTCCAGGTCTAGGGGCTCTGATGAGCTCCCGCGTTAGGGGAGGGGAGAGGAAGGGCCCTGGGATGAGTCCCTTGGTGGAGGCAATGTTTGAATGCGTAAAAGCTGTGTTCCAAGTGTCGGCTCTTTGTCCTGGTCTTGAGCTTCTGTTTTGGTCCTTGCCAACTAAAGCGTTGGTGTCGGTGTTCTCCCCCGTCTCCTGTTCCCCTGACTTTGCAACCACCAGTAATTGTCCTGGCAAGGTCCTGGAAAAAAAGAGCAAAATTTACTGTTTTCCTCAGGCTCATAGCTTTTGAACTGGAGGCATGTCTTCTAAACAGTGCAACTCACTTCAAATGCTTTTTGCCTTTCATTTTATTATTGCTTGTCACGCAATGTTCTTTGAAAGCTTGCTCATATATTATCTGTTCCATTTTTTCCATTTTCCCTTTTTTTGCATGCTGTTCCTCCTGTTTCTTCCCTTCCTCCAATCCTCTGTTCCCGTGTGTAGACACAACGGCGACGACAGAACCGGCAGTTCACGGTTGGTATCACATTCCTGTTTATCTTATTTCTCAGCGCTGCTGAGTGGCAAGACAAGCCTGGGAAGGGGAGGCCGAGAAGGGGAACGTAGTCTTCAAGGGAAAACCGCGTTTCAGGTGGACTGATCTCATCAATATAACATGGGTTTTGAGGCTGGAAAGTCTGGCTGGGCTTGTCGTTTCTGTGGTGAGCTTCGCAGCTGGTCCCCTCAGCCCCGTGGGAACGGCGAGTAAATAGGAATCCAAGTTCCATTTTTCGGGAGGCGAGCGAAACCTTGAGCGTTTTTTGTCTCCTCGGGAGGTTGTAGGAGGGGGGTGCTGGGGAAGGAGGAGAGGGGGTACCTGGGGAGGGCAGCGCTGCCGTTGCGGCACCACGGGAGTGTGTCTGGAACACGCGGAGCGACACTTGGCTCTTGGCGTGGGAATCTGGTGACCCAGCCCTTCTGCCCTGGTCCCAGTGGTCCCACCAGCAGTGTAGAGTCTTCCTCAGCAGCCTAAATTTTTACAGCCAGCCTAAATAATAGTCCCTTCAGGCTGGGAGCTGAGCATGCCCTGTCTTGGCACAAGCTGGCTTATACGGAGCCGAAACCTCTGACAATTTCAGTTAAGGCTGATGCCTATTGGAGTTCACTGGTTTTGTTTCTTTTCGCTCTGATAAATTGAGTGTTTCTGTTACTGAGAGAAGTCTGGGTGCAGAAGTGATGCCCCGTATGGAGTGGAGAGACCTGCGGGTCTGGCCCCGGATAACTTAACCTGTTTGAGTGCATTTTCCCATTTGACATAAAAGTTGGCAGCCCTCGGGCATTCTTCTGGTTGGTCTGGGTCACCCGTGGTGTGGAGGAGAACTTTGTAGAGTAGGGTAGATGGTTGGACTCGATGATCCCAAGGGTCTCTTCCAACCTAGAAGATTCTATGATTCTATGTCCAGACTCCGTGGTGAACGTCACGGCAGGGCAATACTGGTCCCAGTGAGGTCTCACCCAGCGCTCCAGTGCTTGGGGAAGGCAGAGGAAGGCGAAAAGTTATTCACCCCGTGGTTCAGCCACGGGGGGAGCGTTGTGGAGCTGCTTCTGGAGAGGGCAGCCCAGTGTCTGCAGGTCTGCCCGGTGAGGTGGTCCATGGTCCAGCTGCTCCTTTGAAGTTCTAGCTCTCGTAGAGGTTTTGCTCTCTTGGAAGTGTCCGGGAGTCTCGGGAAGGGCAGGAGAGAGGCAGAGATCAGGCTGAAAGGAACCTGGCTCTGGCAGCGCTGCTCCAGGGGCTCTGCCTTTAGTGCTAGAATTTGTTGAGGAAAAGGTCCAGGTAAAATAACCGTGTGACCTGCAACGCCAGAAAACAGAGCAGGTTTTTGTCTCAGGCAGCCCTGATGTGGGCAGGATCTCCAGCATCACTTCCAGGTGTCCCAGCCAGGCTTTTGTGACACGGGAGGGGATGAATCCCCGGGTGAAGGCACACGATGCTGTGGATGGAGCTTTTGTTCTCTCTTGCGCTGGGGAAAGCCACCAAAAGCAGGTTTTTCCCTCGAGGAGCACCTCTGAGTGTTTCCAGGTCAGGGGAAAGGAGAAGCCAGCCCGGCAGAATGAGTTGCCACAGACTTTCCTGCCTTAAAACCCAGCCGGTTTGTCCCGAGCCCCCCGCGCTTGCCCCGGGGGCGCTTTTCCCGTGGAGACTGGGGGTTTCTTTCCAAGCTTGTGTTGCCGGAGTGTGTATGGAGTACACCAGGTGTTTCTGTATGTTGGCCATTTGTTCTTACCGATGTCCGATGGGAGTGAGCATGTCTGTGAATGACTAGAAATGCATGGGCATGAACTACAGCCAAATGGATTTTCTCCAAAAACGATTTTAAATGAATTGGGGGCAGAAAAAAAAAAGAAACCAAAACAAAAGAACAAAAAGAAAAGAAAAAAGAACCCTAAAAAAGAGATTGCTTGCAAAGAAAACAAGCGTAAGGCTAGTGTGGAACCAACACAATACTTCAATCTGGGAAAGGATTTTTGAGTGATGTAATTTTTTGGAGTGTATCCTAGAGGACTGGGGGGGAAGGAGTCCTGTATGTGTGTGCATGTAACAGCGGCAGCAAAGCCCCTGCCATTCCCCTTTCCTCCTGGAACGGAGGTGACGGCAGCGATGCATGAGTGACTTAAAGCACGAACGTTGTTAACTCTTTTGTTAAAAAAGAAAAACACTAATGAGAGCTTAACTGTAAATTTTCTGATGCGCTTTCTCCTTTCTCTGCACTGTTCATTGCCAGAACTCCAATAACAGCATGGTCATGGCCGGCAGGAAGGCTTGTGCTTCTGCTGCGCCCCTCTGAGCCGGGTTGCCCGAGCCTAAGCCCTCCTTGCCCTCTCCCTGCCTGCCGGGGTCAGGGTGCCAGCGGTCCCTGCCCGTCCCCGCAGACGGCGGTGGAGCCGGGAGAGTAACCATGTCTCCAAGAGGCTGCCGCCGCCAGGCCTGGGAAGAAAACCCTTTTTCAGCCATGTCGTCTCCTGTCCTCCCCCCTGCCCCTCTCCCCCTCAGGGTCAACCCGCCAGATTTGAACTTCCCAGCTGCCAGGGAGCTCGCTCTCTGTGGGGCTACTGCCCTTTGGGGAGCCCTCTCCCCGTGCCCCCTGCCCGGGCAGCACATGTATAAGCAGCCATGACCTTATACATGGGGGTCTTTTGCTACGGCAGAAGGAATTTCCCCACTTTTTCCCAAATTTTGCCCCTGCCCTGCCGCAAGCAGAGAGCTTTCAGAGCTCCCGAGTGGTTTTCCCAGGCAGGGAGCGATGCCGGTCGCACGGAGCCGTGTCCCTGGGCACCCAGGGCGAGGGGGGATGTGAGGGGCTGCTTTCAGCTCCCCCCCCCACAGCAGACCCCGCCGCACGGGCAGCCCCTCTGCTCGTCCTCAGGAAAAGGTAGGGCGAAAAAAAATCTCTTCTGAAGCTGGCAAAGCAGGAAGCCTGGAGCCAAGGTTAAAATCACGAAAGCATCCCAATCGTGAAGGAAGAGTGACGAGAAAATACCTTGCCCATAATATAGCAGGTAAATTATTTTATAAGCTGCAAATTCTTCCCCGAAGGCCCGTATGAATTTTTAATTACGGCCTTAGCAGGGCTCTGCACGAGAAGGTTTAACACTCCCGTGTTAAGCTCTTCTCACTTTTTCCGGCGGCGTCGGTCCCCGAGGAGGAGGTGTTTCTGGAGCAGGGCCCTGGCACGGCTCTTCGCCGGGCAGGGGTCGCAGGGAAAAGCCCCCCCTCTCTGCAGTACCGTTATCAGGGGGCTCTGCCCCTCCGACTGCCTGTCCTCTGGAAAACACCCCGCTTAACAGCATAACTGATGGTCAGTACGGTCCAAAACGTATCTCACAGCCCCAGACCCCGGGGTGATTGAATGAAACATCACGCAGTCCCGCGCACGTTTGGCTCCTATGCGGTGCAGCATAAAACGGAACCCCCAGTCGCTTATTTACAGCTTGATACCAAGGAAGAGAAATTGGCTTTTCCTTAAAAACCCTTGGTGGCTGAGGAGCTGCCCAGAGCTGTGCTGTGTCCCTAGGATTCTGTCCCTGCCCAGCTCCTTGTCCCCGTCCCCGCGCCCGGGCCAGGCTGCGGCAGGGTCCCCGTGGCACGGGAGGATGGTGGCCAAGCGGCACCTTGGCTCTCCCGCACGGAGCAGGAGTTGCCACAGGCTGGGGATTCCCCCTGAGCAGTGGGGAGAGGAAGGGGCTGCAGTGGCTGGTAGGAAAGTGGAACGAGAAAAAGCAAGAAGTCATTTACAACATGTTTAAAATGCCTCTCGACAGGTTTTCGTGCTGCTCGGTGGCATTTTTAAGGATACGGGGTGCTGGCAGAAACTGAATTGTGGAGCTGGGAAATTTTCTTTTGAAAAGGCCTTTTTTTGGCTTCATAAAAAATGCAAGGTTGCCCTTTCTCATTACAGAGAAAACCTAGTGCCTTTTAAGTGAAAGGGAAGGCTCTACAGAAGCAATTTGGGAGAGATAAAAGTGGAATGGCTCCCCCCCAGCGCCCAGGTTTGCATGGCCAGGGCTTCCCTGAGCCAATAATTACCGTTATAAATTGTGTTGCAGTAGGGAAGGGGAGCTCCCTGAAATGCAGGAGCAGAGCACAAACAGCACTCGCTGTTCATCGGAACGGCTTCCCCTTCAGCAGGTAACCCCGGCTGCAGCTTCCAGGTGACCCAATGTACACCCACACTGCCAAGGAACTTTATTTTTAGTGAGATTTTTATATGTGTGTATATATAGCCTGCTGCCTTCCGATGGGGACAGCCTGCACATCGACCCAACGCCGGGGCTGTGTAAAGGAAAGTCAGGATTTTTGGCAGTGGGCAGGCTGAGGGTTCCCTCTCCCCAGTGCTGGTGCTGTCTCTTCAGGGGAAGTAGAGAATGTTCTCCAAATAGCAAATAATGGCTTTGGGAGCCACCAAAGCGTGTCTCGCCTGACTGCTTTATCAGCTTTGAGGACAGATGCTTTTTCCGTAGGTGCAACAGATTTGGGAAATGAGGAAAAGAGGGTTTGGGAGCTGCTTTTGCAGAGCACACAGCCCGCAGTTTGCACCTAGAGACGCCTTATGGAACTGAAATGCCATCTGCAATAGTCACCAATTGATACTTCTCCAGGCTTGCCAATATTAACAAAAAAAAAAAAAAAGATTGAATTTTGGGGGAAAATTGAAAGAAAATTAGAAAATTTTACCTTGTTCCCTGTACATAGAACCTAAATCAAACTGGGCTAAATTGGGAAATTGCCCCCCAGGCTGACTAAAAGCTGGAGTTTGGGGGTCTTTGCATGCTGTTATGAATGAGTGACTCTGATCCATGTTTTGTGTGCCAACAGTGTAGACTGAGGAATGTTTCTGTCTGTAATAAAGCAAATTATTGCAATTCTGTCACACCAGTCTCTGCCCCAGCCGGCAGAAGACGGCGAGTGACTGACGCATCATGTTCCCCCCCTACCCCAAGAAATCCCTCCTCGGTTCTTAAGTGTGTTGTTTTTCTGTCACTGGAGAAACGCAGAGAAAAATGAGTTTGTTTTTACTTGTAAGGCTTTACTCAGTTGCCCAATTCGGCAGAGGAGCTGGACTATGGGGATCTCTCAGGTAAGGGCTAGTTCGTAGGTAAATCGCTGCTCTTCGCTGGTTCCGCTCCCGTTTCTGCGCCTTGGCCACGCCGCATTGTATAGTTGCTGTGCTGCGGCCGCTCCTCCCGCGCACGGGCTCCGCTCCTTCCTGCTGGGGCTTTCCTCCCCCTTTTTGGTTTTGGCACCCACTCCTGGGCAGGGAAGGGGGAAGGAGGGATCCCAGGTGCCTCCCCGGAATTTTTGGGAACGCTGATTTGGAGACCGGTCGAGTTGGAACTTGGTGTTGGTCAAACACTCCGTGAGTCAAACCGTCTTTAAAAGGTGCACCTGGTTTTTCACAGTCCGGGTATCACTTTGGGGGTAAAAAGAAGGTTTTAGGGGCAGAGGCAAAGCCAAGTAAACGGTTCAAACCCCTTTTTGTCTACACTGGACTGAAAGTTACCTAAATACGTCCTCAGAGTCAGTCCTTGCGAATGAGCACTAATCCAGACAGGAACTGAGAGCATCCTCAGCGGATGCCGTTGGTGAATCCAAAACGAGGTCGTGCCAGTGCTGTGAGCATCATCTAAACCTCTGATCCTCGGGTTTTGCCAGAATCTTCCCAAGTGTCTTTAGCAGCCCACCCTCTGGTTTTTTTGCCGCTACTTCTCCGAGCATCTCTGCAGAGGAGGCTGCGGGGCCGGGGATGGGGGAGCCTGCCCAGGGGGGTCCTGCTGCTGCCCTGTCCCCTTCTGGGGGGTGACACAGGGCAAAAACAGAAGCCAAGAAAGCCAAGCCCTGAGTCCTCATCTCACTGTGCCAAACGCCCTTGCCCTGATCCTGTGGGCGGCATCTCTCCTGTGAGGCACTATAGGTGTGCTGTGGCCAAGGGGTCAGAAACGGTGTTGGCTGGGTTTGTGTTTTAACTCCTGGGCAAAACTAATGCTTGTTGTTGCAGGCCGGGGCCAGGCTGTAGGTAAGGAGCACCAGGTGTCTGCCGAATCTCGCGGCTGTGTGGATGGGAGATAATTGTTTTGCTCTGATAAGCTGTGTCACTGTTTCAACCTGTATTCTTTTTTAAAGACAAATACACCTCTTGGGGAATGAAGAGGAGAATGGGGAACGGTTCCGCACCGGGGTTCCTCAAAACGGGTGTCTGCCAGCAGCCCTGCCTTCCCCTTGGCCGTGGAGAGGCTGTGGCCGAGCTGGGTGGCAGCATCTTTTCCTGAGTATTTCCACTCAGTGTTCCCATTTTCCTGAACCTTGAATGCGAGTCAAAATTTCCTGCAGACTTGAAGCTGCCGCGAGAGCTGGCAGAGGAGCGGGCACCTTTGTGCCCTGCCAGGCACCCGTTTTGACTACAGATTTTTTCTTTTTTCCCTGAGACCTTATAAATTTTGCTGTGACACCCAAAGGGTAATATGCCCACCCAAGTCCGCCGGTGTCAGTAGAGAAAGGGTTCCCCGGGCCGTTCTGTCCCCATCCTGTCCCCCGTGCCCGGGCTGTGGGGACGTGGCAGTGCCATCCCGGTTGCGGAGGGGGCTGGGGCCGGCCGGGAAGTGCAGGTGAGTGCTGGAGCCCCGGGGGTGGCGGGTGCTGCCGCGGCGCTGGCTCAGTCTGCTGTTCCTTGCAGGTACGGCCGTCCCGCTCAGTGCTTCACCGGAGGCTCTGCCCACCCTGCAATTAAGTAATGCGTCCCTTGCCTCCTGCCCAGGTAGCTAGTCCCCGGAGCTGTGCCCGCTTCTCCCGGTCCAGCTGTGTGTGTCCCTGCTCCTCGCAAACCTCCGCTGGTTCCCCAGGTGCCAGGGGTGGGGGATGCTGATGCTGACCCCACCGCACTGACGTGGACACGGACCCTGCGGGGCGTCCCTGCGTGCAGAGGGGCTGCCATGGGCACAGCAGGCACCAGGAGCCAGTTCCTCATCCCACAGCCTGTGCACCTCTTGGAAGCAAGGAGGGACCCCCACATGGGTTTTGATTAACTGATCCCACCCTGATTAGCACCTCTGTTCCAGGGGGCTGCCAATGAGTCGATGGTGTTGGTTGCCAGTGGGCTCCCTTCTCTGGCAGAGAGGAGGCTGCCTGGAATGCCTGACATAGGGATGAGTGTTTGAAAGCAAAGGGTGTGTTAATTCTGTAATTAACTAAACTTTAACAAGAGGAGGGAAAGATCTCTGAGTTCAGAGTCCGGCAAAGAAGGTGGTTTAGGTTTCCCTTTCTGTGGTGGTTTCCCCACATTGACAACTGGGAACCCCGGCAGCTGGCGATGGGGTCGGTGTGTATAAACCTACACACAAAGTCAGCCCACCTTGTTCTCTTTCACAGCAGAAGCGTGGGTGCAACAAGTTCAGGGCTGGTCAGAGAGACCCCAAAAAATGTCACAGAGCATTGGCCCAGCAAAGGTGAAGGCAGGAAGGAAGGTGGGGAGCGAGGACAGGAGCACCCATGCAGCAGGCATCTGATCAGAACAGAGAGACAATGCGGGCACTGGGGAGCTGTGATGGGAATTGGGGCTGGATCCTTAGGGAGGGCAGCGAGGGATGCTTTGGGAGCATCCCTTATCCTGGGAACGGTGCTGGAGATCCCAAACCTCGCAGTCAGCAAGGTCCAGCCCTTCTCTTCATCTTGAGAAGCTGCCTCTTATGGAAGAGTGGAAGCTGGAATGTGCGCAGGTACATACGCGCAGATATATATGTTTTAAAGCCTCATTAAGAAGAGAATGGAATGGAACCTTTTCACTGAATAGTTGGGAGGAGGAAAGTTTTCATCTGTCAGACCTTGCTGGGAGCCCTTGACCCACGTCGTTGCTGCTGAAATCTGCCAGCTTCTCAGCTGTTTTTAAACGATTACACCTGGCAAAATGTTAGAAAACTTGGTTAATACCTTAGTTTTTTAAAAAGTGTGCGTGTATCTCCCCTCTGCAAAAAACCAACCCCAAGCCAATAAGTAGTCAGTGGGGCTGAGGAGGCAGGTGTTGGGTGCCCACAGCGGGGTGTCAGTGGGGGGGCCAGGAGGAACCAGCCACAAACACCTTTCTCTTCTGTCCTCCTAATGTTTTGTGAGTTGCTCTTTCGGTTTAAAGGAAAACTTCAGGGATCACGCTCAGGTGGTACAATCCCCTCTTTTTTGGTGTTCCCACAAGCAGTTGGTTACAATAAGAATCCAAAACTCAGGTAAAGCTCCCAAAACTTCTCGTTGGCCACCACTTGGAGCGGTACCCCAGCACTCTCTGCTGCTGTCTGTGGAGCTGCCCCATGCCTGGACCGCTTCCATCCCACACCAGGGGGATATTTGGCATCCCCCTGGGGGGCTGTTCCTGCAGAGGAAAATTGATTTTTATTCTTTCTTTCCTTTCTGCTTCTGCAGTTCTCACCAGTGGATTGTACCGTGGTCACTGGAGTTTTCCTTTAAGGTGCTTTGGCGTCGGGCAAAGCACCCCTGTCCTGGGCACGGGGCGCAGCTGGGTCACCCCAGGGACCCTGCATGTTGGTGGCAACATGTGGCGGCATCTGCGCCCCCTCCTCTGCCCTCCCTCCTCCCCCCCCCCACCCCCAGACAGCCCACAAGCAGCCCAGAAGTGAACCCCTAACAGAAAAATCCTGCCTCTTGGATTTAAAGGCCAGCGTGCTCCAATATATATTAACATCTTAATGGGAAAGCTCTGCATGTATACATTTACTGCTCTCTGACAAGAGGGAATTAAATGTCAGAAGGATTTGTAGCATCTATAATTGAATTGGTGCTGAGAAAAGCAAATCTTGAGGAAGAATAACATATTAGGATTAGCAAATAATGTGGCATTTTGTCAGTTCCTGCCATCTCCTCCGTTCCCTCTTCAGTAATAAAGTTGTGATTTCTTTTTTAATCATAGATATGAAGCGGGAATAGCTTTTGTGAATCGGAGACAGCATTTTGAAGCAGAATCTGGCTTTTAAGGTCAAGTCTGTCTTTCTTGGCACAGACCCAAGGGGGTGTTGAAGGAGGAGCGTGGAGCGAAGGGAGCGGTGTCACGCGGGGACAGCTGGTGCGGGGAAGGTCCCTCACTGGAGAGCTACATTTCAGAGCTGGAGGACCAAAGCAGTCCCTGGCCTCTCCGGGGGTCTGGGTTGCACCCCCCTGGTTAAGTGGAAGAGGGAATTTGTGGCGGGCTTAGAAGGAATGCCAGGTGTTTGACTTGTTCATGAGCATTGCAAGTGGAGTGTCTTTGGAGAGGATGTTGGTGCCACGTGGGAGAGAGAGGAGGCGATTTGGTTTTGCCAAGTGTTTTCATGCCCTTAAAGGTGGCATCTTTGTTTAGGACAGACCTTCTGCTGGTGGCACCTTTGGTGAGGAGTGGTGAGGAGGGAGAGAGGGACCAGGAGCCCCATCAGCTGCTGTGATTGCAGGAGGCTCTGCTGGGGAATCGGTGTCCCGCACAGTGGCACGGAGACCCAAAGAGCCATCCCTGTCCCCTGCTCTTCTGAAATAGGCAGGAACAGGGCAGCGAGTGATTTGGGGTGCACTGTCTGCTGCCTCGCAGGCGTGGTGTTGGATGGTTTGCAGCCGTCAGGCTTCCTCAGAATATATTTTAATATTTACATACTGTGTGAGCTGCAAGATGAACCATTTAGCCGCGCACTTAAACAAAATAAACTTGCAGCTGGCACTTGGCAGAGGTCATCTCTAACGGAAGCAATTAAGAAAAACGACCCTGCGTGTCCCACTGGGCACAGCTGAGCAGGAATGAACTCTTCTGGCCAGCACTGTTTGCTTTATGCCCGTCCCTTCCCGGGGAAGGGCTGTCTCCCTGCTCCCGCCTGGCTCCTGGCTGTGGGGACGCAGGGAGGGACGTGTGGGGCTGGGGCTCCGCAGCTGCGGGTCGGTGGGGACGGGCTGCCGGGAGGAGCCTAGCAGCCCCCGGTCAGCCCTCGTCTTCCCAGAGCTTTAATTTATGGTGATTAAGAGAAAATGGCTCTTGATGCAAAATCCTGCTCTAAGCACATTACAGAGCCGTAACTCAGCGGGTTTATTCTCCTCAGCTGCTCCAGATGTCAATGAGACATTCATCCTCCGGGCCTGGGCTGCTGCTGTCACCTCCTTAGCGCAGCCGAGCAGAGCTGGGTGCTAAGTTGTTTTATTTAAAAAAAAAAAAAAGAAAAAATTTAAAAAAAAATTGAGAAAACTGGAGTGGAGCTTGTCTAAAGCAGCTGCTCCAGGGGATGAGCCGGGCGCACTGCTTTGCAGAGAGTAAATCTTTGCAGGCCTGGTTTAGATGAGGTGAGAGCAGCGGGGAGGAGGCCTGGGAAGCCCAGGATGGATGATTTGTTCCCCAGGTTCAGGAGCAGAGG
Source organism: Thinocorus orbignyianus (assembly GCA_013400375.1). Classification (NCBI taxonomy): domain Eukaryota; kingdom Metazoa; phylum Chordata; class Aves; order Ciconiiformes; family Thinocoridae; genus Thinocorus; species Thinocorus orbignyianus. The sequence continues at coordinate 364,273 of VXBW01000254.1, forward strand.
CTGTGCCCGGCGGAGCTGGTGCCTTTGCCACCTCCCTGCGCCTCTGCTCCCGCCGGAGGGGAGACAAAACCTGCCTCTCCCACGCTCTAGAGTCTCTCTGGCTCTTCCTGCAGGGATGTGGATGCTGTGGCATCCAATGCTTTGGAATCCCTTTTTCTTGGCACAGGTTTCAGCCTGCAGAGGGGTTGCTGCGAGGACCCTCCCGTTGCTGCTGGGTGTTGGGTCCCGTAACACCCCCCAGGTCCCAGCCCAGGCATCGCCCCTGCCGGGCTCCTCCACAGCAGTCACTGCGAGCAGCACTCCCTGGGCTTTTGTTCTTCTGCTTAAATTGTTTTAATTACAAGGGGCTCGGCGGGGCTCTCAGTCACGAGTTATTTACCCGGGTCCCTCAGTCCTTAATCTCGGAACAGAATTGGAAATATCGATAGAAAGCGTAAATCCCGGGCTGCTGCTGGAAAGCTTTGTATCAGGTTTCGGCTCAAAAGAGCACCATTACCTTTGGCTGTCACGGATCTGTACGCTTGATCGATAAACTTCAAATATTATTAGAGGTGGAGGCTTCAGAGATTTGCTCTGTTCTTTGGAGGGAGACGGAGATAAATCTTTCTTAAAAATTGACTTGCGTTTGCACTCTCAGTCTTCCTGGCAAAATGCATTTCTCTTAGGTGTCTGGGCAACTGCACGCAGGACAGATTTATAGGCCGTGTGCTTCTTGTAGTGAAAGATTTAAATGGTAAATCCTTCACATATGACTTCACAAATCATGTAAAGTTAAAAGATTTTTACCGTTTCTGTTGCTGCTGTGCTTAAATTGTAAGGTATGGCCGGTAAATCATTTTAATGGAGGTGTCGCGCTTGACTCAATAAAAAAAAAAGAGACAATGGTTTAGCTTCTATTCCAAAATGTTAATGTATTAATCAACGGGAGAATAATTGTTTTTTACTACCTTATAAATCTCAGTTGCCATTAGGGTTGCAGTGAGGGTTGATGTAGCTGCGTTCTTAAATTAAAATTGTTTACACTGCTATACATTCATTTTACACGGCCATAGCTCAGCGCGGGTTCATTGCGGAGTTGTTCCTCCGCCAAATAAGTCATCCCTCTCCGGGCGACGGCCTCCGCGGGGAGAGGCGCTTATAAAAGAAAACTAATTGCGTGGTGAGGAGCTAAACAAATGAAATAAAGCAGTTGGAGGCACTGTACAATTATTGCTCGCTCTCTGCTTCTGAAGAGCTCCTTTTAGCTTGAGCGAGGAGCTCCGTCCCTCCGACGTCCTGCGACGTGGAGCCGTGGTGGGTTGGGGCAGAGGACGGTGGGAGACGCCTTGGCTGGGTCCTGGTCGAGGAGTTTTGGGGCTGCAGCTGAGCCATTTCTAGCAGGGCACTCGTTAACGATGTTTCTCTGGAGCTAAGGATTAATGTTCCCGCACGGAGCCGCTGCTCCCTGTGCCCCTGTCCCCCAGGAGACTGAGGTTTGGGGAGCGTCCCAGGGCAGGTTCCCACCACCAGCTCCATCTCTCCTCTCCCTCTCCCAGCTGTCTCCCACCTGCGTAGTCGTAGTGCTGCTGCTTAGAGAGGACACCTCGCGGGTCCAGCCCAGATGAGTTCAGCCTTGGGCACCGTTCCTCTGCCCGAACTCATCTGTCTAGATAGCTCCGTGCTTCGCCCCTTCTCCTGCCGAGAGCACGGGGGTGGCTTGTCCCATCCCGACGGCAGCTGTGGCCAAACCCTTCCGAGCGCATGGTAATAAGCCCCGAATTCTTATCCCTCTTCTGGTCTCAACAGATTCTCGTGCAGGTGAGGAAGGGGCCATACGGAGCGTGGACCATGCGGTGGTCGGCGGCGTCGTGGCCGTGGTCGTGTTCGCGATGCTTTGCCTGCTCATCATTTTAGGGCGATATTTTGCCAGACATAAAGGTAAGACAAAGCCCGAAACTGGAAAAAGGGGAGAGGGGGCACGCGTCTGCCCCCCTTCGGGGTGTCCTGTCTGATGCCAGAGACTCCCCCGGGTTGCTCTGGAGGGGTGTCTCCTGAAATCCTTTGGGACAGGGGAAGGAGGGAGGTGGGAGCAGCTCCTCAGTGTTCTGGGCTTAGGGCAGTTTTACCTGTGTCGGGTGCTTCCAAGAGGGGGAAATCATCTGTGACCTCCTAAGACGGTGCAGGGGGGTTGACATGATGGCTGTCAGAGGGGGGCCGGGGGTGGTGGCCCCGGGGGTCCCCAGCCTGGTGTGGCCTTTGCAGGTACGTACTTCACTCACGAAGCCAAAGGAGCAGATGATGCGGCCGACGCAGACACAGCCATCATCAACGCAGAGGGAGGACAGAACAACTCCGAAGAGAAGAAGGAGTACTTCATCTAGAGCAGCCTTGGTTCCTATGAGGTGTCCAACCGTGGACAGTTACTACTGGCCCTATTTAAACGCTAAAGAGACAGTGATATTGGAAGTTGCAACCAGCTTGTGTCTTTTTTTTTAACAAAAAACACACACACAAAAAAAAAGCAAATGGGTGGAGTCGTGAGGCTGGGAGGGTCCGGGATTTGCTGTGTAAAAATATTCCTCGTAAAGTACACTCTGCTGTTCGACACCTCAGTTTGTTTGGGTTTTCTTTTTTTGGCCAAGTCCAGCTTGGATTTAGTTTAGTGAAGTCATTTGCAGAAGATTCTGTGCCTTGTTTAATTTCTGTTCGTCGGGGTCGGGGGGAGGCGGGGAAGAAGAGGGGCTTCTGTGCGTTAGTTCCCTTCGGGTTTCTGTGGCTCTTCGTTTCCCCTATCCCGGTCCCGAGCTGGAGCTGCCCGCTGGGACCCCTCGGAGTAGGTGGCTTTCTTCGCAGGTGTTTCTCTCTCATTTTTTCTCTTCGCCCTTTCCGTTCCCAACTCGAGCTCATCGGAGGAGAACCAGCACACTTTAGATTCCGTAGTTTGCAGTTCAGTGTGCCCATCGCCCATCCCCTCTATCGTCGTCAAGGCTCGGATAAAGGAACGACCAGAACCCGTTGGGTGGCTGCCCGTCTTTCAGGTGCCTGCCGTGGTGGCGACCGGGACAGGGGCTGGAGCTGGGCAGAGGTGCTGCTTGGACCCAGGGGGGATGCTGAGCCTTCCTCCATCACCCCATCCCGGGGGCCGGGGCAGGCAGAGCCCCCCAGCTCCAGCCCTCCTCTCCCACCCCACCGCAGCCGCAGGTGACACGTGTGTCCCCCCCGCGCCCCGGAGCCGAGCCCGGGCCGGAGGAGCCAAACTGCCTTTTTTGTACCCGCTCAGTCAAACGTGGGAATTGGCGTCAGAACGCCAGTGCTAACTGACTTACAAAGCCATAGGAGAAAAGGAGAATAGGTAAATTGGAGCCCTGCGTGACAGGAAGCTGCGCGAGGAGGAGGAGGTAAAATTAGAGATGCTGAATTTCTTGGGTTTCTTGGCGAGCAATCTCGGATTTTGAGCGATACTTTTTTTTTTGTTTTTTTTACTGTGTTTACGTGGAAAATGTATGCTGATTTATTTAAGGGAAACATTAATCTTAGTGTCAGGTTGGGGTTTTTTTAGGGGTTTGGAGGGAGGGGAGCATTTTCGTGCGTTTTCTGTTGTTTTTTTTCCTTTAACTGTTGTTTTTGGCAGAACCATTTCAGTGCGGGAGTCCCGTGGGAATGGGACAGCCCGACTGCAGAGAGCGAGTCCGTTCTCCAGCAGCTTCTGTCTCGCCTCTTTTCACGAGAAGAACCGAAAACACCCTATTTGGGGGGTTTTTTTGATTATTTTATTTTATTTTTTTGCTTTGGTTTGTTTTCCCCCGAGCAAATTTCACGGAGCGCAGCTCTTTGCTGAGCCCCCGGCCCCGGAAGGTGCCAGTGGGAAGCAGCCGGCGGGGGAGGGTTCAAGGGGGGTCGTTTGGGGGCTTTGGTCCCCCCGGCGGGATCGGCAGCCTGGTTCGGAGCAGCCCATCGTTGTTTTGGAAGTGTACAGTAGTGCAGTGTTACCGATGTAACTTTGACTTACGATGTTGACATGTCTCAGGTTCATGTGTTTTGATTGGTGTTTTCCGTCTCAGGTAGATTGCAAAATTTCGGCCCCACACATTGGAAGAAGAAAAAAAAAAAAAAAAACCACAAAAAAAACCACACAAAAAACAAAAAACAGAAAAAATCCTGACAAAAAAAACCAACAGGATGAAAACCAGGAAATTCCGAATTTTAGTTGTATATCGGTTTCTGTATTTTTTCTTCAGTATACAGTGCACTGTTTGAAATGTATTGTTGAGTATTACTTTGTACAGCTTTAGATCATTAGGATTTTGAAGCGTGAAGAAAGAACAACCTTGTTTAAGGGCGTGTTAGGGATGAAGGAGGCGGAACTGATGCCAAACAACCTTGTTCTTTATTCACCCGGCCTTTTCATTTCTTCCCCTTAGGCCAGTTCTGTTTTAAGGTGTCCATGGAAGATGTGACAATGTAAGAAAATACATATCCATCTGTTCCCATTCACATTTTGTATCGGTTCATGTATACCATTTTTACAAAGGAAAAGAAGTACTATAAAATATCTGTCTTCTTAATAAAAAAAATTAATGTTCCAAAGCCACAGCTCAGTTTTGCACTCTTTGTGCCCCGCCGCGGGGGGTTGTCTCCGGGCTGGACCTCGTTCCAGCAGCCAAAGCCTGGCTGGTTCTCCTGCCCAGAGCTGAACCCAGCAAAGTGTGGTTGAACGTGCATCGCCCAGTAGGAGCCCAGTTGTGAGCATGGCCTGGGGAAGCTGCTGCCACGGCTTTTCTGAGGACAAACCACAACAACGTAGCTGCAGCTTCAAGGGCTTCCCATTTCTGCCTCGTTAGGTCTCTGGGAACCAGGAGGTCTGCATGGACAGCCCCATCTGCTCACCCAGCCACGCTGGAGCCACTGCCTGAGTCATTGCTCTGGCTGTTCAGCAGGGACAGGAACCTGCTCAGGAACCTCCTCCAGCTCATAAGCTCAGGCCTGAGACATCACGGTGCCTCTCCCCGTGTCCTGGATCACACGTCATCCCCCGTGTCCCTCCTTCCATCCTCAGCTGTGCAGGGCTTGGCACTGACTGTCCCGGCTTTAACCAGCTTCTGCGGCCCTGGAGGTTCCCAGAAATTAAGATAAAATTCTGTCATTTATCCTTTCAGTAGTCCACCTCTTTCAGCTTTTCAAAGGTCATCTAGTAGCATTTTTCTTCCCGTTTCCTACTTGTACTTGGAAACTTTGCTCTCTTGGCCCCGCGTAGGCAACACAAATAGATGAAAAGAGCCTGTGGATCGCGTTCTGGGGGAAACGCTCTGCATGAACTTTTCAGACATCGAGATACAAAAGCATTGCTGGGCAAAGCTGAAAAGAGGAACCTTTCAAAACGAGACTTGGGCAATCAAATGTCCCCAGTGACCAGTGACAAGAAACGTGTTCCCTTCAGCCGTGACCCTTCAGCTGTTGAGTCATTAAAAAAGTTCAGAGGACACTTCTGGGTTTTTATGAAATTGAAGAAAATCGTCATTGCTTAAAATAGCCATGTAGCGTTTGCCCTGGACTTGACATTTTCACGAGCTGAGTAAGTCATTTGGTCCTAATTGCACAATTATTTTATTAGGAAAGCAATATAATTCCTCATTTTTAGATTTTTTTTTTTAACTTAATAGAGGGAGGATTTATTTTAAGTTAGTAACCGAGCCTGACTCGCACGATCAGCGCCGCTCATACCCAGCTGCTGTCGCTGCGAGTGCAGGCTCTGCACAGGCTGCCCCATCCAGTAATTAGTGATAAATGACACTTTAACTTACAGCAGGTAACAGGTACCAGAGGCTGGGTGATTGAAATGCGGCTGCTGGAGAGACGGGGGGGGTTGTGGGGGGGAATCGATCCGCGCTGGCCACTCACTTCTCATCAGAGGGGCCTGACAAGGGGCTAATAGCTTTTTCTGAGGCTCCAATCCCATTTTCCAGAGCCGCCGCCTGGGATAACGCCCACTCCCCCCAGCATCCACCAGGGACAGCGCTCCCGGCCCGGCCTGGGGGGCAACAGCCACGGGGGGCGATGCCAGAGCTGGCCCCATCCTGATCCCCAAGGATCAGTCTCTGCATCCAGGCTGCCCCTTGGACACGTGAAATATCTTCCCAGTGGGCTGAATCCGGCAGGCGGGGGGATTTCTGGGACATGGGCTGGAAGGAGCCAGGGTGGAGGGGCCTCAGCAGGACCATAACTAACTCAGGTGGGTCCAGCTGTTCACAGCAGGTCATCTCCTACACATATTTCCCTCTTCCGAGTGTACATGGGTGCTGCTTTATCTGGGTGTGTCATTCCGGTGAAGGGAAAAAAACCAAATTCCCTCTAAAACCCAACGCTCCAGCTGAATTAGTACAACCAAGAATATAATTTCAGTCTAAAGGCCAATAAAAGTTTAAACTGGCCTTGTCCTGTTTCCAAAGGCAGCTGTGGGGGCATTCCCTGCCGCACGGCAAAGGTCTTTCCCCAAAAATGAGTATATATAGTCAGTGGGGTGGGGGGTTAACTGATGCTCGTAGGGAAGGTGCCTGGGGGGGTGAAGCTCTGCTGGACGCCCTGCAGGCTGCGGGAGCCCCGTGTCAGCTGCAGCTGGATAAATAAACTTCAGGGAAGAAACAAACTTTAGGGAAATAAATAAACTTTCATCAAGTATATAAACTGCAGTTTCCCATGCCAGCTTAAGTGGCTAAATAAAGGCAGGGAAAGTCAGCGGTTCCCGCAGCCCCAGCCCATGGGGACCCCCCTTCTCTCCCAGCCCCTCCACTGCCAGGGGGTGCAGGGCAGGCGGACCCCAGGCTCGCTCCCGTCGGGATGTCTCCCATCCCGCGTAAGCTCCACTGCTTCCTCGCCCCTCCGTGGCTCGGAGGTGGCCAGAGGGATGGACTCCAGAGAACCTGCCAGCCCCCCAGGTGCTGCCCCCCAACTGATTAATCAGGCCTGGCTAATTGATAGCGGGTTTGAGCCATGTGCTTCTGTCCCCGCAGCCTGTGCTCTCCCAGTCCCACTCCTTATCCCGTTCTGCAGGATGGCAGGGGGAGCACAGTAAGTAATAGAGCTGGAGAGGAGTGGGTAGAACGGGAATAAAGAATAGAGGGAGAACAGGAACAGAGAATGTAGAGAGAATAGAAACACAGAACGTGGGTAGAAAGGCCCTGGGTGGATGCAATTCTGCAGTTCCTGAGCAGCAGGAATCAAAGGCCAGTGGGGTCTGCGGGCACTTGGCATCCCACGAGGAGTTTGGGGAACCCTGACCCGCCGATGGGAATGGAGCTCAGCCCTGCAAGGAGAGGGAGGCGTTGGGCAGCCCCATGGGGCTTCGTTCCTGTCCTAGGACCGTGCTGAAAGCCAGACCTGCTTCTGCACCCCCCGTTTTCCCCCAGGCAATGGCTTTGTGGGGTCACTCGAGGCCACCCCGGGCACTGGCCCCATGAAGGGGGTGACCCCCCGCCGCCCCCACAATGGCTCTGCACACACAGACACTGGTGGTCTGTCTTTTCTCTCCTCTCCCCGTGAGGTGAGGGAGGTTTTCTCCATTGCAGGGTCCCTGGGGTGTGTAAAGATGCTGAGGCTCAGGGTGCTGGGGAAGAGCAGGGGCTGCTGCAAAGCCCCTCTGCCGGCTCCCCGTGCTCCCTTTGACCTCCAGTGCTTCCTGCAAATCCTGGCTTTTCCTCTGAGTGGCTGAAACAAAGACTTGCCTCCTGTCCTGACAGCAGCAGTGCTGCCCTTCCCCTTGCCCCCAGACCTCCCATCTCTCAGCATCCTTCGGGGTGGGTGGGATTCCCTCCCCGTCCTCAGTAAATGCTCGCAAGCGGGATCCTCTGCTGCCTTCCCTTCTCTGCAGCTCCCTGGGTGTTGGGGGCTGGCTCTTAATCGTTCGTATTTGGGATATAGAGCCTTCTGCTCACGTTCCCTGGGTTAAGCATCCCTCCCAGCAGAACCATCCCTCCCCCAGGACCTCATGTCTCCCTGTGGCGACAAGCAGAGCCAGCAGCACCCACCCAGAGCACGAAGCAAGCAGGGGAGAGAGGAGGCTGCCAGGAGTAAAGGGAATATTTGATCAGACGCCCTCCCCTCTCTCTGTGCTTGTCTCGCCAGCCTCCCTGGGGGCCAGCACCTCCCGGCTCCGCTCCCGGCTCCGTGCTGGCGACAGGTTGGCAGCAGCTCCTCAACATGGCAGCTGCCGAGGAATTTCAATAAGATGGGGAAGCTCATCTCCAGCCCACGACTCCGTGCCTGCCTTCCCCGGCTCCTCTGCTCTGCCTCCATCCCGCCTCCGCCTGATTTCTGTGCCCGTGGTCTGCTTCCCCTTCTCCCTCCCCAGGCAGGCAGTGCCCGGTCCCGTTGCCGCTCGCCAGGATGGGGGGTGCTGCCCTGTGTCCCCCTCCCTGGAGTGAAATCCTGCAACTCCCTTCTGCTTCTGCAGACCTGCCCCGTGTTCCTGCCATCTGTGTTTCACAAGCTCTTCCACGCTTCCCAGCTCGGCCCCTGGCATCAGCACCCCTTCCCAGAGCCCTTTCAATGACCCTGGGGGAGCCACAAGTCTGGTGTGAGACTCCACACCATCTGGGGTGATTCCTTTCTTCCCAGTGTTGGAAAACAAGGGTGAACTGCAGCCTGGGCACAGCATCCCAGGGATCCTGCCCCTCCCAGGCATCCCGTCCATCTCAGGGATCCTGTCCATCCCAAGGATCCCACCCATGATGGGGATCTTGTGCATCCCCGAGCCCCAACCCAGCGCCCGGGGCAGGGATGAAGCTGGTGGTGCTCCCCAAAGCTCCTGTGCCACCCACTGAAGGTGACTTGCTCCCAGCCGTGGGGACACGGTGCCGCGGGTGGCTCCGAGGGTGGCCGGGCACTGCCCAGGAGCCCCAGGAGCTCTCCGTCCCCTCCATCCCTGGCTGTAATCAGCCCGATTATGTCTGGATAATTTTCCCTTCTGTGGGTAATGCTGCTGTTGAGCAGGAAGGAGGAGAATGGCAGTGTTTTTCTGTGACTAAGAAAAGGTGTACGTGGCCTTGATTGCAAATGAAAAATTAAGGCCCCGTGTCTCGCATTCATTCCTACTTGATTACACACCGGTACGTAAACAGATCTTCACCCCGTTGCCTGAGGGGCGTCAATGATCTACCTTTTCTTTCGCTCGCCTCTCCTCCAGCAAATCTATAATGCGTTTAATCTTCACCAGTCACTCTCCTCAGTTTTTAAATGTCTAATTTGCTGCCGAGCGTGGCTCCAATTCTCCCTGTGCCGCTGCTAGAACTGTCTGGCTCACACTTGCCCCGTTGCCCGCCTGCTGGGATGCCAGCCCGGCATGGGTCCTGGGCTTTGGGGAGGGGGGGCAGGGGTTTGCCAGCATCGCTGTCCCAGTAAGCACCCCTATGCACTGGGAGCTGACCAGTTTGGCTCTGGTCACAAGCGAGGATGATGGCACCCCAGGGGTTTCTCTGTAAGAGCTCTCTGGGGCGCACGGGGGCTTCTCTCCCCACCCCAGTGCCGTGTCGCCCTCCCTCTTGCCCAGGAAAATGCATACACTTCAGCAGGAATGGCATGAGAGGGGAACACGGGGTTCCACGGGGGATGCACGGCACTTCCCGGGGGGCAGCAAGCGCTCCCAGCCCCCGCAGGGAGGGAACAGCCTCTCCAGCATCTCCCCACCGGCGTTAGCCCCGGCAGTGGGGGTGCTGGGGGTGCTGGAGCCGTTCTCTGTCCTGCCCCTGCCCAGCTGGGGCCAATTCCCAGTTCCACACCTGCTGGTATTTAATGCTCAGCCCCAGCAGCTGCTGGGAGATGCTGCAGGGGATGCAGGATGGGGCTCTGCAGGTAAGGGGGTGTTCTGGGGGGGCTTGGGATGTGCCTGGATGTGTTGTTCCTCTTGGGGGAGAGACCCCCCTCTCCCCCCAGTTTATCAGGTGCCTGTGGCCCTTTGGGTGCTGTGTTTAGGGGTGGCTGTGCTGCATCAGGAGCTGTTGTTTGCCTGGGTACAAGTATAAAGGTGAACCTGGGTCCTGGATAATTTGGAAGCCTGGAGAGCAGTGGGAATGAAGCTTGTGGAAGCCTGGCAGGAGGTGAATCCAGCAGGAGGTTTTGCAGGGTGTGAGGGGGGATGAGGAGCAGGAGCTGCTGAGGAAACCAGGCCCTTTGCACGTTCCGCTGAAGCTCCCCGTGTTTTTGTCAGCCAGGCCGGCAGCTTTCCCTGGTGGGACCAGGAGGCTTGAAAGCAGATGAGGCAAAGCATGTCCATCAAAAGTCCTTGAGGTCTGGAGGAGCTGTTATTACCTGGCACCGCGGCAGTAAATGCCTTCACGCCGCCTGCCTCAGCCTGTCTGTGCCGTGTGTGAGCGATGATTATTTGTGCATGGGCATCTCTGCGACGGGGGCTGGCTGAGGAGAGCAGCTCCTGCTGCCTTGAAGCTGTTCCAGCTGCTGTGCTGTCTCTGGGGCACCAATTCCCCACCACGGGCCACTGCCCACCCCGGCAGAGCGAGGGACAGCGTGGCTGCTGCACCAGAGATCTGTCCTGGGGGGAAAAGAAGAATATCTTATGCTATTTTATTTTCTTGTACATTCTGTGCATGCTTTAGTGGTCAAACAGGAGACTCGCTCTCCTCTTTCCCCCACGTACGTGGAGCTTGCTGCAGCGGCTGCAGTATGTGCTCCCCCCAGCCCTGGCCACGGGCTGATGTCCTGGCTCCACTTGCCCCTGTGGGTGGGAGCACAGCCAGGCAGCGCTGTCTCCCCCCTTCCAAGGGGGGTCCCTTGGGCTGTCTGTGGGTGAGCGGAGCAGGGACCCTGCCCCGGGGCTGCAGGAGCTGGGGGGGTCTCGGGGGCAGGAAGGTGCTGTGCTGGGGCTCAGCTGCTCGCTCGCTTTGCTGGGGTGTCGCAGGGTGTTTGAGATGCGCTTGTGAGAAAAGTCAGCTTGGAGCAGAACACTTCCAGGTTATCAAACTCTCTGGAAAACTTGTAAGACATCTTCTGGCGTGTGTGTGTGTGTATATATACACACTGCTTTTTTTAATACTCTGTTGAGGTCTGAGGCTTTTCCTTCCACTAGCTTTTATCCACTCATGACTCCTGCAATATTTAATCTTTATCAGAAAGTGTAAGCCTTGTATTTCTTTCACGGGTCAGTTGTTCACCCTTTTCCCTTGATGTTCTTGCTGGCGCTGGATAGTGTGGAGGGGGGAGAAGGAGAAAAGAAAGGGAAAAAAATCAAAAGGCGAGGGGAGGGGAAACCCAGAAAGCCCTGCTTGTTTCTGCCCGTCAACGTTTGTCCGAATGACAGGCAAACGAGTCGGAGCTGTGAAGGCGAATAATCTGTGCAGGCAGATAAATCTGGCAGAGAGTGAACGGGTGTGTGAAAGGGATGCTGGAAATTTCCATGGCCTGGAGTCTGGGGAGGTGGTGGCCCGTGGCTCAGGCTGGGCTGGTGTGAGGCTCTCTCTGCATAACCCTCTCCTGGGAGAGACTGGGGCATCCCAGGAGCTGCAGCTCCACCACCGGCATCATCACGATGCAGCCACGACCTCCCGAGTCCAGCATCGGTGTCCCGTGCAGGTGGGAGTCCACAAGTACATGGGGAGCCTGGGCTTCCCAAAAAAGCTTGGAGATTTCACAGTCCCAATATCTGACTGAAAGGCAAAGCACCCGCTGGTTCCATTCTCATTGTCCTGCCTCCTCTGGGGTGGGATGATGGTGTGGGAGGGAAGCGAGACCTGGGGCTGCTGCCAGAGGGGGGGACATGGAGGGAATGTTGTTGCGTTATTTGGGGATATAAAGTGCTTACTGGTTTTTTACACCCTATGTGCTTGAAAAGCAATGAATATTTCATGTCTAAAGCACTATCTGAAGCGTGGGCAGCAAAGACTCTCTCTTTCTTCCTCCCTCCCCAGCCCCTTGCTCTTTTTTTTTCCTTTTTTTTTCCCAAAGTCAGGAAAATCTGTCAAAACATTTATCAGGAATCTGTATAAACTGGCAAAGTGCTGCGAAGAGCTAATCTGTGCGGAGCTAATACAGGCGAACAGAGACAGCACAGGCTTGCCAGGGGCGCTCCCGATAAGGGTTTATCGCAGGGAATTCAGGTGAGGCAGGAGCTGCCTCTGGGAAGTGGGATGCAAATGCCAGGCTCCAGGACGGGAACACCGTGAGGAGCCCCGGGATGGCCTGGGAGGGGAGGAGAGGAGGAGAAGAGTGGGGCTCCCCGCCAGGTCACAGGCTGTGCGGTGCCTGCTCCCAGCACAGCATCCCCGGAGCGCAGAGCGGAGCCGGGTGGCCAACGGAGATAAGAACAAGGAGAGGGAAGAGAGCACCTCTGCTGGGGCTCTCTGCTTCTCTGGTAGCTGCTCCGACAGTGTTCCCACTGCAGAGGGAAGGGGAAGGAGGGTCTGGAGAGCCCAGAGCATGAGTCCATCGTGTCCTGCAGGAGGGATTTATTCAGGCATCGCAGTAAATGAAATACAAGCACCAAGAGGGTGCTGAGTGCGCCCCAGCTCCCGCCTTTATGGGTCAAGTTTACTACAGGCTTGTTGTGATTTTGTGTCTCTTAAAAGCTGACATGTTTCCATGTCTCAACTGAAATACCTGTGGCTGAGCATCTCCCAACAGCCAGGGCTGCTGCTGATCCCCTTCCCTCAGCTGAGAGCCCCTGGCTTTGACACAGGGCTGCTTCTCCCTCATCATCTGCCTTCAGGAGCCTCGGGGAACCTCTGGGTGATTTCTTCTTTGGCTCAAAATGTAAATAACCTAACTGGTGGGCTGTGGGACCTGGTGGGGAAGCCCCTTGTTCAGGAGGAGACCTCTCTTGCTCCCACACCAGTTAATTCCTGGGCCGCAGGAGACTGGAGCTCACCCATCAATGGGAAGAGCAGCAGCTTGTAAGATGGTGTGGAAGAGAACTGCAGAAGGGATGAGGTGGGGGAAAGGGGGAAGAGGTGGGCTGCCAAGAGTCTGGGCCTGGTGGGCAGCACCGTGACACCCTCCCCAGCCTTCCCCTCTCCCCCTGCCCTGAGCAGAGCTCGGGGTGATGCCGTTTCCACATCCCTTCAGCCAGGGAATAAATAATGGTGGAGCCTTCATGGGCAGCTCTGTGCTGCTGCCCAGAGGCAGGAGAGCTGAAGGGAGCTCCGGGCACCATTTGCAGCACGTTTCTTTCTTTCTCTCCTCCTGTAATGTGTGGGTTTGTGCTGACTGCTGAGGGGGACAGGGTCCTCCATTGCTCTAGTGTCTCATGGGCTCTGCAGCCCATCGGGGATAGCAAAGGGTGGCCCAGCTGCTGGAGAGGGCTCTGGGCTCTGCCAGGACCCCCTGCTCCTGCCCAAGTGCTGGGTTGGAGGCAGCTGAACTGGGCTGGTGCCAGGGCCACCGGACCTGCCAGGGATGGCAAAGCGAGCCCAGGAGCCCTGCACCATCACCAAAAGCTTTGCTCATGCTCTGGTTTGTGCTGGAAGCGCTGCTCCCTCGGGAGCACCGTGTGCCACCGGCTCCACTTGACACTGAATTAGCAGGAAGATGTTTGCTCAGCGTCGGGTGAAATTTGGACACAAAGACGAGTGCGTGGCCCTTTGTGCGTAATAGCTGGGTCCCTTCTTGCAGCGTCGCTCCCGGTCACCTCTCCGCATCCTCCCTCTCCAGAGATGGAGAGCTTGTTTGTCTGCTTTGTTCCCTTCCTTTCATTTCGGAGGGTTAAACGCTGAGTTCTGCTGTCAGCTGTCACCCTCCGCTGTCTTCGCGCTTGACCTGCGTGGAGAAACAGGCAGGCGTCTCCGGGAAATGGCAGGTTGGAAAGCTGCTTCCACAGGCTGCTGATTTACTGATTTGCATCATGTGCGGGAGCTGGGGATGGGGCAGAGGCAGCGACGCCGGGCAGGCTGCGTCCCCTGGCTCCCTCTGAGGGCTTCTCAGCCATCATCATAGCTGCTGATGTCCTCTCTCAGCTGCTCCACCACCTCTGCTTTGCTTCCAGCCGGGCTTTGGAGCCTTTTGCACCCTCTCCCTGCTCTTCATCCTCAGCTCCTCCACTTACCGTCACCTCCTGACCCGATGCCGAGGGGAGCACACGAGGATGACTGAGTTGAGCGGAGGCTGTCGCATCCCAGGCTGTTTGCTGGCTGAGTGGATCCTCTCCAGAACCTCTGAGATGCCCACGTCTGCCCTAGGCTTTACTCTTAACATCCCCCAAAGCGGGGGGCAGGCTGGCCCCACGCACTTCATTTGATTTGGAGAGATCCGGGGTGGTGTAGCAGGAGCTGGAAGAACAGGCCAAGTGCTGTCTGGAGACAACTAGCCCAGATACGGCAGAGAGACAACACTTTAAAACCTCATTTAAGCAAACACAATGAGAGGGCTCTTGGGTAGAAGGAGAATTAATTAATCTTATTCCTACGTAGATACTTTTAATTAAATGTAAGTGCGTGGTCTTTTTAAAAGAAAGTTATGGAGAAGAGCCTGTGCCTTTGTATGAGTTTTCCTGGCAGCGGAGGGGGGAGTGAGATTCTGGGGGTTTTGAGTGTTTTCAAGAACATGCATCGGAGTAGGAGAGGTCCATTTTGGGAGAGGATGTGCTGAATTTCTCCTTCTTTTTGCCCCTCTCTCTGCGATGTGGCCTGATGCAGGGAGCAGGGTGATGGGCACGGGGGGATCCCTGTGCATGCCAGAGGATGCAGAGGAGGAGGGGATCTTCCTTCCATGATTGCTCAGTGGTACCCCCAGACGAGGTCTCCAGAGACATGATTGACCCTGTTTCCCCATCTGTACCCAAAATCTCTGCCAGAAACCCTCTTTGGTCCCTTACGGTTCAGGGAGTTGCTACCTGAAACACTGGAGGAAAGCAGAACAAAAAGGTCCTTTTTATTTCACTTGCTGGAACTGTATTTTTTTCACACATCCCGGGTCCCCAGAGGACCCAGCTTCTCGAGAGCGAGCTGGATCCTTGGGGCAGTAATATCAGGGAAGGTGAAGCTTTACCTCCTGCTTATTACTGAGCTCCCTGAAGAAGTCAGCGATGATTCCCCGACTCCTGGAAACCCAGAACACCAGCAGGTGATAGATAGGCACAATTACATATTTATGAAGTCTTGGGCTTTGACAGGTGCGGGGAATTCAGCCAAATACTGCTGCATTTTCCCCAGCCCTTGCTTCAAATATGAGGCAGATAAACAAGGAAGGGGAGTTGTGTTTGCCGGTTCGTGAGAGCACATTTCCCCACAGCCCCCTCCGGGTGAAGCAGCTCTTGTCAAATACAGTTGGTGTGCGTATATTTATTTATTTATGTTTATTTTTTTGCACCTTTCTTAGATTTAACAGGGGGAAAAATAAAGATGGAGAAGGTATGTGTGCAGCACTCCTTAAGCTCTGCTCTCACCTGTGGCAAAGCCCTGCCTGGGCTGTGGCTCTCAGCTGCGCTGCTCCCCAGCCTTGGGGCTGTGCAGAAGAGGAGGGTCCCCCCCGTACCTCCTGTGAGGGCGCTCAGACCCTCTGGGAGGGCAGGAGAAGCGTTTCTCCTGTGAGCTTTCCAAGGAGACTTCTCTCTCACTGGGTGGGTCCGTGCCTGGTTTGCAGGGATGGGACCCCTGGCTGGGTCTCGGCACAGTCCTGTCTTCAAGCAGGCTGGGTTTTGGGTGTCCTCCTGCTTTCCTCCTCGCTTTCTTGCCTCCTCTGCCTCTGGCTCTGTCTCTGTCTCCCTCAGGTGATTCCTCACCCCGGTATCTTGGCCCCTGCTCATCTGCAAAACCCATTTACCATCAGGGAGGGCTGTCAGCCATGGAGAGCTGACAACATCGGGGCCGGCTCAGGCGGCGGCAGCAGCTCGATGTGCTGACTGCATTTTCACAGCTCAGATGATATTGTGCTGCAGCTGAGGCTGGGAGGGAAGCGAGGGGGGATCCAGGGCAGAGGGAGGGAGATGAAATAAGTGGAGTGTGAGGTCTCCAGGGCCATGTCCTGCTCTGCTGTGGGGCTGGTGCTGGGGTCCCTTATCAGCGACTGCGTTTTGCTGGACCATCAGCAGGAGGAGGTGACGGGGCTGCTTTGGGGAAGGGGGAGCTGCCGTGGGCAGGGACCTCCTGGGTGCTTTGTGGCTCTGGCTTCTGCCAAACCCACCTCACAAAGAGCAGATGCTGCTGTTGGAACGCGGGCGATGCATCCTTCCACCTTCCAACAGCGTAATTTAATTTTCTGAACCAGAACGCTCCACTTTGCAGGCATATGGGTTCCACCAACCCGTGCTGCTGCTCCAGCAGGCGCCGTCTGCTTTCCAGGGGCCCCCGTCGTGCACACAGGTCATACCCCCGACTCCAGCAGCCCTTCGGGGCTCCAAAAAATCCCTATGGAGGAGGGTGAGAGCCTTCGTTCTGCTGTAGTGAGTGGGAAAGGGCTCCATCCCCTCCCTCCCTGCCCACCGAGGGCCACGGAGCCGCAGACTGAAAGCCGGATTATTCCTTCCCAATGTGTGCAAATGCGTCTCTTGGCTTGTTTTACCCCAATCCTTTGGGCGGGGGGTTTTGTGGGTGGATGGGGGGTTGTTTCATGAAGCGCCTGTGCCAGCTGCTGCTGCCCAGGGTTCCGGAGCCTGCCAGGGCTCCTGCTGCGCCGCCGCTGCTTCCCGGCCAGGTGATGGAACTGCTGTCGGGAGGAGGCAGAGCAGCAGAAACCCCCTCTCCAGATTTAGTGAACACTCACACGAGCTTCACGGCTCATCTGAATGTGTGCTGGTAACATATGGCACCCGATGAGAGTGCGGGAGCCGAGTTCAGCCGTCAGGGTGATGGAAATAGTGCAGGAACCTGAACCCGGCAAAGCAGGGTGCTTGCAGTTACCTTAAAAAAAAAAAAAAACCAAAAACAAACCAGCTTATCTGTTATCACATTAACTGGGAGCCCATCAGCCGGCTCGGAGACCCGTGTTTCCTAACTGAGAGGCTGATGATGGCACACTCCGTCTTGTCTGAGAGCGTGGCATCACGGCCCGCTCTGATCCCAGCAGGGAAATGGGCTTGTTTGTAAGGTCGAGCTGCTGGAATTAATCTGCCCACTGAAGAGGTGGCATTCACCGGGTGTGATGGGGGAGCACCTGCGTCAGGAGATGTTCTCCTTCACCTGGTGGGTGGAGAGTGGCCTGGACCCTCAGAGAGCCGTTGACACCTGCGACCTGCGTGGCTGCAGCATCACTTGCATGAAGGGTTTTCAGAACACACTGAACCAGCACCGTCAGTGTTTGCAGTTGCTATAGCTTTGCTGGTCTGGGTTTTTCTTAATGGAAAAGGTGGAAATGTTGGGTTCTTCTGGTCACGGATCTGAGTTTTTCCTGCCATGCATTGCTGCCTGCTCTCTGTTCTGTATCTTTGCTGATGGATAAAGCATTTCCTCTGGTGCAAGGGCATCAGGGACTGTCCCAGATGCCACTCTCCGGGATCTGTCCTGCCTTTGGCTGCCCACACGGATTTTCAGGCTTGTTCCATACAGTTACGTGTTCATTGCTGCAGACACAGTGGTGCTTTGCACTGAGTTCTGTGGCTGCCAGACCCTGCCTGTGGGCGAGCAGGGATGCGAGAGGATCCTTCGTCACTGCTCGTTTGAGTGCTGGGGGCTTCCTCCATCTTTTTGTCTTTGATTTTTGGCATTTGTTGCACCAACTGCTGAGCCCAAGGACTGCGCTCGGCTTTTCCCCGGGACTGGAACCAGCGTTGCTTTATTACCCTGTCATGTTTTGGTGAAAGGTGGGAATGCGGATCTCGGCGGTCGCCCCTCGGAGTGACAGGATGCTAATGAATTGAGAAATGGCTGCAGCCGCAGCTGCCCGCATCACATCTTTATTAGCATCCTTCTCCCGCAGCCCGCTCTGATTAACGTTGTCGCCACAAACAGGAAACGAATGAATAATAATTGCCCGTCCATCGGAAAGTGCTGCTGGTGCCTCCACGGCGGTGGCACCGTGCGCTCAGCGGCAGAGCAGGGACCCCGTGGAGAACTTCCAGCCGCAGGTTAGATCCGCCCAGGTTGCCTTTATTAGTGTTTATTAGCCAGCTGCTGGGGCTTCGTCTGTGGCTGGAACAGCCGATCTGGCTGGTGTTGGAGCCAGGGGGAGTTAATGGCCACTGCGCTGGAAAAGACTCAGGAACTTGGAGCCTCTTTGTCCACCCAGTGAGTGGTCCCGTAAAACATCTGCACTGCCCCAGGTGTGGGACGGGTGCTTGGGCTGAACCCCTCTAAATCCAACCAGCGGGGTTATAGGCAGGTTGTCCCAAAGGTGTGGATCTGATAGAGATTCTCTTGTCTGCAGAGGTGGCAAATGCCTTGATGCCAAGAATGTGGGATGGAGAGGATTTCCCAAAGCTCTGCCGAGGGAAAGCCTCCCTCCAAACCGCTGTTTCAACCTGTGTCCATCTAAAAAGCACCTCCGGGGCCAGGAGCACCTGGAGCCAGGAGTTCCCAGTGGGTGCAGCTTGGAGGTCTGTTTCCCATGCCCGTGTCTAAACTTGCTGAAAGTCTGGGAAGAGAGGGAGGGATGCTTTTGGGATGCACACCATCTTGTTTCAGTGCAGGCATGGGAAATATGGCCTGGGTGTTTCTCTGCTGACTGAGACGCAGCTTAGAGTGCTTTCTGGATATTCGGGCTGTGGTTCAAGATAAATTTGCCAAGAGAAGGGAGTTCGAGGTGGTCATCCTGTCCCTGGCACCTCCCGCTGCCACAGCATCCCGGCTCCTGCCATGGGCTCGTGTGAGGCTCTGCCTCTCACAACGAGCTTTTCATGAGACACCTCCATCAAAAGCTCCCGCTTCTACAGATGCCGTACATGTGTGAGCCACTCGAGAGGGGAAGGGAGGCAGTTTTCATGTGCTGGCACCTGCTTCTTTGAAGCTCACTGAGTGGGGGAAAAATCCCGTTGTACAAAGGAGGCTGAAGTTGCAAAAACCGAGAAACTCGCAGAGGTCAAAAGAATAAATTACTATAATTTTTAGGCTTTTGTGGGTTGTTTATCTCTCCTGTTTTCAAGTCAATCTAATCAAATGTGGATTTGCCACAATCACTGCTCGTGCTAACCTTCACCTGGAGGGTATTAATATGCATGACGCTTGTTAAGTGTTTGTTTAATTTTTATTTATGGAAACTAGAATCTGCGAAGTGTAGCTGAGCTGGAAGCCGGAGCATGTGCGAAAGACGTGCTGGAAGGGGAAGCTGAAGCAGCACATGGGTTGCTGTGTGGGTCCTGCTCCATCCTGGGGAGTGCTGGATGTCAGCAGCCCCTCGGTCCGGAGCACGCTGTCACCCTGTGGGATGCAGGATGCTGGTGGGGTCAGCAAGCCCAGAAACCTCCCTAATCCCGAACATGACAGCCCTTAGTGGAGGAGGAGACCTCAAATGTGGTTATTGCTGTTTGGGTAGCTTTACTGGGACCAGAATGATCTTGGAGCCTCCCTGCTCCTCATGTGCATCTCTAGGGCTGCCCTATCCACAAGCTTATGATTTAAAAAGGCAGTTAGGAACCCGACGGCCCTCGCCATGCAGGAGCTGAGCCGCGATGCAGAGGAACGGAGTGGTTTGCCTCGGGTCACCTCGGGTGTTCAACCAGCCCCGATTCCCTGCGTCAGCATCATCCTCAGCCCGAGCACGCAGGCTGCCGAGGGAGCCAGGGAGCAGGGGTATCGCTGCGGCTGGCAGAGCGGTGGAGCTGGCTGGCAGAGCTGGGCAGCATCGGGCCAGGGCTGCTGCCAGCGCTGGCTCCCGGGCGCGATGGATCAACAGTTTGTCTCCATCTGGCCTGGGCGATGCCGGCTGCCGGCTCTGGGCAGGCTCTGCGGAGCCGCCGGTGCTCCCGGCCTTCGCTCAGGGAGAAGCTGCCGTTTGTGTGAACAGCAGCTGAGCTGGAAAGGGAAAAAAAGGAAAAGGGAAAAAGGTCTGTTCTTGGCTGGCTGCTGTTCGTTACTGCATCCCTGGGGACAGCATCGTGGGGGGAGGACGGTGCTGTGTGCTGGCACCAGAGCTGTTTGCCTTTCCATCAGCTGTGGTGGTCCCTCTTCCAGCAAGCTAGGGCTTTGGGAGCTTTGTTTGGGGTCCCAGAATCTCAGAGTTTGACTTGCCAAGAGCACCAAGACATCAGCATCCCAAGGGCCAGACCCTGTGCTGGAGGTACAGGACCCCCTTCCTCTCAGCGGGGATGGGAGCCTAAGCACTGAAGGTTTTGTGAGTCAGTATTTTGGGGGATAAAAGCATAATTATCCTCATATCTCAGGTAGGACACAGAAGTGTCAAGACAGGGAAGATCACAGTCCCTTTCAGAGCCCGGCTGTTGCAGGTATGGAAACCCTGGGACCCGGGGTGGATCTGGTTTCAGACACTAGGATTTTGTTCAACTGAAAGAGCGTCTCTTTGCTTTGGACCAAGGATTGGGGATGGATGAGTGGCTGCTTTCTGCTTCTGTTCTGCCTCCAAAACAAGCAGAAGCTGGAGGGAGCTGGAACGTCCTCCTCCGTGGCCAGAGCCAAAGGAAATATTTTCCTAAACACTTGTGAAGGAAAGCAGTGGGGTTTTCCCCAGCTCCTTCTGGGGGCACCCCAGGGCTGGAGTACAGGCAGGGAGAGGAGAGGGACCACCCGACAAACACTGACAAAACATCTCTGCCATCAGGAGAGGAGTTTGCAGCGATCTCTCAGCAGGCTGAAGAGTTGGCAAGGGGGGAAGGCTGTTAAATAGAAATGCTTGACCCCCCAGCCCTGGATTACTGTTTAATGATCTGAACCCTGCGCGCCGTCCTTCTCCTCTATTGAAGATGTGCTCACAGCTCGCTTAAATGGCAGTAACACGGTGTTCCTGGGAGAGAGAGAGGAGCTTTGTGAGGGGGGGATTTTCATGCAAACAGCTCTTATTTTTAGAACTGGCATTTGGGAAGGGAGAAGGGAAGTAAAGGACAGTATTTATTTTCAGTGTATATTCTTACCAAAGCTGCTCCGAGGCCTTCAGGCTGGAGGAGAGGTTTCCCTGAGGCCCGATTCCTTGGAGACCTCCTGTGCCAGGATGCCGTCAGCATCCCATCTGTGCTGGTGTCACCACGGTGCTGGTGGATGTCTCTTGGGAAGGTCCTGTTGAGATGACACAGGTCTGATGTGTCACTAAGAGGCCACCATCGTGTTTCCAGGTTCCCTGGCTGCTGCGATGCTCGGGGAAGGGGGCGTGCCAAGCTGGCTGTCACCTTCTGTGACAACAAGTGCCCCAGGTGGTGTGGGACAGTGAGAAGCAGCAGTGGTGGCCTCAAGGAGGGATGCTGGTGCTCATCTCCCGTTCTCCTGCACTGGGATGGGGTGCAGTGGTCCCCATTCTGTGACCACCAAACCCCAGGGACCCCCGTGATGCCCCCTGAGGAACTATCTTGTGCATGAAGGGAGCTGGCTGAGCAAGGCAGGGGGACAGAGAGGGGCTCCTCTAACATCTAGTTCCAGGGATGTGGAGGATGTTTATCAAAGCAGTTCCAAAGGGCAGCATTCGGGGTGGTTAGAGCCCATCTGGGGGGATACTGGAAGATGTTTGAACACTCCTTAAACTGAAAGGAGTGTAAATAAGCCCAGGCCCATCCCTGGAGCTGAAAAACACACAAGGAACGGGATTATGGAAAATTATCTGCTCTGCTCCACCTATTAGTGGTTCTTTTACGGATGAAAGGTTCCACTGCCCCATTATTTAAATCGAAGTGGCACCTCCCTTCAGCCTGGTCCCACGTGTGGCCTCTGAGGGGATGAGTCTGGAGCACCACGACCTCCCTGTGCTCCGTACCTGTGCAGCCAGTCTATAAATAATAACCTATCGTTGCCCTCTGATCTGTGGGCTTTACTGAAAGCCACGGAATCGAATGTTTTTACAGCACCCTGGGTGAGTTTCAGCAGTCAATCCTCACCTCAGGCTTGATTATAGCATCAATATTTGCCCGGGCTTTATTTGGATGTGTCGGAGCAGGCGGTGGGTGGTGGCTGAGCCTGGCACATCCTGCCTGCGCCGGGACGCGGCACCGCGCTCCTCGCACAATAGCGGCTGATGGCAGCGCCGCTGATAGCAGCCAGCTCCCGAAACAGATCCACAGAGCTGTCTCCTGGAAACCCTTAACGCATTCATAATACGAGTATTTATGTATCTGAATTAAAAAAGGGAAGAAAAAAAGAGCCTTAACCTTGGGGAGGGGGGAGCTGAGGGAAGGGAGAAAGGTTGCGGTGATTAAAGAAAGCTCTGTTCGTTTGAGCAATATTAAATACGACGGGCATAATGACGACTGTGAGATCTGATAGAATAGAGAGAAGGCTGAAAATAAAGGGCTTGTATTTTTCCCTGATGCAACATAATGGTCACATTTTTCTTTCACAATGGTTTTTCTGAGATAAAGAACAAATTATACTGATTTGATTGCTACTTAGAAATACTTAAAATTGAAAAAGACAGCAGGTGGGCATGGTTAGGAAGGATGGTTATTTTAGCATAACAGATGCATGCATAAAGCCGTGCCGAGCCAATTTTTTTTAATCGTGGGACCCAAAAAGAAAAATTCCTTCGGAATCTTTCTGCAGGAGGCAAGGAGGAGTGTGAGGGCATGGGGGGATGGAGGAGGAGGAAGAAGCTCCTCTGCCTGCGCTTGCCATGGGATGGCATCCCATCTTGGCCACGGGAACAGTCCTCGTGCAGACCAAGGAAGGTCGTGGTGGGGAATAAATCCACGCGGGGGCTCGGTGTTGAGGACGTTTCACAGTCGAGAAGTTGGTAAACCAAGGAGGTGGCTTCACAGGGACATGAGGTGCCACAGCCTGGGATGGCTAAAGGGGACATGGCACAGCCCAGGGTGCCAGGCCGGGAGGGACAAAGCCTCCTGAACAGCAGCCCTGGCTGGAGCTTCTCTTGAATAGGAGTACATGGTGATTTTTCACTATTCCCTCAATTAAAAATGAGTTGTTTACTCAGATTTACACCGTGCTAATAAATATGCCTCGGAAATCATTTAGTAAACCTAGTTACTTAATAAAAACACCATATATAAAGCAAGTGCATCACTTGGAAAAATCAATTAATTCACATTTAATTACTGGAAATTACTGTCAGTGGGCTGGCCATCGCTCCCATTTGTTTACAACTCCGGATAAATCACTCTGGGGAGCGCTGGGGGCTGGGACGGCTCCGTGGAGGTGTCACTGTGGGGATGGAGGCATCGGGAGGGCTTCAATCCCAAGGGAAACTGGCGGCTGCTTCACCTGCCAGCTTGGGGCGGGTGACCAGGGGCAGGATGGACCTCTCGGGGGCTGGAACCAGCATCCCAGCTCCCGCCAAAGCCAGGCGGGGAGGTGCTGCTCCGAGGTGAGGTGCCAAGGGGCGGGAGGGAGAAGCGGAGCGGAGCTGAGTACCAGTGGCTGGAGCTGCGAGCCACCGGCTGCAGATAATGAGAGGCAGCTGAGCCCTTCCTCCCCTCGAGGGGGGTTTTACCCTGCAGAAAGCACCAGGCGCGGGAAGAGCTGCCAAGTAGCCGAGCGCCGGCTGCTCTGCAGCGCTGGGACCTTCGCTTACGCTGCAGAAGCATTTTGGGGGATTTGCATGAATAATCTGGATAGATGGGGAAGCTGGCACAGCCTCGCTGGTGTTACCACGTCGTCGGTCCCAGCTCTGCTTTCCTGCAGGGTTAAGATGCCCAAGCACCTCCTGGCACCCCAGTGAGGGAGCCGTGGTCCCGGCCAGCCCCATGGATTTGGTCAAGTGTCCCCCCCCGAGCCCAGCCGGTGACAGCGATGCCATGGCACGTGGGGATGGTGGCCACCGGGGAGGGTGGAAGCACGTGCAGCTCACGTTGATCTGATTTCCTTTTAGGTTTCTGTGAGTAAATTGGGATTTGCTGCGCTGACAGTGCTTTCAGTCTGTTCAAAGCAAATGTTCTGCTCCTTTACATTTCTTACTTTGAAGTTGAAGCAAGGACTCGGACCTGGATGTCCAATTCAGCAGTTTCCAAACAAAACTCCCATCGCTCATTTTGATGGTCCCACGAACAGTGCGAGACGCCAAGCTCAGACAGAAGCAGAACACTTAATTCCAAAATTTTGTTTCTATAAAATCTCAGGAAAGTTTCATTTAGCGATAAAGTATATTTTATGTTTCTTTTCTAATGGTATTTTAACAACATCTCAGATCCTCTTGGGATGCTAAATCAGATTCTTATCTCCTTGTTGTAATGAACTCCTCGCCCGAGCCTGCCTTCCATAACCGTTATTGCCAAGGCAGGACGTAAACCTGCCTTGCCTGGGGGAGGGGGTTTGCAGACTCAGATCCGGCCCCCGGCTCACTGCGTGCTCAGCATTCCCTGGATTCTGCCACGGGGGTGGCTGGGCACGGCCCGGGTCTCCCTGGGGTGCCGCCCGCTGGGGTGCCCGACGGCCAGCACTGGGGGGAACCTTCCTCGTGGGGAGGTTTCCACAAAAAACAAGCCGGAGAGTGAATACCCTGTGTTGTGATTTCCCGCAGACGACACGTATGATTGTGAGGCAGAAGGGAGTGTCTGATCGCGGAGCCTGGCCCCTCATTAAATATTAAACGTGCGGTTCAGCCAGGCGAGCTTGTTAGGAGCTTCCATTTGGCAAGGGACAGTGTTTTATAAACTCGGAGTTTTGTTTTAAAATAACAAACCTTACACCCTGGAATTCCTGAGCTGCTGCTGCCAGGCTAATGAGCTGACAAGCCCCGCTAATTATTTTTGTCTCCTGCTGAACACATGGAGCCCCACGGGCTCCTGAGAGGTGCTGCAGCAGCCGGGGGCTGCCGGGGGGGCTGCGGCTCAGGCAGGGGCACCAGGGGAGGGGGTGAACTGGGCAAAGTGGGGCTCTGGCCGGATAGAACCCCCCAGCAATGTCCCAGCTGGGGGGATGCGGGAGAGGGGACCCATCCCCATGGAGCAGGGTGAGTTTGGGGGCTCAGCTCCGGCTGGGGCAGCAAATTCCTGGCGTGAGCAGCAGCAGCCAGATCTCACGAGCATCTCTCTCTGCTTCCCTTTTCTCTTTTCCTTTCCCTAATCCTGCCCGTCCTGTTGCATCCGCTGGGGCCTCCTATGAAAGTATGGATTTGTCTGGCTTCTGTGTTTAATCCTGACTCTGTCGAGCCGTGTTCGATCTGACGGCTCCTGAAAGGTCTAGTGCTAAGCAAATAGGTGGTGGCCAGAGCCTTTGATGGGAACCAGCCGGAGCCTAATCCCGAGGTAATGGCTTTTCCCGCAAGGAAGGTGGCCACAGGATAGGTGGGAGGAGAGCTTGGGGTGATGCTGCGGCACCATCCACCTCCATCCCAGGACCTGGGGGTGACATCTCGCAGCCAGGGCAAGGTACACATGCTCTGAAAACAGGTCATTGAGCAATTCGAAGCCAGAGGGGGCTTCGTGCCAGCCACACGCTTGGGAGCAGGACTCCCCAAAGGAGAACTGCAAGAGGATCAGGAGGCATCGAACAGCCTTTAGCAACCTTCTGTGGCTATGGGCAGATGATGCCGGTGTCTCTCAGTGGGGATGGGGCTTTCTGGGTGTGCTGGGCCCTCACCTTCCTTCCCAGCCGCTGAGACTCATGAAGGAGAGCAGAAATGAAGATGTATCTTTCGCCATCCGCAGATAAACCAGGCTTTTTTTCCCTAAATTAAAGTAATTCATTGTGCCTCTCCAGACAAATACGTGCTTGTGCATTGTTATTAATACGGTCTCTGTTTTTAATTTGCCTCTTTTTTTTCTTTTTTCTTTTTTTTCTCTGCAGCTAATTACCTGTCAGATAAAGAGTTATCTACTGTTCCACATGCGCTGGAGAGCTGTTTGTGTTTGGGTACCCAGCCAAGGGGAGGGGAGGCTCTTTCGGGCTGGGCTGGATGGAGCCAGGTACCAGGGTGATGCAGGCGAGGATGGGGTGGGAAGAGCTGATTTTAAGGCTTTGTATGGACCTCCCTGGGGTTTTGCCTGAACGGCAGGAATGCAAAGGGAGCTGGGAGCTGGCGTCTCCATAAAGCTGCATTTGAGGGGAAAGGTAGACATGGAGAAGATGCCAAGAGGATGGATAAAGGTTGGGGTTGGGGCTGAGAAACCGCCAGGCACTCATTGCTGGTGTCTTCATGAGGGTGATACTAATTTTAAGGAGTTTTCTGGTTTCTGGCAGCAAAGCTGCTGCCTCGGCCGGGGCTGGGAAGTGGCCGTTGTGTTTGTTGTCTCTGTCACGTTTGGGTTTACTTGGGGCTGGTAAATGAATGAAAAGCATTCGAGATACAAGTGGGTGCGTGTTGGACGATTATAAGCACATTAGCAGCATGAATTATGTATGTGGTTATAAGAAATTATCGATCTGTTGGGTTCTAATCATGCAATTACTCATCAAATGATCTATTGCTCACGTGTTAACCCTTCACAACCTGCTCCAAAGGGATCTCCTGTGCGAGTGGTGACAAGTTGCTGCCGAGGGCTTTTGTGGGTGTCGTGCTCGCTCTTCGGGGTCTCGTGATGGGGGCGGTGGGAGCCTCAGATCCTGCGGCACGCGGATGCTGGCAGGTGAGTAATTAGCGTCGGCTCCAGAGCCGCCTCCCGGGACCCTCCCCGGCTTCGTGTTTCTCTCAGCAGAATAACACCATTCCTCATATTTTATTAACCGTAATAACCACCGCTCTCTAGCCGTTCCTTCATATATCCCCATCCAGAATATTTTTTATTTTTTTCCCCTGACTTACCAATTATTTCAGCTCCTTGGACGGCGCTGACAGAAAATGCACCTCAGCAGAGTTTGTGGGAGCTGCAGGGGGTGCTCCCCGTGCCCACCTCAGGTCACACTGAAAACCGCAGAAACCATCGGGGAGAATTACTCTCCATAAAAAATGTGGGACAGTTATGCCAAGTTGTTGTGTTTTTCTGTCTTTTGCTTTAATGGGTGATAAAACTGATTGACTCGCCGGCTCCAGACGACTCCACAGAATATTAGTTGGGGTTGGATTGATTTTTTTTGTTCCCCCCAACTTTTTTTTTTTATGCGGCAGGTACCTGACAACTTGAAGTTCCGAACTTTGAGTTAAATTATGAACCTTTTAGTTTTGCATTACGAGGAGTATCTGAAACCTGATTTGCTACATCAAACCACATTAGTTGTGTTATGTTATTTTCTAAAAACACATTTCAGAGAAATAACTCCAATCTGTGTTGCATTTTATAGAGCAAAATAATTGAATGGCGGCTGTTTGTAATTTTAGCAATCTCTTAACCTTAATCATATTTAATGGCTTTTCTCTTCAGGCTAACAGGAGGGGAAAAAAACATATTTCAGCTCCATTATATAGCAGCACTACAGTAATGCACTCCCGGCTCTGGCAGGCACTGTAAATTCCTGCTTTCTGAATTGTTGGTTCAGGACAATCATTCAGCAGGGAATTACTTTCTCATCTACGAAATAAATGAGATGTTAAACTAGTTTTCTGCTTCCTGCAGCAGGAACGTGGCAGCATGCGGCCCCGCGGAGGGCAAAAATGAGAGCTTGGCCCCCGGCCTGTCCATGGGGAGCACGGAAAGGACCCCGGGAGCAGTGCGGGATCAGTGATGGATTCAGGCAAAGGCAATGAAGGGGGTGAGATCCAAGCAGGGAGAAAGCAAGATGCTCTGGCAGACACGGTGTCGGTGAGCAGGGATGCTGCCCGGCTCCCGGGCGATGCTGCTCTTCCATACGGGGATGGTGGCTTCGGTCTTTCCAGAGGGAAAGGTTCCCGAGGCTGGGGGTGTCACCCCCTGGAGCTCCAGTGCTCCACTTGCCAGGCTCTGCCCAGCAGCTTTGCATAAGGGAAAATCAGAGTCACTGCTGCTGGAGCTGCTCGCTGCCGCCGGGCTCAGAAACCAGCGTGTCTTCAGGCTGTTTAAAACTTTCTGTCTTCTCCTGGCTTTGTAAGGTGGTACCTGCTGGAGTGATGGAGGTTTTTCATGTTTGGGTTGTTTGTGTGTTTTACACAGCTGAGTGAGTCAGAAACGCTTCCCTGATCTTACTAATTAAAACTCCAATTGCCTCGGTAATAGAAATATGTTTGGTGGATGAGCATATGGAAGTTTTTTGTGGCACGGGACCGTTGCCTGGTTGGTTTGGGGCAGCTGCACTTCAAAATAGCACAGGGAGCTGAGGGGCGAAGTTTGCCAGGTCTGCAAAACATCCAGCTCCCGTTTGCACAGTGACCCCTGGAAACGGGCATGGCCTTGTCTACAGGTGCCACTTACATCAGCCGTGTGGGTGCCCGGGCTGTGGGGATCCCGTCAGAGCTGGGGCGAGGGAGCATTCAGAGCACAAACCCACCAAAGCCCAGCTTCTCCTTTGGTCGCCACTGCCTGGACGGGCACCTGGCAAAATCTCTGCCCAAGCAAGGATGGCAAAGGAATTAAGTCAATCGCTGGTGTATGTGGGCCAGAACCCCCTCCCCTCTGCTTGTACCATCTATTACTGTTGTTCTGCGGGAGGTTCTGCCGAGAATTGCGGTGCCGCCAGAGGAACAAACAACCCTTCTACCTCGGCACAAGGAAGGCGGTTAATTTCTCCCCGTCAGAGCCCTGTTCCTCCGGAACTCTCTCCCATTGTACTCGTGAAAAATATGTTGGTATAATTACGGATAGTGGGCCAGGCAGCAAAGGAAAAGCAGGACGGTGATTACCTCGGCGTGTGTGGGAGAGGTCACCTTCCCTCACCCTCACATAGAAGAAAAACCCTCTTTTTTTCCCCAAGACACTGGAGCTCCATGAGCGACAGGGCAATATCCGTGCCAGTGTGGGGGGTTCTGCAGGAGATGGCAAAGCTGCACAGCCTCAAAGAAATCCCCCAGAATTTCTGCCTTCTCTCAGCTGGGATACTGATGCTGGTTTAACCGAGTCTTTTCCATCCCATCCCTACAGAGGGATCCTTTATCTTTTGACACTAGAAAGGAAGGCTGCCCCGGCTCCCCCTGGGCTCTGGCTGCCGTCGGAGCACTCTGTGCAGGGGTGGCTCCTGACACCGGTCCCTTCTCTGCTGCGAGGGTGGTGAGACCCTGGAACAGGGTGCACAGAGAAGCTGTGGCTGCCCCATCCCTGGAGGGGTTCAGGGCCAGTCTGGATGGGGCTTGGAGCAACCCGGTGTAGTGGGAGGTGTCCCTGCACGGAGTGTTATAAGTGAATCAAAACACCTGAGGTCCGAATCAAATCAATTAACTTTTTATTGAAGGTAGGGAAGCAAAAGCAGCGCTGNAGGTCCCTTCCAACTCTGACCATTCTACAAATCTATGATAAAAACCACCCTAAACTTCTTGTTTTCTTTTTGTTTCTTAAGAGGTGGAAATTTAGGACGCTGGGTCCTGTATATGAAAACCTTCTTTGAAGAAAACTCTTCCTTGCAAAAAGAATAATTCTTTTGCGGTGCACTGCGTGCTGCGAATGAAGTCCTGCTTTGCTGAAGGGAGACACACATGCACCACAAAAGGATCTTTTAAATTCATTTTTCCTTTCCTTGTTGAGCAGCACAGGGTACAGGGGAGCCTGAGCTGGGCTCAGCTGCTGGGGACAAGTTGAGCTTGATGGTCCCCGGCAAAGGAACCCGCACCCCTTCGCGCTCGGCAGCATCTGAGGCTTTGCTGGAGGGAAACGATAATTGCCTTTTTATTCATTTCAATAGCGTTATGAAGCATTAAAATCGGGCTTGGTTGGTCACATGGGAGTGTCATCCATCAGGAACTTGGTGCGCGAGAGCGCGCCGGAGAGTTTCTCCCACTGCAGGCAGAAGGCATTATTAAAGCAACTAATCATTAAAAAAAATAGTACAGAGAACCTAGTTGTCTGGTGAGCCTAATGGCTTTATTTTCCTATTCTCCGGCATAATGGGAGCAGTCTGGGCTGCCTGAATCTGCCTCTCCCAGAGCCTAATTGTTTTTAAATGTCTTTGCTAACCACTTCACATAGAGCCCATAAATCTGGGTGCGGGTAACTGAGAGCCAGGCTTCCCAGCTCCCTTTCAGGATGACACAGTTGTGCGTTAATTAAAAACACGCTTAGGAGGATGTAATCCTTCAGTCTTTAAATGTGCATCCCTTGGCTGTGCCGGAGCGGGGTTTCTGCGGGGGCTTGGCACAACAAACGCTCCCAGACGTTCCTGGCCATGATGTGTCCACCCTCCCTTTGGAGAAGCCTTGGGAAACTCGGTGCTTGTGGCTTATTTTCCTGCCAGGTCATTCCATCACGAATATGATGACAGAGAAGGTGGTTGTATTTAACAGTGCCCTACAGCACGACCACGAGGCTCCTCCAGCGGCTCCTCGCTACCCCCAGAAAGGCTCTTTCCTAGCAGGTAAGTTCTTTCTACCTACAGGGCACAGAAAACCTGAAGAGGGGGAGATGAAGGATAAGTGCATTCTCATTTGGAGCAGTGGAATGACATAAAGTGAAACAACAGAGGTAAATGTTGTGGGGAGGGTCAGCTCGTCTCCTGATTATCTCTGGAAAACGCGTTTCTGTATGCTCTGCCACCGAGGAATTTGTCTACATCAATTTCAAGTGATTTAAATGCTTGCAGTCTTTAATGAGAGCTGGCTGGAAAACAAGGATGCTTTTTGTGAAAATGTCAGCATTTCTACAGAAAATCAGGAGAATTTTGATGTGGAAATAATGTTGTGGTTCTTCCTGGGAGCTGCTGAGCGTCTCTGGGCCAGGAGTCCCGTGGCAGAGCTGGTGGATCAGCTGCACCCCCTCAGCTGCATCACCTGAGGTGGATCAGCCCGTTCCTGGAGCTCAGTATAAAATGCCTTCTCCTGCCTCAATTTCCTTTCTTTCAGGTCTTCCCCATGGTGTTTCTCCAAGTGTTGGTGCCTCTTCCTTGTGGCTCTGCATCCAGGCAAAAGCAGTCACTGCCTGCCCATCACCTTCCTAGGTAGGTAGATGTGCTCCTCCTCCTCGCAGGCCACCTCTTCATCACCCTCGCTGTGCTCTGCAAGGCTCCTTCCAGCCTGTCCCCACCTTTTTGGCGCTGTCACCTCTCCAAATGGGCTCTGGGGTTTGTGCCACCCCTGGTCCATGCATATTAAGTGCCAGTGTCCCAGCCCTGCTCACGTACTGGCCAGGGTGATGACCCACTGTGGCTACAAGGACGAGTGTTTGGGGAGATTTGGGGCTGTTTTGGTGGGTAGGAATGGTCCTGACATGCAGAGCAAGCCACCAATTGTTTGGGCTGCGCTGGTAACACTCCACATCCCTTTAGAAACCACAGATATATCCCTTAATTAAATGTAGCTCGCTAAATGAAATGATGTCTGAAATGTGCTGTGACCTTGACCCCTGGGCTGCGTTTAACCTCCAGCAGCGTGGAGGCATCACATTTCTTTCCGCCCACATCCCGGGCTTCCTCCTTCTCGGAAGGCGAAGCAGTGGCTGCGTCGGCTTGGAGGCAGCCGAGATTCCTCTGCCCCCTTCCTCGGCTGCCAGGTGAAGCTAATGCGAAGGGATGGAAGTCAGGCACGACTTCCAAACAGTTTTCTTTTGAGCAGCCCGTTACACATTAACCTGCGGGATGGTATGTTTTAAGAGAGCCTTGTTCGTCACCTCTGAAAAGTCAAATTAACATAATTTCTGGAAAAGAACAATGGGGATAGAAAGCGTTAGTCATTGTTGATTGAACAGGTAAGTTTCAGTGGCGTGATCTGCTGAATATTCATACTATATTGTTTTTGACATTTAAGAACTCAATTATCAGTTGACTAATCAGTCTTTTACAGTACGGTATTTTTGTGATGGAAAATGAGCGCTGGTGAGCCTCAAGGGGAATGCTATTCAGATGGATTTTTTGATTTTGTTTTTTTCTTTGAGGCAGGGATTGTCTTTATTAGATGGATTAATTTAGTGCTTCTACTAGCGGGTGGCTAAGAGCCCTCTAGCAGGGAGGGCAGCTTTACTGCCGGCTTCCCGGCACAGCTCCATCCAGCTCTGCAGCACCCTTCCCATTGAGGCCCAGGGTCAGGGGAGATGCTCGGAGGGATGGGGACCAACCCCACGGTCCCCTCGGGAGCTTCCCAGCCCTTCTCCTGGGTGCAGCATCCGGAGCAACGGGGCTCCTGCCTGCTCTGTGTGGGCTTTGACACCATTTGGAGCTCTGAGAAAGCGGCAGAGGTCGGGAGCCTCGGTCAGCAATGACTCTTTCCGAACACGTTGCAAAGCCAGAGAGGGGTGGGAACTGTCTGAGCGTTGCCAAGGAGCCCCAAACCTTGTCCCTTTCCCTTCCTTCTCTCTTTTTGGAGTGTACTTTGAAAATCTAGTAATAATCTTTGTGTAATTTACCTCTTCCGTTGAACAGCTCAGGGACCAGCTTTCCACTTGACAGATTATTTTGACATGTTTACTCATAGCGATGTCTGTCTCGGCAGCATCCATAGAAAAACCTCAAACTTTTAAAATTACCATGTAGGGACTGAGCTTTTTGCCTGCAGTCGAACAGGCTCTTCAGCACACTCTCCTCTCTCTGGCTTTTAGTCCTATTTAGGTCTAAAACTGTAACTACAACAAAGCAGCTGGTGCAGCATTATTATTGTTGTTATTATTATTATTCTTCTGAGGAGTTTGCTGTCGGGGAGCGGGTCCTGCCTGTGCCGGGGGGCAGGCTCTGGCCAGGGCAGCTGGGTCTGGCCATCCCAAAGGGCTGTGCTGGGATGCGGGCTCCTCTGCGCCGGCTTTGGGATACAGGGGGCGGGGTGGCAGGACTCGGACAATTCCCTGCAGGTTTATTTTAATCTATGAAAGAAAGCAAGCACATTATTTCACCTTCTTGGAATGTGACAGTTATTAATAACCCCATTAAGAGCAATACTGCTCGGCTCCGCTCGAGCAGGCGATGCCCGAGTGATTGCCGCGGAGCAGGAAAGCTCCCCCGACTTACAAAGTTAACAAGATCTTGTGCTGCTAAACATTGTTTTTCCTCTTTCTGTGTGGTTTTTTTTTCTTTTTAATGAGCTCTGCTAGGGGTGTCACGGGCCGGATCAATAAGAACAGAGGCCTCCTCCATCACCCCCGAGGAGAGGGGAAAAGGACAGCAGCTACAGGATTGCTCACCGGTTTTTAACATAAGCTATCCTTTGTCACGCTCTTTCCTAAGTATTTTGGGGTGGTTCATTTGGGTTGTTGGTGTGTTTTTTTTAATGAAGCTTGGTCCTCCATCATGGCTTGTTTTCAGAGGGTTGCTGAGGGCCACAGGCACGTCGTGATGCTTTGATATCCCAGGGGGTTTGCTCACAGGGCGGCAGATCCTCCTGATCAGTGAGGAGGGGGATAAAACACCGCCTTTGAGCTCAGGGATGGTGTGGGAGCAGCTGGACAGCGTTGGGCAGCCCCTCCGGTTGTATTTCTCTCTGTGGTGGCTCCCAGGGGTTTGCTGTTTGGGGTTCCTGATGAAGATGAGGGTAGATGAAGGGTTGTAATTCCTGTTGGGGCACAGCAGCATGTTGTTATGAGCACGCTCAGCGGGCCTTGATGTTTGCTCCTTTGCTTCTCATCTTCCTTTTTTTTAAAGAGCATTGTGTCCTGGAGTGTTTTGTTTGGGAGGAGGATACCAAGGGTTGGAATTCTTTCTAAAGCCAGTATTATATCTACATCCATGTATATGTGCAACCGCTCCTTTATCTCGTGTGAGAATAATGATGTCTAGTTTTACAGAACTTGAATAATTCATCAGCATAAACACTCTCTGCCCGGCATTCGACGGCCCTCACTGTGAAAAAGAAACAAACCCACAAAAATGTGAGTGAATAATGAGATTTCTCGGGTTGCTGGACAATTTTTGGAAGCCGTTTCCAAAGGCTGTGGATGGGCAGGGGCTGGTGGGGGCAGGCAGGACCAGCCCCTCCATCGCCTGCCCTGGGACAAGCCGCCCAAGCTGGGCCCAATGCTCTTTCTTTAATTGTAAGTTAATTTTTTGTTAAAAAAAGCTTTGTTAAAAATTTGTGCAGCTGCTAAGGGGCCCCCACTGTCTGCACGGGACAGGGAACCCGTGGAAGGGTGCTGTGGTCAGTCGTGTTCTGCGCTGGACTGCAGGATTCCTGTTTGGTTTCCCCTCTCTCGGATAACATTTCAAAACATACCTGTGTTTTCCTTTTAACTTTTCAAAACAACGCGTTGCTCAGGCCCAGCTACCTTTTCTCTTTCCAGAGGAGGGAACAGGCACCTTTTCCCCTGCAAATACATGTATTGTGTGGTAAGGCATCAAAACACCATTTAATCCTGGAGATTAAAACCTCGTCCTGTCGGGGGATTCTTCCGTGGAGCACTTACTCTCTTTTTCTTCTCTGGCAGATACAGGTGTCTGTTTTCCTTGTCGCCAGCCAGACCCTCCGTGCTGATCCCAGGGCTGTTACTCCATCACGTCGCCGCTCTGCAGAAAGAAGGTATTAAGCAAAACAGCATTCTCGGGAGCAGGAATTGCTATTGTTAGCAAAACAACACCTGCAAAATAATTTCCTCTCAGCTGAAGCCTCATTTCTCCCAGCAGCCAGGTGGGATGGATGGGTTATTACCTGCTGGTCGTGCTGGCTGCTGCTTCTGACCCCAAAGTGATGCATCCTCCTTGAGGCTGGTGGGGAAGGCAGGGGAGCTCCATCCTGGGCGCTCTCACAGGTGGGCAGAACGCTCCGATGTAAGACCTATTTTCCCCAGTACTGGCACTTTAGAGGTCACTCTGCCTGACACAAGTCACAAAGTTCTGGTTTGCATCCACAAGTGACCCTAAATGTTCCCACGTATTGAAATTATGCAAGAAAAAAGGGAATACGGTTGGTAGTAAGGGAGGAAAAAACGTGGGTTTGCTGGGAATCATTCCTCTGACCGCAAAAGCAGAGGATGCGGCGCCCTGCACTGAGTCAGCCCCGGTTCCTGGGATGGCAGAGCGCCAGGCTTGGAGATCCGCTGCTCATTTTTTTCCCCCAACAACAACAATTAGCTTCTTGAGCTAATGAGAGGTTTCATAAGCAACCATGAATAATAGTGCTTAGGGACTCCTGGCAAAAAAAAACCCCGAGCGGTGTTCTGAATCGCACAGCCACCCTGTCGCCAAAAGCCAAGCAGAGACTCCTCAGGCAGCGCTTTTCCCCGGGATGGGTTTCTGCAGCGGGATGTCAGGAGGGGAGATGGAGGGGCTCCTGGTGCCTGTCGATTCGTGTGCCGTGATTTTGGTTACCGGCATCTCCGAGGAGGCCCCGGAGGCAGCAACGATCGGGTGCTGCAGAGACGGGGGGGATATCGGAATCCGATGGCCAGGGTAGGAGACACGGAGAGACCCTTTGACTCCATCGACGGGAAGGGGAGGGATATCAATTCCATGTCTTTGAATTAATGAACTAGAGCCTGAAACTCCCAGCCTGGTTAAAAACATTATAGATTTCACCCGCTTGGCACTGTAAGAGGACTTTTTACCCCCTGTACACTCTCAGCAGGGCTGCCCTGCCCTGCCCCGCTGCCTGCTGGCACGGGAGGAGCACCCCATCCTCCCCTCGGCTCCTGCACACGGGGGGTGCTCGGGGAAGCCCCCGCAGCTTCGCCAAGGGGTGCAAGCCGAGGAAGGCATCTTCCTCTGAAACTGCTGCTTGCCCCCATGTCCCTGGAGCCCCTCGGGCCATCCCAGCATGGTGCAGGCAGCCAGGATTCCACCAACCTGTCCCTGTGCTGCAACCAGCTGCTAAAAATTCAGCTATACCTTAAAATCATTAATTTGCCATTTGCTACGGGTCATTAAGCCGCGTGATGCCCCGGCAGGCCCAGATTCCAGCAGGACTTGCTGCTGGCCCTGAGAGGCAGCAAGCGGAGATGCTCCTCGGGCTGGGGGCTACTCAGAGGGACCATTGGGGGCCCATCCCCTCGCCACAGCATGAGCCGCGGCCGGCCGTAACGTGGCTTTGGCTCCGCAGCATCTTCCCAAGTGCAAGGCAGCACCGGCTCTGATTTTAATTGTATTCACAGAGCCGCTATTACTCCATCTGGATCACGCGGGATGAATGCTAATGGCCCTCTTGGATTGTTTTAAGTGCAGATCTGAACCAGATACCAGCTTTCATTTTGTCAGGAGCTGTCGCTTCGCACAGAGATTTGTGGAGTTTTCCTTCTAATGGATCCCGCCCGGCTCCAGAGCCGAGCCCTGGGCTGTGAGTGTGTCTCGGGGGAGAACAAACCTGTCAGGGCAAGGGAGAGGCGGGAAAACCTCCTCCCCAGGCCAGTAATTAACTCTGACGTGTAATGAGATGAAAGAAGGGCTCCTGGAAGAAGCGGGGTTTGGTGGGATGAGGGGACCCTGCGCATCGCTGTGCTCCAGCCCCGTCCATTGATGCCCCAGCTCCTCCTTTGCTGCCATCCCGGGCTCTGCGGGGCAGGGACCCCTCTGGGGCTGCTGCGCTCAGGGGGACCTTGGGGCAGCAGCTCATGGTGCTCCTGTCACGCTAATAGTCATTAGCAGTGATAAATTGCTTTCCACACAGGCTTCCCTCTTCCCCTCCTGTCCCTGTTTCTTCTGACGGTTGATCTGTGCCCCCCGGTCGCTCTGGCCGCCCAGCTGGGGAGGCACCAGGGAACATCTTGACCTCCCCGTGGGGTCCCTGCTCCCCTCCCAGGGTTCACTGAAGCCCCTGCACCGGAGGATGCCCCCAGCTCCACTCGAGGCTTTGCGCTGCATCCGAGGTGGGAATTATTCCATTAGCAAAGAGGATTAATGTTTCATAACAAAAGGTAATTTATTCAATTGTATGCAAAAAAGGTGGTGGTAACGGCACGTAGAGAGCTTGCTTTAATTTTGGCTATTGTACTGTAAGTTTAAATCCTGTGAAAACATCGGTAACTCCACCGTGCACCTTTGGGGAGAACTTGACCGGTCCCAGCCTGAATTGGATTGCCTTAATTAAACACACTTGACTTCGAGAGAAGAGGAGAGGAACATGGCACACCTTCGGGCTCTCGGCCTCCTCCCAAGCAGCTGGCAAAGTGCCGATCCCTCCGGAGAGCACCCTGCTCTCCTTCCACACACCTGGAGGAGGTCCTTGAGGTGAGACATGTGGGTTCTCTTCTTTTGGCAGCCCCGTTAGCCATCAGCTGGTGGTAACACAACTTGATCTGCACCAGCATCCCTGTGGATGCGAGGCTTGATCCCAAGGAGGGTCCAAGACCAGGACCCGCAGGACAGCCCAGTCCAGACCTGTCTGCTGGAAACATGGATTCAGGAAGAAAGCGTGGGCAAGCTTAGGAACACGGAGGAGAAGCTGAGGTTGTCTAGTGGGTGAAATTTATGGGAAGAAGCAGACAGACCTTTGGGTACCCAAGACCCTCTTCTGCTTAAAATCTTCCCCCATTGCTGTGTGTGAGTCAGTGCTGGAGTTCAGTGGCTCCTCAGGCACGATGAAACCATTCAGGGGGATCCCTTGTCTGGGGGCCCTGCCTTTTCCCTCTGCTCTCACCTCTGATGCATTTCCCTGCCGTTTGCCTTTAGTGAGCGGTAATAGTAATAATAGCAATCAAGAATGTCCTTGCCTCCAGGACTTCTTCCTTCTCGCTGCTTCGCTGTGGCTCTAAAATTGCCTCCTGCCACACGTGCTGGTGTCTCCTGCACGTCCCAGACCAAGGTCAGCTGTGCCACTGAGCTGCTTTATGGCCCTCAGAGACACCTCAGTGGGGTCTGGTGTCCATGCCCATCACCTTGGGACAGGCACCCGTCCTCCTTCCCTGCCCACCTGCCGACAGCTCCAGAAGTAAACCACCGGCTCCTGGTGGGGTTGGTTTTAGCTCAGTTCCTATAGCCCACGTCTGACAGAAAGTGATGGTGTGGCTGGCTCTGCAGCAGCATGTTTGGGGGTTGTTTTCTTATATTCCAGATGAAAACAAGCACGGAGAAAACCTGTCCCCCGCCCCTGCTCGGAGGCTCTGCAGGTCTGCGCTCCCGGTGCAGGCTTTTCCACGCCGCGCTGACGGCACCGTGTGCCTCTCCAGCGTCTCGGGAGGTATTTATAGCATTTCAAGTTCTTTTATGTGGCGTGAACTCTAGAAATAAGCAGGCTGGTAAGTGCTTTTACCTTCTGAGGGAGACTGTAAAAGCCTCAGTATCTGCATTGATCCAGCCCTGGGGATTTGCATTAATTCCTCCCCCCTCCGGTGACTTCCAGCTCCCAATTCAAGTGCTCTCCCTTGCTAAGAGAGGTGCTGGTTGCACTTTCCATCCATTTCCAGCATCCCATCCCAACCCATCCATGTGTCCTGAGCCAGCTCTGCCCCGCTGGTGTCGGGGTGCTGATGCCACCACCATCCCCACTCTTCTCCCTGCTTTGCTGGCCGTGGCATCAAAGAGAATAGCGGAGAAATTGTGGCTGGAGACAATTAAGTGTGGCGTGCCTCTGGGGTGTGTATCAGATCCAGGACTGTGCCGTGCAGTCGTTAATGGTCTAGAAAAGCAATAAGCTGTGAAGGAACACAATTTGCAGATGAGACACGGCTTTTGGGAATGGATGAGTTTAAAGAAGGTGGGGAAATTTTAGGGACGTCTACCAACGCCTGGTGAACAAGCACCTGGCTCAGAGACAGCACTCGGTTTGCCCAAAATCATCAGCAGGGATAGCAATTATCCCAGCGATTTGCACGCATTTCTGTGTTCTGCCTTAACCCTATCTGCTCGAGAAGCTTCTATACATTTATGTTAGAGAAAACACCTCCGCCTATCATCCAAGACGCCAAGAGAGATAGTACTCTCTAAAGCATATGGCAAGGGAAGAAAAAAAGAGAAACCTGGAAATACGATGTTTTAATGCAATGGCTGCTTCTCACCCAGAAACGCGTGTGGAGTTCTGGCCGAGAGAAAGATGCAGGAGAAATGAAAAAGTGATAGTAATACTTCCCTGAATAAAACATAATTGCTCTGTGAGATTCCCTGCAACAAGTTATTACTGATTTCAAAGTACTTGGCGGAATTCATAGAAAACCAGATGAGAAGATACCTTCTTGGCCTCACAGCTCAGTCTGCTGTGCTCACCAGCGCCTTCGGCACAAAGGCTTTTGTGGGTTTTTTGCCTCCTCGGTGTCGAGAGTCGCTGCTTCAGATAAATTGCCTGAAGAACGCAAACCTTTGTTCATCGGGCTAAAATGCTCACCTTGTGCTGACGGGGCTCCCGGGCTCAGGAATGCCCATCTCGGGCTGCTCTAAATGGGTAGGTGAAAAAATATTCCAGAGGCTGCCAGAAAATGCAAGCATTCCAGGAAATCTTCTGGGAAAAGCCTCCTCTTGGGGCCAGGTTACCTCTTCTCCCTGGCCTGGGTTTGGTTTGTTCCAAGGCCCAGTCCTGAGTCATCGTGTTGTGCCCAACTGTGAACTTTGCAGCCTGGGATCACAGCTCCAGGGTAGGGAAATGGGAAGAGAAATCTGGAGAGGAGCCGGTCTCTCTGCTCACCTAGAGCTCCGGTTCCCTTGATGTTCCCAACCAGTGACATTGTCCTTCCTCCCACCCCCACCACCACCGTGCCCCCAATTAAGCCTCTCCAGCACCATGTCCCTGCAACGCGCCGCAGGGATGAGTTACCAGCTGGCGAGATTCATGGCACTGCTGCTCCCCCCAGTAACTAATAATTCCACAGCAACATTCAGCATTGCAATTTATTCCGGTTGTAAAACACACGGAAAGTAAATCACGGGGAGTGTAATCATTTCTTTCCTTTCTTGTAAATCAAGCCACATCTAACAGCTTGTCCTCTCCCTTCCCAGACGGACTGGTTCATCGGAGGGGCGGACGGGAAAGGAAGGCGGTGAACTTTGGTGTCTGCACACGCAAGGAGGAATCTCGTGTGAGTTTTACTCTCTCCCTGCCCTCCAGGGGTCACGTTTTGCAGTCCCTGGTCCTCTGTACCCCAGGTGGCAGAGAGGGACCCTGAGATGCGGGGAAGTTGGGTGACATCCAACGCAATGGCAGTGGAGTCCAGGGCGATGCTTGGGAATGAGCCTCGTGCTTAGGTGCTGCTCCAAGGACAGAGCTGGGGTTTGAAAGTCTGTGTTGAAAACACTGCTCTGAAAATGATTCCCTTTCTGCTGTGGGCAGCTCTCCCTGCCCCTGTCCCCGTCTGTGCTGTTGAGATAATTGTTGGGATGTAGCTCCTGGGACAGGAGAGGATTAGTACGTTGAAAAGCACTCTGCTGGATTAGCTTTGCTTCCCCTTGCACTGGTGGCAGAGGCAGCCATGCTGCCACCGTGGCTCTGAAAGCCGAGCCCTCACTGCTGGCACGGCACCGGGCAGGCGGTCGCAGCCATCTGGGACCCTGCAGCTCTGCCACTGGCACCCACATCTTCTTCCTCAGCTCGTGCTCCTCTTGGGCAGGAAAAGAAGACTTTTTGTTAGCCAGAGCCCTTTCCTGTTCCCGTCTGTGCTGATTAGGGCCACTTAAAAAATAGGCAGTGCAGTGATAGGACAAGGGGGAATGGTTTTAAATTGGAAGAGAGGAGAGTTAGGTTAGATACTAGGAAGAAATTCTTTGCTGTGAGGGTGGTGAGGAACTGGAGGTGTTCAAGACCAGGCTGGATGGGGCTTGGAGCAACTTGGTCTGGTGGGAGGTGACCCTGCCCAGGGCAAGAGTTTGGAACTGGATGATCTTTAAGGTCCCTTCCAATTCTAACCATTCTATAGTTCTATAAAATGCAAGTTGCTCTTTTCAAGTTCCTGGCTGATCCCTCTCAACATCTACTTGAATTCCTGAGATCGCGGTGGGATTCAGCAGTGAAAGTTGTTGGGTGAGTGTGGATTTCCTACAGAAGTGGCCTTCACTGGGGTTTTTTCAAAGGCTGCGTCAGGCAATGGCTGGTAAAGCCATCGAGTACATTCCTTGTCCTTCCATGCAGCCCAGTGCACGGTGGCTGAGGTCTGGCCCCTCACCGAGGCGGTGGCAGAGCCAGAAAACCCAACTCACTTTTGAGTGGCAATGCCTGGTCGTCTCCTACTGGTCAGAAATGTCCCTTGGTGGTCACACCTTCCTCCTGGTACCCGGTCTGGTGGCCAGAGCAGTGGGAGAAGGTCTGGGAAGGTCCACCCTGGTGGATGAGGCTCCTCCCGCGCCCGCGGGCTCAGCCCTGATCAAACCTGCAGGCAGCAGGCGGTAATGAATGGTAATTCTCCAGGCCCGGCACTGCTCTATTTTTTCCCCGTAACAACTGAACTGATTAGAGTGAAACTTTGACTTGATTAGTGATTATTGTCTCGGCATGGCGGTTGCTTGCAGCCCTTTCATTTTCTTGGTTTGTTTTTAAAAAAACATTGGCAGGCATTTCATCCCCTGATTTAATGCTCGGGCTCTCTGCTCCATATTCATTCCTCTCTCCCTTCCTCCCCTGCCTCATGCTTAAAAGAACGAACTTATTGTTTTATTTTTGTTTACATGCACAAAGCGGGGGCTCGTGAGGTGGCCGGTCCCTCAATTCCTGTCCCCGGGGGGAGAGCGGGTGGGCTCTGTCAGGCAGGGGACGGGGACAAAGCTGCAGCAACCACTAATTACAGAATAACATGCAAGAGCAGCTCCATATTTCTTTCTCCCAGGTTCCAGCTCGGTGAAGTCCTTTACTCCTCAAGCTCCGAGGCTTATTCAGCATTATTTCTGTTCATTATTGGCATTAGGACAGTTTCTGGAAATCCAGGATGAGCGCAGGGCTGTTACTATTTTGTGATTTATTGCCTCCTTTCGTCTTCCCAGGGTTCCAGCCCAGGTCAGCT
This sequence comes from Thinocorus orbignyianus, assembly GCA_013400375.1. Taxonomy (NCBI): domain Eukaryota; kingdom Metazoa; phylum Chordata; class Aves; order Ciconiiformes; family Thinocoridae; genus Thinocorus; species Thinocorus orbignyianus. The sequence continues at coordinate 405,977 of VXBW01000254.1, forward strand.
CTCATGGCTGTTGCATCGTGGGCAGAAAACGCGAGGTGGCCCCAGCCCATGGTGGCCCCAGGCTGGGACGAGGCAGGAGCCAGCCCCGAGGGTGAGACCGAGCAGCGAGGTAAGGGCTGAAATGTTAAATCCTGCACCACGTGCAAGTCGGGTGCAACCACCATCATTGCAGATGCCCATCACATCCTCACGGGCAGATGGACAGCCCAGGACAGGGACCGGGGCTCTGCCAACCCCCCCAGAGCCCCCCTTTCCCGGGGGCTGCCGCTGCTGCTCCTCTTCCTCCTCTAAATGAGCCCTGGGTCCGCGGTGGGACCGGCTCTGGCACTAAATCAGCCTCCCACCTTGCAAACACCGGGCAAAATATTTATGGCAGGGAGCGGTTAGATCCCAGCTCCTGCTGGGAATGCAGCTCACGTGCCGCATATTTCAATAACAATGACTTATTAAATAATAACTGACATTTACCTAGCTGCCTCTTGTCCTCAGAGCCCCCAAGACTTGGCAAACTTTAATTAATAGTTGTTTTAATAGTTAAACAACCTTTATAACTGCATTTCATTTATTCCGGGCCCATCAGAAATAAAGTCATAATGATGTGAGTCAAGCGATAAAACACAACATCTGGTTTAATGTTTGCGGGTTATTTAATGAACTGAGGAACCTGGCAGAAGAGCCATGTATTCATTTCTTTTTCTTCTTGTGAGAACGTACGTTTCAGGGAGGAAATGCCGCTCGGGTGCTTGTGTTCCTCCTGCTTTTGGCTCAGTGTTTCCCAGCTGTGGGTCTGGCCTCGGGGACCCCGTGTGCCCATCCCCTGAGGGTTTTGGGTGCTGGGGACCCCTCTCATGGGGATGTCCCTGGGCACAGGGGTGGCAGCACCGATGATTTACCTCTGGGTGCCTCTTGGCCATCTGTTTTGATGCCACCCCTGGCATGAGGTGAGTGGTTCCCCTATAGCAGGCGCTCCACCGGCTGTGCCATCACTGCGCCCATGGGATTTATGGCCAGGCAGAGTGGCCTTAGTGCATCCTTCATGCCAGCTGGGTCTGGGGCAAGCAGCGCCACCCGGAGATGTCCCCATCCCTCCAGGAGGTGGTCGGGCACCCCTCGCACCCGCTGGAGCCTGGGATGTGGCTCCCACCCCTTCCCTCTGTCTGGGAGCGAGTGGATGGGCTCCCCCCAGCCCATCTCAGACCCCTGGCCCGGGGTCCCTCGTCTTCCCCAGCAGCCCGTTGAGAGCATCCTGCCCAGCGCTGCTTCCCGCAGCCCCGGCTCCGCGGTCCCCGAAGCGCCAGCTGCACAACAACACTGGCTTCCTCGGGCGTGCGGTGGGTACCCGCCTCCCCCCGCAACGCCACCTATTAATTGCATGGAGAAAAGACTGCAGAACTTTGCTTATTGCCCTTGAGCTATATTCGTGTTTATTTCCATAACTCTTTGATACAATATTTGTCTTTGCCTGAGAAGTTTGCCAAAAGGAAAGGGAGAAGGAGGAGGAGAAGCATATGAGGAATTTGGATTGCCTCACATCTGCCTTTCTTTAAGCAGCCCATATGGGAAAACATATTCTTCTGCACAGAATTTGTTAAAGGTTTTGTAAAACGCTTTGCATACACATTTAACTCAGAACCTAGCAATATTTATATTTAAAATGGGTCCAAACAGATCCATTTGGAGAGGGTTTGGAAGACGTAGGGTGGCAGCGCACATTGCGAACGTAATAGTCTCATTAGCTCAGCTTGTGGGATCTGCTCGCGCCGGAGGTTTGGCGGGAGGAGAGGAAGCTATCCAGCCTCTGAAGTATAAAAATCATCATGTATGCCGCATTGTGAGCATATTTCATCCCTGAAGCTCAGAACAGGCGACGTTATCCACAGCCCCCTCTGAGACAGAGTAGCTGCGTCAATGGGGATTGACACCGGTGGGTACTTCATCTCTCTCCTGTGTGCTGCTGTAAATCAGGAGAGGCAGCTGGCAACCCTCTCATTCCTCTTGGAGCATGGTTACCCACGCAAAGAGTCCCAGCCCCTTCCTTGGGATGGCTCATGGAAGTCAAGATTGAGAAATAGGTCTGAATCCATCAGTCCCATGGGGTGGGAGGGTCTGCGTTGCCCAAAGGACAAGGTGAGCCCAGAGAGGCTCCTCCAGAGCCAGCACAGTGGGAAGGAGAGCAGGGATATCTCTCTGGCTTGGTCCTGGACACCTGAGCCATGATTTCAGAGGGGCTGTTGGTCCAGCTCTAGGTTTCCTTGATAGAAATGTGTTTTGGAGCCTGGTTATTCTCTCCCGCATCACCTGTGCGTTTCACTACGCCCACATCCACCCGAGCAGGGCTGGATGGATGCCGGACCCAAACATGATGGGCAAAAGCAGAGGCTGATGAGTGCTAATGGACTTCTCTGGGTTCTGCTTGGTCTGTTTTATTAGAATCTTTCTGAGATAAGCTTGAATTTGCAACAGGGTGTGTGATGGAACAGCCAATGTGAGCTCCACAGGAGAAGGCAGGCAGGCAGGCAGCTCCCCGGCCCCGCAGCCATCCCTGGGAGCACACACAGCCCTGCCTGCCTGCCTGCAGATAATTCTATTTAATCTTGGCAATCTTCTGCTATATACTTAAGTAAACAAAGATCAAGCTACTCGCAAGCCTGATTAGGCTACACATAAATAATAGCTTACTGGGTTAGCTGGGAGTGTGCATGGGAGAGTAACAATAACAACAAAAACCTCCCTCTGCCCGTGTTTCCCTTGCGGTGCCACCCCCCAGAGCAGTCTTGTCCCCTGCCCTGTCCCACTCCACGTGTCTCCCTGACGCGCTGGGGCAGTGGAGGGGACTCTGGGAGCTGCAGAGCAGTGGGAGGATGGGTTGCAGGGAGAAGGAGTGGTGAAAGCCCCACATGGGAGTCTGCCACGTCTCCTGCTCTGTTGGACTCCATGGTTTTAAAGGTCTTTTCCAACCTAGAAGATTGATTTGAAGTCCAGCCGTGGTGATGTCTATGCCAACCTTGTGAAAGGCAGGATGCTTTCCTGCTGGCACCCAAGGAGACCCTTTGGGTCTTGCACAAAAACCTTATTTTCCCTGTGGGACCTCGTCGTGCAGCCCGGCAGCTCTCCAGAAGATGCCACCTCTGTTGAGGGTCTTGATCTGCTGCGGCAGCAGCGATTTGGGGAAAATCGGGTCCTTTGGGCAGAGTGTTGGCGAGGACAGAGGCAGGAGCCCGGGCTCCCCGCGCATCGACAGCGGGCAGAATTGATGGTGTCCCCAGGCGCGTTACTCACCGGCACCTTCTGCCGTGAAATGATGGAGCGCCTCAGCCCCGTCAAAAGTAACTCCCCGGCTGCGGCAGTTCATCCCGGATCAGCAGCCGGTGTGGTCTCTATCCATCAATGCGTCTCCTGTCCTAATGATGTGAGAGCTGTGAAAAGTTGAGCTATTTACGCAAGGTCACTTTATTAGTAGGGAAATGGCTCTTACGACAGACGAGCTCTCCCCGGCCTGTGGCAGCCGTGCCCCCCCGTCCCACTCAGTCCTGCTGCCACTCCCCTCCCCAGCCGCAGCAAAAAAATGTGCCTTTGGTCAGAAAACAGGGCAGAAAAATAGTCTGTTTCTCTGCTTTCTCTTTGCCTAGGCGCAGCTCGGGATGGATGGAAGGAGGGATGGAGGAAGGGAGGGAGCATCCCGGCTGTTCCCCGCGCAGAGGGGGCTGTCGCGCTGCGCTGCCTCGTCTCCCACGTGCGGTGACGTCGGGTAACTGGGATGCATCACCAAAAGGCATAAAATATTACAAGAAGGTATTTTTTCAGCCAACGTGCTGACACAGCACCATCTTTGTTCCTTAACCGGGAGTGATGTATGAATTATCTCAACCTAAAGCCTGAAATATACATTATAGGCTGTATCTTTCTATGTTTTATTTGGGCTGTAAAGCGATACCTTATTATTTCCCCCTCCTGGGCATCCTTTAATGAATCTAGATTTGAAAGTGAAATATTTATTATACTTCAGGAGCTTAACCGTGGAAGGAGAGGAGGAGGGATATGCAAATTTGCAAGAAAGCAGTAAAAAAACCCCTCTCCTCTCTATTAAGAGAAAATCTGCGAGTGCACATCTGTCGAGGCACCAAATGGCTGCCCCTAAAAGGCATTTACTGGGGATGTGGGAGTGGGAGTCACCCTGGGAAACTACCCCGTTCTCCCTCCTCTCCTGCTCTGTTTGTACATGAGCCCCAGCCGAGGGTGATTTTTGGTGTGAGATGCAAAAACCCCACCAAAAGGGTCAGGTTTCCCCAAAAGCCAGGGGATTGGGAGCCTGGTGCTTCTCCCAGAGATGAAGCAGCATCTTCCTCTGCTCCACCGCAGCCCGAGGCGCTGCAGGGAGATGCTGAGGAGCTGGAGATGTGTCTCCTGGTTTTCAGTCTGGTCAGCGCGGCGGTTTGCAAAGATGCAGAGGGAAATATTTTGCCTGCAAGTAAGCCAGGGATTTGTAAACAAACGGATAAACCTGGGTTTATCCACGTAGTGAAACGTTATCAGAAGTTGTCAGCAGCCCCCCTCCCCCAAAGCTGAACTCTGAGTTTCCAAACCCCAGTGGAGAAAAATCTCTGCAGCTGCAGTTGTATCAAGATGAGCCCTGGCTTCATTAGAATGAATGCCATTTGTTTAAAAATAGAAATACTCTGCCATCTTCCAGCAGCAAAGATGAAGCAAGCTATTACAGGATTATGATTCTGTGACTTCAGACCTATTGTAGTCTTAATATTTCATGGTGCATTGACACAGAGTACATAATATGCTGAACAGCACTGTTGGCTTCAGCTGTTGCAAACAGTATGGTGCAGAAATAATTGAACTAAAAAGAAATTACAGCTATTCGCGGAGGTGGCAACTCTGCTTTGTAGATGTGAGGTTGCAGGCACTGACTCAAGAACAAAAAAAAAAGAAGAATCAGAAACCAGCTCTCCCCGTTTTTGATGCTGGAAGGGGTTTTGGGGGAGCCTCCTCTTGGGGACACAGTCTTTTGGGGTTTGTGCCGGTCCCCAGCACCCCCGAGGTAGGGGGATCCAGTTTGTCACCATTCCATAAAGGCAACGAGGGTGGAAAACGAGGCCTCGTGTATTCGGGGAGCTGTGCCTGGTTCAGCCGAGCTGGCGTGAATCCCTGTTTATGCTTTTGAGCCTGGGATGCCTCACGCAGTTACCGCAGCTTCACAAGTGGCTGTTTGTCAGCGGCGCCGTCAGGAGCGGTGGGCGTGCTCGTAACCCAGCGTGGGGACGGCACCGGGCGCAGCGGGCTGCACCTCTCATCTCATCCCAGCTCAGGTCTTTTCGCTTAAACTAATCTCTAATCGTTAAACAAGACCCAGCCGAGGCTGCTTTCCAACGGAATATCTGTCTGTGCAGAGTCATCTCACGTCTTCCCCCGAGCTGTGTCGTTCCTCGGGCTGGCAGAGCATCTGCAGGCCCTTCCTGGGATCTCGCTTGCCATCAGGATCTCCCTCCTGCCACCCCGGGAGCCACCGCTCCAGTCAGGGGAGTCGGGGAGAGGGACCCCTCCACTTGCTGGGCAAAGGCAGCCCCAGGACAACAGAAAAGGGGTAACAATAACGACGATCCATGGGACTTGTCTACAGTGTCCTACAGCGCGAGGGAATAGAGATGTGGCTCTTGTTGCTGCTAACAGTGACATTCCTATAATTTCCACCCTTCTCCCCGGTGGACAAGGTCTGAACCTGGTCCTCCATCCACCCGCTCAAACCCCCCTTGGGATGGGAACCTTGGCTGCGACATCTGCAGTTGTTCCCATCCTGTCCCACCGCCTCCTCACCCCAGGCCTGGCTCCGTCCATGCTCTGCCCTGGCAGTTTTGCCCAGCACAGCATCCTTCATCCCACAGGATGGCTCATGGTGCCCTGGCTTGTCCCTCCCGCCCCGGCAGCATCACCTCCCTGGCCAGCCCTGTCCCCTGGAGCTGAGCGCTGGGGCAGAGGAGCCCAGCTCTGCTGCTCCCTGGGATTCTCTCTTCCTTGGATCATTTCATGTTAAGCCAAAAACAGGAGAGGAGGAAGAGGCGGCGTTGCAGCAGTATTGAAATGTTTCAGTGCTGCTGGATCGCGGCGTGGCAATATTTCATTGAGAAATAGATTTTTCACTTGGAATTTGTTAAATGGTGGATGTCAGCCGGGAAACTCAATGTTTTGATCGCTGGCAGGCACCTGTTGGAAGGGGAACTTTTCTTCACAGCAAAATTGGAAGTGTCTGATTCCCAGCTCGGAACAAGGAGCCGTGTCGGCGTGGGGGCATCGCTCCGCACACCCGTACGTACCCACGCTGTCTGTCCCAACGGCAGGAGGGCTTTGTGCACCCTCAGGCCTTGAGAGACGTGAATTTATGTTGTATTTCTCTGGTTCCTAAACACCCTAATGAGAAACCATTTGTTGGTAAGGCAATGCTAGAGGTAGTTATAATAAATCAGTGTTTGCTGGGTGAGCTGCTTACTCTCTGTGTATGTTTATACCTGTAAGTAAAAATAGATGAATAATATACATATATCATCTGTGCTATATGTACTGCTCTGTGCGTGAAATGTTTTTGCTGTGAACTGAGCTCATTAGCAATGAAGGGGGGTACCTGCAGCCCAGGTTTGAAGGGAGCCCAGAGCATCCCGTGCCAGCACCGGTGACGAGCATCGCTCCACGCTCCTTTGCTTCTCCAGAGCTGAGTCTGAGCGGATGCGTTTGTAAGTGTTTGCGTTTAGATCAAATGGGAATTTTCTGGTTTTCTGAAAGATTTTCAGCTGGCTCTGACCGTGTGCCTCCCCTCGGAGCGGCGCAATTTCACAGCAAAGCCGCGGCTGCGGCAGCCGCTTGGCACCGTCCCCGTCCAGCTCCTGGCAGCTCCCTCCGTCAGTGCCAGGCGTGGGATCCGTCCTCGGCTCTCGGCCCGTGTCTTCCCATGTCAGAGGGAAAAAGGTGAAACAATAGGGAAAAAACAGAACTTCCCACAACAAAAAAACTCCCAAAACGCTATTTTGGGAGACAAATACCCCAAAAGTGGGCAGGATGCTCCCGCAAAAGGTCTTGCAGGTGGAAGTGTTGCAACCAGCAGGTTGCAGGATGGGATGTAGCAGCAGTTCCCGGGCTCCAGCAGTCAGTGCCAGTGCAGCCCATGTGCCCACCTGCTGTGCCACCACAGGACTTTCCAGGGCATTTTTGCAATCTGAACGGATCTGCCGCCCGGCAATCTCGCGGTGATCTTTCGCAATTAAAAATTGAAAATAAAATGCAGCTCCCGTAGAAAGCCGATGAAGCTATTACTGAAACGCAGCCACCTGTGGCAGGAAACACATTGGCTGCTTAATCTGTGTCCAAAACCTCCGCGTGGCAATTTTGAAGAAGCAGCAAAGAACTGGGTGATCTCTTTGTGCGGATGACAAAACACAGCCGGAGGCTCGGGCGGGAATTCAACCAGCTGGAATAGCAGCACATCGTCAGGATTGGCATGAGATTTTTCTAAAATCCCCGGGAGAGCAGGATCATCTGCTGCCGAGGAGACCCTGCCTCTCCATTTCTCATTTCTGCAGCGTATTTTCAACCCCTCTTAATAGCTGGAGCGCGGTTTCAATAGCAGCAGAGAACCAGCAAGGGTTCCTGATGGCTGCTGAGGATGCTCCTTGGATGGCTTGAGATCTCTCAGTGCCGCCTGGCAGTGGAAAAGCCGCTCTGCCACCTGGGCGAGAGAGAGTCTCCCTCCCTCTGCCAGCCCCGGGAAGGCTGCTCCCAGAAAATGAGCTATTTGTTACTGTCAAATGGAGAAACTCGGCTCCCTGACTTCGCTACTTGACACGATGGGGGCTCTTAGGAGTCGGGAAAATTGAAGACAATGCTCTTTTTCTTTATTTGTTGGGCACTGACAGCGGGGGAAGCGTGCAAGGTCTCCAGGTAACGTCAGGCTCTGGATCTTCTCATGGTCAATCACAGTCCTTAACCTTTCCCGTCTCTGCGCCGAGCGCCCTTGGGACTGTTTGCATTTTGATTTCAAGGCTTTCTCTTTGAATGCAAACAGGCGAAGGGGGAGATGATTGTGCAGACGCGTAACGCCTCCTGAATTCCCCTCTCTCCTGGCATCAGACAGGCAGAGGCAGCTTGGAAAGTGGTACCGGCCTGGGATCTGTTGGCATTAAAGGTTTTGGTGTCAAAATCTCCCCGCTCCACTGAAGTGAGATTCTGCTGCTTTACAGCAGATGACAATCTGGGTTAAAATAGGCAGGGGAGTCGGGTCACGTATAGGCAATCTAGCCGTCTGGGTGTTGGTTTGGGGTTTTTTCCCCCTGAAGGATCCTCGCTGACCTCCACGTGCCGTCAGCGTTGGAGGTGGCTGGGGCGTAGAATCATAGAATGGGTTGGGTTGGAGGGGACCCTAAAAATCAGCTTGTCCCAGTCCCCTGCCTGCAGCCCTCCATTGCCGCAGGTTGCTGCTGGACCCACTGGTGCCATCACAAATGTTGTAGCGTATGATTAACGCTAACGAGGCAGAGGGAGGGGGCTGGGGTCCTGCCCTGGACCTGTGGCCAAAGGCAAGCGCCCCGCTCTCGTCTCCCCCTTCGGCTGCGGAGGCTCTCGCGGTGCCGTATTTATCTCAATGTCATTTTCCTGGAGATGTGAGCTGGAACAAATCCGGAGCAGCTGCTCCATCTCTAAGTGTCCTTCAGGGATCCCTTCAGCAGACACTTTGCAGGATATAATGATGACATTCTAACGAGCGCTAATGCGCATGTTGTCATCTTTCTGTATTTACACTTCCCACAGGAGGCATCGTTCGGAGAAGGAAAAGCCAGAGATGGAAACTTTTGTGCAGAAACTTCGGCCCCTGGGCTGGGCTCATCTGGGGAATCCACCTAATTAAGAAAAGCTTTAAGGCAGGGCCAGCCCCGGGCCGTGAGGTCAGTGGTTGGCAGCGCACGGAGAGGTGGCCGGGAGAGGACAACCCGCCAAGCCCCCGCAGTCACCTTACACCAGGCTGTAAGGAAAAAGGGGGAAAAAAGGATGATTTTGGTGTGCAGAGCGACAGCAGAGCCTGCATGGCTCCAGGTCCCACAAGCTTCAGTCCAGTGATGTCACTGCAGCCGTGCAACTGCCTTCTCTCCCGTCACCCCCAGCCAGGAGGTGTGGGATGTGTTCCTGGCCTTCGTGGTGGACGTTCATTAACCACGTCGTTAAACGAACCCTGTAACAGCTCCAGCGAGTGCTGCTCTCCCAAATCTGTCACGGAAAAGAGAATCCTTGACTCACAAACACAATCCAATCCTGCAATCCATGAGGAAGCAACCACAATGAGCTCTTTCCCCAGCAGGAATGTGATACACATAGGTGTGGGTGCCTGGCTCTGGATAGAAATAAATACGAGAGAACCTTCCCAACGAAATAAGCGAAATGAAACTGCACGTGGGCTTGGTGCTTCCTAATGTAAGCAGTTGAAACGGATAAGGTCGCCGCTTTGTCCTCTGCTTACCGATTTTATCAGGGGGAAGATTGTATCAAATAAATAATATATCAAAAGATTTCTCTCTTCATCTCTCGCACGCGCAGGCTCCGCCGTCCCTGCTACATTACCCAAATCAGGAGCGAGGATCCAGCCGCTGTGATAAGTGGTAATAAATGGCTCTGCTTGTCGGGGGAAATTTTGCTGGCAAATTTCCGAACCAGATTAAAAAGTAAATTAGATTTCTTCTGGAGAGTTATTTTCAAGGGTTTTGTCTGCTGATGTTCCCGTGCAAGATTGCGGCTTTGCCAAGGGGGGAAGAGAACAAAAGGGGAGGATAAAGAATTGAGGTTGCAATTATCCGACTGAACAAGGTTCTCTGGTGGAAGGCACCTAATCAGGAAAGTCTCAAATTTGCTTAAAATACAAGGTGCGATACAAAATTTATTTATAATCTGCCTCACCTGCTCAGATAAAACTGTTTCTAAAGGCAGGCAATTGCAGGAGACAGGCTGCAAAATGGAACAAATGGGAGGGAATCGGGTATTAATAACAGCAGAAGGAAATAATGACAAAAGCGGGGCTTTGAGAGGAGCCCAATTTCTGTTTCACAGAAAATGCAGATGGAGAAGCGGTGTCTACGGGAAGATGTGAGGGAGAGGGGGATGCAGAAGGGGTGTTAAACCCTGAGCATCCTGAGGAAGGCAGGCAGGGTCCCAGGTGCTCACAGGTGAGTAATTAGGTGCACCTAACGAGGTGGGTGATGAGGCTGCAGGTGAAGTTACTTATGGGCTGGCGGTGGGGAGGGTCACTCCCCACCAGCCCTGGCTGCAACGTGGTTCTCTCCCTGGGAGCTGGGTGAGTCTCTTGGTCTTTTTTTCTCCATTTATGCAGCAGAAATGTTGTTTTCTTGGTTATTTGATGTGTGCCCTCAGTCCCTGTGTGCTCAGACCCCAGCGCTGGCTGTTGTTGACCTTGCTTAGAAGCTCATGGCATGACTGTAGTAGGAATAAGGTAGCGAGGACGTTGGGTATAGAGTTCAGGTGCCTTCTGCTCGTGTCCAGGAGCTCCCCCTGGACGTGCAGGCAGGTCCTGTGGCATTGGGAAAGTTGGCTGTACAGGTGTTATTCCAGTTTTCCGTGTCCCTGTGGTTTATGGTGTGCTCTGTGTCCATGGAAGGCAAGGTTGCTGCTGGGGAAGGCACTGGGGCTGGAGCTGGGAGTGTTTATTTACCTCCAGGTGTTTATAAAGCCTCTCCTGGCACTGAGCTGCTGGAGGAAACAGATGCATCGTGTGTTTTGGTGCTCAGGAAACTTGTTGCATACAAACAACCCCTCTGTGTTTGTGAGGAAGGTCTCAAGAACAGTTTTGCTGATTTCCTGGGTAACCCGTGCTGCCAAAGGGCTTGGATACGCCGCACACCTGAGATGAATAAAGCTCATAAGTTCTTCTCCTCCTCCTTGTACCATGGGGCTCTGGAAAGCACCGGGGGCAGCGGTGCCCGTGGCTGATCACCCTCCTCCTGGGCCCAGGCTGCCCAGGGGAGCCCGGGATGCTTCTGCCCTTGGTGGAACAATGGGAAGCGGCTGGGCTCCTCCTGCCCGTGTGTGTGTGTGGTGGCTGTTTCCCACACCCCTCGCAGTGCTGGGGCCAAACAGGGCTGTGGTGGGTGCCAGGCGGTGCCATCCAAGCACACTGCTGCCTGGGGGGTCTCCGGTTCCCCCAAAGACATTCTGACTTTCTGCCTTCATGTTGCTGCTGTGTGAATGACCAAACTGCATCAAATTGGTGAAAAAGCTTTACTCAAATGGATGCCACAGGTGGCACCTGCCAAGCATGGATGGATGGGGCAGTGTTGGGGTGTCCCTGGGTGGCAATGTGGGTGCGCAGGGGTCTCTGCACGTATCAGGGATGTACACCACAGCCAGCACCAGCTCCTGCCGCTGGGCCAGCCCTTCATTTTGTATGTATTTGGGTAGCCGAGCTCCCGGGTGCCGAGCAGCTGCCCGGCTGACACCGGTGACGCACGCAGCCCGTGTGGGCTGACTCCTGTAATTGGGGTCAATCACAGAAAAAATCTGTCACAGCAGAAAGTGCTTCCTGGCTGCTGCAGACAGCAGCACCCCGGGGAGGGGGAGAGAGCCCCCCTGCCCTCCCCGCCACCCCTCGTAGGGTCTTTCTGTATTTAGCTCCTCTTTCCCCCCTTTTCCCCACTACAAAAGACAGGGAGTTCTTGCCCAGTAGCCAGATCTACTGCCCGCCTTGTCTTCCCTCCTGGCTGGGCTCCTGGTGTTGCCCCTGGGGCTCTTGCTGCCTCCTCACCCAGCAAGGGGAGGAGGCATCCTCACTCCCTGCATCCCAAGCATCCCTGAAGGGCCTCTTGGGCTCCTCTGGCACGTTATTATGCAGCCTCTGAGCTCCGGTGTTCACCAGAACGTTCTCCTGCGTCTGAGGCAGGTCGGCAGGAGGGCTGGGGGCCACATAGTGGTGGCAAATGGTTCTTACTGCAAAAAACCCAGCCAATAGATGTGTTTTGGCACATGAAGCCCTGGTTGGTACCCACCACATAGTGCCTGCTGCTGAGGACACGCAGCCATTGGAGCTGGGCTGTCTCCCCTGCCTTCCTGAGCCATCAGGTGGTGGGACCTGCACCCAGACACCTTCCAAGCAGCAACATAATAAACAGTAATATTTTTTAGCAGGGGCTAAATGCAAGAGGAGACTACCCTTGTCTCATGCCCTTGCCCTGGGAGCTCCGAAGCCACCGGCCAGGCAGGAGCCCTGGAGCACCCTGGAAGCCGGAGCAGCCCCTGCTCTGCTGTCCCCCCTCCTGCCCCCAGTCTGTGGCGGCTGAGAGGAGCCTGGGAGCTCAGGAGCTGCGGGAAAAGCTTGGGGGAGAGGCTCTGTTTTCTTCGGTGGTGCTGTTGAAATAAATAAATAAACAGATAGATCATCCCTGCTTCTTTTTGCTAACCCTGCCAGTCAGTGACAAAGGAGCAAGGGACCTTTCATGGAGATAAATACAGTGCAAGGGGGTAATTAAAGTGACTGATTTCTCCGTGGCGGGAGCTTTCCAAGGCTCCACTTCCCGCAGCGTCCTTGCATTCGAGCAGGGAGAGGAGCAAGAGGTGCCGGCTTGTTTCAAAGCAGCACGAGTTGGGGACAGCCGCCTCCGAGGGGACCTCTCCTCTACAGCAACCCCTCATCAGAGGCTTAGAGAGCCCAGGAGGTCTGGAAACAGCCATCTAAACCCACAGATAATAACAGTCTCGTTCTCCTGCTAGCTTGCACCAGCAAGACCTTTCCCGTCTCCTCTCTCTCCTTCTCTGCCACTGAAATAGTGTGAAGGAAAGGTTCACAGCTCTGAGCTGGCGGGTTTGTGCCCCGAGCTGTTTTCGTGCTCTCCAAAACGTGAGAGCAGGAGTCGGGAGCTGTCACAGCCATCGCAGCACTGACAAACCTATTTAGGAGGTGAGAGATGAGATTTTTCTCAGATTTTTCGGTGAGGAGGGTTTTGCGGATCCACAAGGAGAAAAAACAACCCTGGTAAAGGCAGGAGGAGAAGGGTGGTCTTTGAGGGCTGCTAGCGTGTGCAGAGCGGGTCCGGGTCTGTGTGTGCTCCCCAATACTTCCCGCTGCTCCGTGTTATCCTTTGTCTGTGCTCAGCTTCGTTCTGGCCCTTCCGTCGCTTATCGTGAGAGCGCGCGTCTCGCCTTGTTTGCCGACGATGAATGGTTTATCTGCCGCGTTAATCATCACCCTGCACCTTTAGTCTAAAGCAGTACCCAAAGCTGCGACTGGGGGCTCATTTAGATTTCTTGTTTGTAGCAATAATACCCTTTTAATATGCCAAATGAGAAAGCAAGTGATCCTTCCTTACGCTTGTGAGTTTTTAAAAACACTACTTCTTCAGCGGTTGAAGGTCACTCTTTCGGCAGATTAATGCCCGGCTCCCGGCCCCGCTGGGGTCAGCGCCGCCGCCGCATATTAAAGAGCCCTGGATGGGGGAGCTCGGGGTGGCGTGGGGCTCCTCCTGGGGCTCCTGCACCCGGGGTCCCTGCCATCACCCCCCAGGTGTCCCCAAGCCCCGTCCAGATCCCAGGCTTCGATAAGGCATCTCCTGGTGCCCGGCAGCAGACACGTCTCCTCTGATGCTATCGCGCGTTCCTCTCTCTTTTCTTTTCTTGCTCTTCCGAGGAGCTCGTGTCCTGGTGATCTATGAGTTGTTTGGAGAAGCAGCAAACACTGCTTATGCATTATATACATGTCTTGTCTGTTCCACTTGATAATGCCATTCTTTAATATGCTCAGCGGTAGCTTTTTGGCTGGCTCTTCCCCCCACTCCCCTAAAGCCTGCCTGACACGCACCGAGGCCTTTTTATTCTTCAAATAATTCAGGGGATTTTATGTCTAACTTTGTTTTCCAAGATCTTTGTGCACAGGGAAAAAGAGACCAAACAAAGCAGAAATGTGCCTCGCTGGCTGGGAGCGCTCCTGTCCCTCTAAGCAGTTAGATGGAGGGGATGGAGGGAGGAGAAGCTGAGGACAGATTGTCACCTCTGAGAGTCAGTGCTGGGCTGCATCGGGCAAGGCCACCGCCCTGATGGTTGTGCCTTTATCTGGGCATCGGGGACAGTGGTGGCACCACAGAGGGAGGAGGGGGAGCGCCGCAGCCTCTGGCTTCCCATCAGCGTCCCGAGGTGCAGCAGGATTGTGCTAAACCCAGTGCTGACACAGGCTCTCGTGGGGATGGAGGGTTATCTAAAGAAAGGGGGGGAAATAAAAAGCATTCCCAGCCCTCTCTTTCCAGCTGAGAGGAGAGGATCTGGCATCGCCCGACTGATTCATGAAAATCACTCTGACCTCTCACATTAATAGTCCGAGCTCTCCGAAGCTGCGGGAACCGCGGCCTCATCCCTGAACTCGGTTCTTTTACCTGTTCTCTCTCCAGCTGCACTAAATGAAGCACTGGATGTTCTGTACTCCAGGCTCACTGCCTGGCTGGATGACAGCAGGTTCTTTTTGATTCCCATGCAAAATCTTTTTCCTGCTTTCTGTTTGCTCCCCTCCTGAATTTGGGGGGAGGGATGTGTGTGCTTGGTCTCGCCTCGGTTTTGCTGGGTCGGTGTCACCCGGGCTCTGCAGGACGTGCTGATCCAGGCTGGGTCACCCATCCCCGTCCCACCGCCAGGATTCCCCGGCTCCGGCCCAAGACTGCAGATTAAATCCTCCCTCCCCACACACCCTCCTCCTCTTGGCATGATGATAAGCAGGAGAGGAGAGGAGTACGTGATGGATAAGCTTTAAAAAGAGTCCAGGGTCACAGCTTTGTCTATAAAAAGTAAATAATGTGGAGAGCAGGGACCCATCTCCCGGCTGGCACAGGCGATGAGCGGGGGACGTGCTCTGCCTTGTGATGGAGACGTCCCTGGGGCCCTGCACCCGCCGGTAAAGCAGAGCCCCGAGGGGTGAGTGTCTCCCGAGCGCTGCCCGGGGCAGGGAGCTGCTAACAGGGAACAACTTTGAGGCTGTGAAGACATTTGACGTTTGTGCAGCGTTTCCTCCTTTCATGTTTCCAGTTGGCAAACAGCTCTCTGATGTCTTATTCTGAAGGGTTCCGTACGGAAAACTTCTCCAACTCCGAGCAAATGCTGCTGCATGAATAAATCATGGGGGGAAGCACTGAAAGGTTTGGTGGAGAGAGGCTGAAGGAGGTCCATCCCGCCCTCCTACTGCTGGTGGGATGCGGCTGGAAGCGGCAGGGAGGGCAAACTGCAGGGCTTTGGTCACTGGGTGCGATACTGGGAGCGCTGGGAGAGCGTCCCACCTTCCCGGCAGCCCAGGGGAGAGCTCCACAGCTTCCCCGCTGCCTGAGTCAGCAGCTGCAGAGTACAACTTGACCTTGCGTGGAAAGAGATGTCAAACAAATCTTTGTGCTCGTCACAGATGGTTTGACACACACACACACATGCACACACAGGTCCCCGCAAATCAATCTCCCGCGCTGGCCTGGTCGCTTGATCCCTTTTTGGGGAGGAACGTGAGGCTGATGGTGCTACATCCACCTCCCTCCTCCTCCCACCGTCCTCAGAGTCCCCAGCTTTAATGGGGTTACGGAGAAGCTTCGCTGAGCAGCACCCCCAGGATGATGAGGCAGCCACACGAGCTCGGGCAATAATATTTAGCGCCATAATTATGCCTTGAAATGTCCTTGGAGAGTCTGCGGGGGCTGCGAGGGAAGGAGGAGAGCGCAGAGAACATCTCCTTGCCGGGATAACGACCCGCATCTCCAGGAACAGCTCTGGAGGCGTGGAGGGGGGGACGGAGAGCGAGGCAGTCCCAGAATCCCAGCACAGCAGGGTTTCCCAGTGCTGTCCCCCCTCCCCGTGGGCTGGCGCGGAGGGACTGGCCAGGGTCAGCTCCTTTGGCCGCTTCTCCGTGTTCGGTGTCTAATTCGACAAACTCCATGGCAACACGCCAGCCGCTCACTCACCCGACCTTCCCGACCCCCTTGTTAACAGCCTTCCCACCACCTCCAGCCTCCGAGGAGTCACAGAAATGCTTTGATTCCGAACAGCGTGGCCAGAGATGGGGGAACCTGTTTGTGGGGGTGATAGGGGGAGACTTTTGGGGAGAAAAGCTGATTTAGGGCCATCTCTGCATGCAGAGGTAAAAAGTGATGTTCTTGGATGGCAAACAGTGAGAAACCAAGCCCCGCTACTCAGCCACACCTGCCTTTGGGTTCAGATCCTCCCCAGAGTGCTGTCTGGAGCTTCAGAGAGGGAGAAAAAAGGCTTTAAATGTCAGCGTTGTGCCATAAACACTCACTGCCGTGTTCCTGCCCAGCAGAAATGTGGCAGAACGGAGGAGGCAAGTGCTTTCCTTCAGCTGGACTCGGCCCTGCCACATCCCATCTGGGCCCAGACAGTTCTCTTGGTGACGCTGCTGAGTGATGGGAAATGGGGCTGTGATGGGGAGTGCTGAGCTGCTCTGACACCAGGCAGTCCCGCCAGCTCCAGCAGCAATATTTCTGTTGCTGGGATGCACCCAGCCTATTTTCAGCAAATGATGAAATTAGAACAGTGTCAAATGTACAAGGGTGAAGTTGGTGGTGTTTTTTTGTTGTTTTTTTCAGTTGGGAATAGAAGGAGGTTAATTAAAAAGAAACAGAAAGAAAGCCTTTGTCCATTCCTGGGCCAATTCAAGCCTGGGAATCTGCAGCTTTGCCTTTCAGGAGAGCTTCACTCCCAGAGACCAAGGTGCTGGTTGGCAGCACAGGCTCCTGAGCCCCGTAACCGCTCCTCTGCTCGCTCTGTGCCAGGGCGCCGGGCAAAACGCCTCCAGATCAGTTCTCCTCCACCAGCATCCGAGCTGGGGACCTGGGGCTGGGGGACAAGGGAAGGGGACACAGCTCTGGCAGCACCCTCACACCGAGGGGCTTTCCCCCCTGGCCGCATCGCCTGCCTCCTTCCTCCCCGGTTTGGGATGGGGAGGGCTTGTAAGAATGACTTTTTTGTGTGTGTGTGCAAAGACATAATTATACATCCCTGATTAATCTTCAGGCTGAGCCGAGCGCTTGCCATAAATCTTTGAAACAAACATGTTTATTTATATTTTAATTATCTTTCTTCTTTCCTGAAGTTCAGGTTGATTTGAGCTTCTCCTACGCATTTATCTGCAGAGCGGTTCTCTCCTCACCTTCTCTTGGGCACCTTGGGGGTGAGACCACGCTGTCTCCCTGCAAGGCAACGCCTGCACCGTCCTTCCCTGGTGCCAATCCCGTTTTTTAGACTCCAAACTGATTCCTTTCTGTGGTTCCCTGTCCCCAGCGTGGCTGCAGCCCTTCAGGAAGAGGGTTTTCCCTGCGGAAAACCTGTCCCCAAGGGAGCAGGGATGCTGCATCTCGCAGCACCCGCCGTCCCTGGGTATCCGCTCTGACCATCCTCTGGTTGCCAGTGAGCAGCTGTAATTTGTAAACATTAATAACCATTATTACTATTAAAAATGAAAGAAAGTGAGTAGCCCTGTAACTAATTACTTTAAGTGTTTTCAATGAGCCACAGTTCAGCTCCTTTATAAAGTCTCCCGCTGCGCAGACCAGATTGTCATTACCATCGGATCTTTCCTTAGACCTATTAATTTTGCCCGGAATAACAGCCGAACAGATGCGGGGAGAAGGCTACTCTGATTAACATAATTCCCTTCGAAAGCCGTTGCCTCCCCGAAGGCCGGCTCTGGCTCCTCCGTCCTCTCCTGGGTCTCACCGTGGCCGGGGGCGCAGATGCCATCGGTGACCTCGGCAGATGTCCCTTCTCGGAGACGAGACCCCTCCAGGTTCCAAATTCTTTACCAAAAACCCCACCAGAATAACCAGCCCCAGCACCATGCTCACCACCTTCTGCAGCCAGGGGAAATCTGGGGCCCTGTTTTGAGGCCAGGGAGACTGAATTTAAAAAAAAACAAACAGCAAATTGTTTGCAAAAAAATTTTACGTTCAACTTTTAAAAATTCGCTACAAAATTCCCTGCGATTTGCTCCCAATCTTTAAATCACTTTTATTTTTCTTCCTTGAGGTTCCCCTGTAGCTCTCTCTCCCTCTTTTTGCCACTTTTCCTGCCACGGGGGAAGGTGCATCCCTGGCCCCGGTGCCAGCGGGGGAGGGACACGGGCTTTCCCTCTCCAGGGCAGCCAAGCAGCATTCCCTGCTGTCCCTCCATCCCTGCGAGCGCCCGCGTGCCGTTTAGATGAGGGTTTTAACTGAACGTTGCGGTGGCATTTCACATGGGGGAAATTGCTCCAGTATTTACTGCTATTAAATTAATTTCTCAGTAGAGGATTTTAGACTCTTGTAATTCACGAGGATATTTTAGGTCCTGTTTACTGTCTGGTGCTTAAAAAAAATTGTCTCAAGCATTTGTTTGCCGAATATAACGCTGTTATTACATTAGCTTTCCCTCGCAGGAGAGACAGGGGTTCATTAATGTTGATGTGGAGCTTATTGTATCGCCGGGCTCCCCGAGCAGCGGGTAATTTTTCATAACATGTGTGGGGATATTCAGGCACGGGAGGATGAGTGGGAAAAACCCAAGAAGGGGCACCCGTTTGCACCCAGAACGGCTGCGGCTCTGCCTAGCACCGAGGGACATGCTTTAAGCCCTGTACTATCTAGATATTATCATCAATATATCATGGAATCTATCATGGAATCATGTCATCAGTGTATCTTTATTTCATTTATATATCTGCAAATCCTGCCCCAGCTGCAAAGGGGCTCAGAATCCCTCTAAGCAGAAGCACCTTCATGTTCGCACAGGGGACTCCAAAGGATGGAGCCCAAAGGGAGAAAGACCCATTTTTCTCAAAAAACAGGTGGCAAAACACCAGAAGAGACTCAGCCTGAGGTGGGATGGGGGGGAAAAACTTTAAAAAATAATAATAAAAAAAAACCCAAGAAGGGAAGAAGTGCTTTATTTGAAATGTTATGAGTATCTTCTAGTCCTAATGCCTTCCCCTCCAAATGGCTGCGTTTCTGCAGCGCGAATTGGCAGCAATCAGGCTGACAAGTGTTGGGAAGAGATTTACTTGGAAAGATGAAAGAACACCGTTTTCTTCTAAATGCTGGTGCCCAGAGTGAGATGATCTGGCTTTCTCTGAGCCTGGTGTCCAGCCGGAGCTGTGGCACAGGGGAAGAGCCCACCGTGGCCGTCCTGCACTGGCCGGGGCCAGGGAGGGGGTCTTTCCACCCCGCGATAATGAAAAGCTCCGCTCTGGTCTCTTCATCTGGGACGGATTTAGCGCAGGGGTTTGATCAACAAAATGATGCTATTTGGGACTTCTTCCCTTCGGTTTTGATGTAGAAATGTGTGGAGGCGGGGAGGGGAGCGCCAAAAGCCTGTGAAGATCCAACCAACCGGACTCCTCAAAGCTAAAAAAATATAATTATTATCCCCCTGAGAGAGGAGCTTTTCTCCCAGCCCTATCAAAGCCGCGCCGCATCCTCCAGATGAAAGCCCCGCTTTTTACTTCCCTCCTTTTAACACCTCGTTTGTTTTTTGAGCTCTGTTGTTCCGAAATGAACAAACGTCTCCTCTGCTGCTCCCAAAATATCTCACTCGCCAGCCAGGGGCTGGGATGGCTCCGGAGCCCTCCGTGCTGCACTGGCTCCATCACTGCTCTTGGGCAGGAGCTCCTTGTGGTTTTCAAGGCAGTTCAGCTGTCCCAGTCAGAAAAATCCAGCATATTCTAATTTTTAAAAAAGAACTAGTAAAACAAAGGGTAGCAGGTAGCAGATGCTGCGAAATGTAATTACCAGCTAATCAGTTTCTGGCTGGTTTGGGCTTTTCCCCCCTCTCTCCCATGTCAAAGCGCCGCCTGGAGAAGCTCAGGGTTTGGAGGAAGCCGGTGTGGGCAGAGGGGAGCAATGCAGGCGCTCAGGGAGCTGGTTCCGGGGATTTTGGGGGTCCCAGAGCAGAGGGAGGACATCGGCGGTGACACTGGGGCTGTCCCTTGGTTTAAACCCCACCAGGCAGCGCACAACCTGACTGGGCTGGGATTCCCAGGCACACCTGGGAAATGGAGCCGGGAAGCTTCATGCTCCCCAAAAATCACTGCTTGGCTTCATTCTCTCCTGCTCTGGGGGAAGGAGCTGCGAGACAGGCAGGGATGGGGCTGCTGCTTCCCAGCTGATGCGTCTGGGGCCAATGCTGGCTTTGGGGGGAGATTTTCCTCTCCCTCTGGACAAGGTTTGCATTCATGCCCCTGCCGGGGCCAGGCAGCGCTGCAGGGAAGATGAGGGTCAGTGGGAATGTACGGCTCTGTTTTCAGAAAACAGCATTTTCAGGAAAAAAAACGGTGCTTTGGTTGGGCTTCCATTGCTTTCGCTCCAGGCGAACGCTGGGGTTTATCTCCCCTCCTTGCCTTCGGAAGAAGGAGGCTTTCAAGTAGCGTTTCAATTAAGATTTTAAACTGGAGAGATGCAAGTCAGATCAGAGCGGAGCCTGATCTCAGCGACTCCCCTCCGCTCCCCCTTTGATACCGGGAAATGTCGTTGCTTGTACGTCGGCGCCGCTGGCAAGGGCTTGTGCCCATGTGAGCATTCCCCGGGGGATGTGGGGAAAGCACTTGTTTTCCTCCAGAGACATCCCCTCACCCCCCAAAAGGAGCCTGGGTGAGGAGGGGGGATGGCCCCAGAATAGAAACTGGGCCGTGAAATTCATCATTTGGGTCTGAAATTAAATGTCTTTGGAGCTATACATAACTTTTTAGGGTGAGGTCTCATCTGGTGGAAATATATCTATAGTCTCTATTTTTTTTTAGCTTTCATGGGTTTGGGGGAAATGTGCCTTCTCGTGTACGGTACCTTGCGGGGGAGCCTGTTCGGTACCCGGGGCCTCCTGGCACCGTGGAAATACCGAGGATCAAGAACAGTGAACACCCAGAGCTCCATCTGATGCCTTCCCAACCCGCCCGCGCCCGTACACACCGCGGCCCTGCAGAAATGTTTTCCCCTCGCAGAATTTATGGCGTGTTCCGGGGCTGCAGGCTCCAGACCTGGAGGCAAAAGTTGATTTATTTATTTTATTTCACTTTGGATTCTCTCCTTTATAGCCTTGCTTATCACGTCCTGGCGTGCTCGCTGCCGGCATCACCTGGGATGCGCGGGCGGAGAGGCAGCTGTAAATACCCGGGGGCAGGAGCACTCCCACGGGAACGTGCCCGGGGTTCTCCAAACATCTCCCAGCCTCCTCAAAAGTCCTCTGCAGCTGAGTCTTTCATTTCTGCTTGGAGTGAAAACTCTCACCGTGCCTTATTGACGGAAGGAAAGTTGCTTATGTCTGCTGTTTGCTTAGAGGGAGTAACGATTTTCAAAAAGCAGCCAGACAAAAGCTCCGGGGGCCTGGTAGCTAATTAGTCGTAGAGCGGCGAGCGGTGACCGCGCGGCAGTGAGACGTGGTGGGACACAAATAACGAATTAAGCCGGGCAGCAGGCTCGGCAGCGCTGAGCTTCGGCCTGGGGAGCGAGGGCTCTCCCTTCCCAAGGTGAACAGGGGTATTTTCCGCAGGGAATTGCTGTGGCAGCCCCTCCCCGGCACCTGGGGACCGGGGAAGGAGCCCTAGACCTCTCCCGTTGGCCTCAGCGGGGTGTCTCTGTGAGAAAAGCGGCAGGAGACGCCCTTTCTGGGTCTGTCCATCCGAGGGGATGCATGGAAGAGGCTGAGCTGCCCCGGTGGGGACTCTGCGCTGCAGGTGATGTGTGTTGGGGGAGAAGATGAATGTGCAGCGCTGTGCTCGGGCAGGGATTAATCCATCTGGCACCAGTTATCTCGGGGGGATGATCTGAAAGCGGCGTTTAGCAGGGAGTGCTGCTTCCCCCGGGACGGTACAAACGTGCCGTGTGGGGCTTATCGGGTTTTTATGGGAACAGGCCACCAGGAGGGGAGAGATGGATGGGCTGTATCCTGCTTTTTCTGTACAGGACAGCCACTCTTTGGGGGGATGCTATAAATCATCCCCTCATTCTGGTGCTGCCTAAATCCCATGAGGTCAGTGCTCTGGGGTCTGTGTTTCCCGGTGGCATCTGCCCATTCCCTGCCAGCCCAAGGAGTGCCCGAACTCTGATTTATGGGACCAAGTCATGGAGCTGGGGGCTCTGATCTGAGCCCCAAACAAACACTCTGTGGGAATGACTGTGGTGCTTGGGGTGTTGCTCACGGTAAGGGATGGACCCCGGGCAGATGCCTCCCTGATGCTCAGCACTGGGTGGCTGTGGCTGCTCTGTGGGGTTTGCCCCAGAGCCCCAGAGCTGTGGAGGAGTGAGGATCAAAGGGTCCTCCAACACCTCAGCTCCCCAGATCACAACCGGGTGACAGAGATGGAGCGGGGAGAGGCCGGGCTCCTCCCTCCAGCCGTGGTGCTGGTGTGTCGGAAAATCCTTATTTGCCTTTTGGAGGCGAGATCCGCTCTGCAGAAACAACACTAGAGCTAATTGCAGGTTTCACAGTGCAATTTCGTTAACAACAAAAGCACCTTCTTCCTGCGGAACAGAGCGAGTCTTCCCAATACCTCCCCTAGAGACCACAAGGAAATGAGGAAAAGTCATCTCTATTCCCATAAAGCACAATTGGCCACAGAGGCACGACATTAGTCATGGTCCCGGGAACATTCAGGAGAAATCAGGTCTGCTGGGTGGTGTCAGCACAATGGTCCCGTCGTGGTTTGAAGGAGGTTTTGGAAATGCTGGGTGAGACCTTGCCATCCAGGTCACTTCCCCGGGGTGATCTCACCTCCTTGGGCAACAACCGCTTGCTTGTCCTCCCCCTGCCTGTCCCTTTGGCCAGCATCCCCACCCAGGGGCCTCCTTATTCTCCTTCAGCATTTCGAAGGTACCTGTGAAGGCAAGTTCTTTTCAGCTCTTAGTGTCCTGAGTGCAAGGTGCCTGAGATGGTCTGGCCTGAAGCCTCTTCTAAGGACTCCTGGAAGCTGGACCTCACGGACATGGAGAGGTTGCTGCCTTTGCGGTCTCTCTTTGTGCCGTCTCTGCAGGGATGTGCTGTCAGGTTCACATCTGCTGCAGGAAAAATGAGAAGTATTGCAAAAATCAGTTCGGCAGAGGACAGAAGCGACCGGAGGGCTGAGGGGGAGGATGCTGCTCCCGGTTTCCAAAAGGTTATTTCAGCCAACAAAAACTCTCTTGCAAAATCCCACTGATCCTGTGACACTGGTGGCATTTCAGAACTGAATCGTGGGAGGGCATGAACCCCCGCGGTGGAAATGATTCCGGTGGGGACGATCAATCCAGCTCTGGGAAATCCAGCGATCAGGAGCTGGCTTGGTGCGGTGGGTGTCGGGGTGAGAGCAGGCAGGAGCAGGAATGGCCCAGGCTCAGAGGGATCCCTCTTCCTTCGAGACCGCTCCCTTGGAGCAAATGCAGGGACTCATCAGGAGCTGGCTGTGACATTTTTATTCCCCCCTGGAGGAAGGAGGAGCCGCTCTCGGGCCCTCGACAGATGAGGGTGTTATCAATCCATCCCCGCCTCACAAGTGGGATCAAGAGCAGGAGTCTGCCGAGGGACGGCTGCTCTCCTCACTGGAAAGTCTCTTTTTCAGCCCTTTAGAAAAAGAGAAAGATAATGGAAATAAATTCTCCTCCTGTTGTGCTGGGAACGGGTTTGCAAAGCGGGAGGCTGTGAGCAGGGAGGATGGCAGCGCGTCGCCTGGCTGAAAAAGCCTTTGAGTTTTGAAGGGGGAGCCTTGCCTGTAAGTGACCCTCCACAAAGCCAGTCCTTTCAGTTATTTACTGGAAGCAATTAAAAGTCTCAATAACCAGAAAAACTAGTTTGAGTGTCTTTTGTTCCTGCTTTCAGAGGGATGGAGGGGGGAGGCCAGAGGAGCGCATCCCCGGGCTGTGAATAAAGCCTTGTTCGGCTCCGTGCGAGGCGGTGGCTCAGCCACTATCACAGGCTAATAATGGTCTCATTTGAATTTTATCTGCACGATATAAATTTAATAGTTTCACTGGAATGTGCTATTCACATTGTCATAACATAGGGATGTTTGGGAAGGCTTCAGAGGTGGTTTAATTAGCAAAGTTAGTTGGGAGGGCACTCTGCATTATCTTCCTCCTTTTCTTTCTGCCGAAGCTCTATAATTTATGTCACCGAGGAGGAGCAGGGAAGCTCAGTAACACACAGAGGGTTCAGAGCTGGCGGTTCGCTGGGCTCCAAAGGGCCGGGGAAGGCAGGTCTCTGCAGATGCTTTATTACCTGCCACTTTCTGCACCACCCTGTAAAAACAAATAAATAAGGGGGAGTGGATCCATCCCCCGCAGAGCTGGGTCCCGCGGGTGCTGGACTTGTCCTGTCTTGGGGCGCTGGGATGGGTGTCACCGCCGGGCAGGTGGGGATGCAGGGGTAGGGTGTGTCACTGGGGATGCTCGGAGAGGGGGGAGTTGCCGTGCCGAGTGATGCCTGATTTCCAAGGGAAGGTCTGGAGTGTTTCCCCGGCAGCAGCAGCGCTGCTGGGGGCTGTGTTTGTGTCCTCTGTGCAGCAAAAACCCCTCGTGTGTGCCCGTGGCAGTTGTGTGGCAGCTCTGCTTTCTGTCCATCCGTCTGTCTGTCTGGTGTCCTGGGAACTCAACCCGCCACTGCCTGCCTGGCTGAAAGCCCTGGGGGGCTGACGGGAGGATTTCCACTGACTTCAGTCTGGTTTGGATGGGATCCAGGGCTGGGAGCGGGATGAAGACATCTGCTCGCTCCCAGAATGGCCTGGGCGATGGCCGTCACCTGGGGTGCTCCCAGCCCGGCTCATGGCTGCCTCTCCTGCTCGGAGCCACCCGGCAAGTGCCACATCCCCTCCAGAGGGATAAAAGCCACGCCGTGGCTGTGCCACAGGCACCCCATCCCTACCTTGCTGAGGGTGGACCTTTTTTGGGGCAGGGGTATCCACGTTCAAGGGTCTCCAACAAAGCAGCCTGCTCCTAGGATCGATAATAATGAGGGATGAAGTTTTTCTGCTGCAGTGCTGGACAAAAAAAATATTCAGATTAACTTTCCCACTCCTTTTCTCGCTATCTTTCCCCCTGTCTGAGAGTGAGAAGCAGAGCTGATTACAGGCCTCTCAAATTAGTCCCGCGCTCAGGCTTCAAGTGGTCAATTATGATCAGCAGCAGGAGGCTGGAGCGCTCCCGGGTTCCTGTGTCCTGCTGGATGAGGACAGAGGTGTGAAACGGGAGACGATGCGGGGTGGGGAGGAGCGGGAAGGGCAGGGACGGGGAGCCCCAAGGGGGGCTGTTGGGCCAAACTCGGTGGGTTCCAGTGGATTCGTGCTGGGGGTGAAATCTGCCGGGGCTGAAAGCAGAGGAGCTATTCCCATGAACAGGCGCTGCCCTCCCACCCCTCGCTCCCTCTGGCGTGCCCAGGCACGTACGCTGCTCGCCCCTCGCTGATGGAAAAGTCTTTGGAAAACCACAAAGCTAAAATCTTTGGGTTTTTTTTTTTCACTGAAATTGGGCTATTGTTAATAAAAGCAGAATTAGAAAAGGTTGTATTCTTAAGGAAAATGGTTCTGATACCTGCGTTGACGAGCGTGAGTCAGGTTTGATGGAGGGTGTGCTCTGAGGAGCCCTGGCTGTCAGTCAGTCCTGAGGTACAGCACACCCTGTGCACGCACTACCTACCCCCTCTGCCGCCCTTGTAGCCTCCATCCCTGACCTAAAAAAAATAAATAAATAAAAGCATCCAGGTTCTGAAGGGCACATCTTAAAGACTGCAGAGAGACATTTAGTTATGTAGAAGTAAAATATGAATTTTAATGCATGGCATTAACATGAGCTCTTTTAGGAATAACTCCGGGACTTCATGATGAAGGTGTTGGAGCACGGGTGCCTGCCAGTCTTCATAAATCACCTCCAACAAGTTAATTCTTCATAAAGGAGGATGAATTTGAATCTCAGGGAGGGACGACTGGGTACAGCAAAAAATAGGGGGCACAACGGAGAGTGCTCAGGTCCCGGCGGGAGGGAAGAGTCGGGAAACCTCAGACAATGTAGAAGCGAGTAAGGGTTTTAGTGGACGTTCTGTAAACTCCGGTCGCAAGGATGACTCGTGCCTGTTGCTTGTGGCACGATGGTTTCTGGAGATGCCAGGGCTGCTCCGTGTCCCCCGAGGATGGCCAGCCCCGCGGGAGATGGTGTGTCTGAGGGCCTGGGGTGACACCGCTTTGCATGTGCCGAAGTGTTGATCTCCATGATGGGGTGGGTCCCCTCCTCTCCGGGTGGGGAAGCTTCTCGCGTGAAGCCGGTTGAAAAGGCAGCCGAGACGTTTCCCCTCGGCTGGAGCGTGCCGCCGACCAGGCTGCTTTTTATTTGTTGTTGATTTTATTGATGTTACTGACTTTTTCATGGGGCACTTTGGGGACGTTTGTGTGGCGGCGTGTGCGGGCGCTGCAGATCGCCTGGCGTTACACAGCGTTTGACTCGCGCTCCGCACCGGAGAGACACCTTTTCATTAAGAATCTCTTGCAGGCACTGCTTTTGTTTTTGTGATAAAATATATACTACAGTCACCGCCGCTGCTGTGCCACTGTGGCTACCGGCTCAGGCAAAGTGATGATGTGTCGTGTAAGCGCTTCCCAGGCAGGGAAGCATGGAGCAGATTCCTCAAAAGAGCCTCCAGTGCCCTGCAACGGCATTCCCATGGACTGGGAACAGATGGGATGGATTTCAACAGGAGGCAACCAAGACACCCAAGCGGGGCTGCTGTTGGGTGGCTGCTCCTGGGCCAGCCTTCTGCCAGGGATGGTCCTTACGGGGGGGAAGCTCAGGTGCATCTGGACATTTTGGAGTTCCCACGCAGACGGGCTAACCCAGGGTTGTGGTCTCTGCAGCCGCTGGACTGGCCACTCCGAAGGGGTGATATGTGGCCATCAGAGAGCTGGTGGAGTCAGAGGAGGGTTTCCTTGGAGGAGAGGGGGAATAAGGCATAGGTGGCCCCGGCTGCAGCCTCTCCCCGAGGCGTTTCTCTGTCCCTGCTGCCCCTGCCCTCTGCCGTCCGCTTCCCCGCGCAGCTGGGAACGGGGCATCACGTGTTTTGACTGGAGGATTCATGGTTTGAGCTCTGGAAATGTGGTGTTGACACAGGGATGCGTGTGAACATCGTGAATATTTCAGTACTTGGTTGAGGACAGGGAGAACAGGCTTCCTTCCCCCTCGACCCCCGTAAATAAACCAGGATTGCTTGTTTTCTATTCCAAGGCTCGCCGCCTGCCTGAGACAGTAATATTTTAAAGTTGATTGGATCTTAACATTGTAAGAGGTCCCTGGTGGCCCGACTTTAGCTGGCATTATCAGCTCAGCCATTGTCTTACGAAGCAATCTCCTCTTGAACCACCCTGTGCTCCCTCATCCCTCAAAGACGCGCAGCCCGGAAGGGGCTCGGAGCTCTCCGGCAGGAGGGAGCGGTGATGGTGAGGAATGAAGATGAATATCATCGCGCTGTGACCTTGGCGGCAGCCAGCCTTGTCCTTGGGGCTTGGAGCACCTCCGGAGGTTGCTGTTTGCTTTTCTGTATTCACCAGGGACAGGTTGACAGTGCCATCCTTCAGGCTTGAGAAATGCTTCGGGTGGGAAGAGCTGGAGCAGCGGGATGGAGCGGGCAAAGCCCCGCAGCCTGCGGGGAGGGCTGGAGGGTGCCACATGGGGTACGGAGGGGATGGACACCCTTCCAGCAGCCTTTACGTGTCCTGGGATGTTGTGTGGGCCACTGCTCTGACCGTCTGGTGGGCTGAAACCTGGTGATGATGTCGGGAGGGTGAAGGG
>VXBW01000255.1:1563-18950 GCA_013400375.1 Thinocorus orbignyianus
TGCACATGGAGATGTGTATGTATTTGTGTGTGTGTGGCTTGCTCTGGGGCACAGGCCGGGCAGCCCCAGGACAGCCCTGCAAATGGCGCCGTCTGACACTTGGGGAAGGGCACACTCACCCAAGGAAAACATCTTCCGCAGGCTCCTCAGGTTCTGCATCAGGAAGGTGTTGGGCTGCCCCTGGCTGTCGCTCAGGGTGTAAAATTCTCTCAGGTACTCCCCCGGGTCGAAGCTCCGCTGGTAAACGTCTGTGCCCGTGAAGGCAGCCGGGGCGTCCATGCTGCCCAGAGCCCGCTTCCTGCCGCTCGCTCCTCCTGCCCAGCTTTGCTTTCGGTTTTACCCTCCCCCCCCTCCCTCGGACACGCCGCTGGTCATCGCCAGGGCAGCCTCTTCCTCTCCGCTTCCACACCCAGACTGACTTTCTCCATGATAACTCACTGCTGGGCTCCCCCCAGCAGCCCCCACACCACGCAGTGCCCCCACAAGCAGCCCTAAGTAGCAGCAATCCCTGGGGTTACATGACACAGCCCGGGCTTTACAGGATTGGCAGCCATGCGGGCACAGTGCGAGGCGGCGGCTCCGTAACGGGCGTCAGCGCGGCCACACCTCGCCTTCCCGGTCCATAACGTAATGTAACGTGGCGAGGAAGGTGTCAGGCTGTTAGCTGCCCCCGTAGTTCATGTCAAGGTCTCCCTGCCAGGAGAAATCGCATCCAGCCCATGGGAAGTGCCTGCTGAAATTCCCATTCCCTTCCATGGATTTGGCTGCTTTATATTTTCCAGGTTTCCCTTGGAAGGACTGCAGCCTCGCCTCCTCGTGCTGAAAAACACAGAATTCCCAGCCTCGGTGCCCAGGTGCTGGCTCCAGATCCAGCCACAGACCTCGTGCCCTGCCTGCACCTTGCCTGCGCCCTGCCTGCACAGAGGGGCTGCGGTGGTGGCCTCCTCCTTCGCCATCGCTGCCACGAAGAGGCAGCAGAGCCCCGCGCTGGCGGCCCCGCAGCAGCTTGGCCTCTTCCCGCTCGCCCAGCGGGAGCACGAATGATCAAACGGTTTCAGGCTCGTTGCCGGCTCTGAATCCGGATAATTGGCCTTTGCTTTTTGAAAGATCTGTCATGAGCCGCCGCGTCATCCTCAAACTAACGAGCGCTGCTCCGGCTCCCGAGGTGACTCGGAACAAACCCTCTCGCCGCGCCGGCCCTGCTGCTGCCGGACACGCTGCCCGAGAGCCGGAGCCGAAAAAAGATGTCAGCTGGAAAGATGGAGGCGTCAAAGAGGGGTTTTTTATAAGAGCAAAACCAACCAGTGCTCCCTGTGACTCCGGAGCTGAGACCCCGGGCTGAAAAGCCACTGGTCCCACAAGGGCCAAACGGAGCCGGGGGGGAATTTGCCAGAAATGCCAGCCCCCGAGGCGGCGACAGGCACTGCCTGCCCTGCTGAGGGAAGCCTTGAGACAAATCCTCTTGAAGCCAGGGGTCCTATCCCTGCCACCCGAAACCTCAGCGCTGCAGCAGGGATGGAGGCAGAGGAGAGGCGAGTTTGCCCCCGATAACATTCCTGGAGCTCATGGAACCATTGGAGGTGCTGTGCCTGGGTGCAGCTGCCCAGCCTCACCCCCAGCGAGGGCACACCGGGCTGCGAGGACACTGCTGTCTCCCAAGGGGACAGGCCAGCAGCGCGGCTGATGCCAAAAGTGACCTTTTGGTGATGCCCCGGTCCGTGCCCCCCAGGGGAGTGCTGGGGGTGGGAGCGAGCAGCAGCGCTGGGCATCACCGAGGTGGCAGAGGGGGCTCGGAGAGCAGCCCGACCCCAAATCCCGGCCCAAACTCGTGCCTGGGGCTGCAGTTATTATTTTTTAAGGCAGGGTCTGGGGCACACGGAGCAGCTCGGGGGCTTTGGTTCATTTCTGGTGCTGTTTTCCGGCACAGCACTTGCGTTTCAGTCTGCTGCTGCTCACCAAATGACATGATTTGGGGCTAAAAGTGTGAATTGCGGGTGCCCAGAGTGTCTCAGGGTGTTTCTGGGTGGGAGCAGTGGATTGTCTCAGGGCCAGTGAGCCCCAGCTCCTCACGCCCTGTCACCCACCCACCCACCAGCCCGCTGCTCCCGGGCACGGGCGGGGAGCAGCCCCCAGACGGCTCTGCCGCTCCAGCTCTGCCTCTCTATTGAGATCTCGGCTCTAGACATCTGATTTCCATTTTCCCCCGTACTTTTAGTTCAATCAAAGTGTGTGATTAGGGCTCTGCGGGCTCCATTGTCATCTCTACCTAAGTGCTTCTCTGATTGATATAAACAGCATTTCGATATTTACGCTGCGGAACGCGCGGCTCTGCTTACTTTCCTGCATAATGCACCAAAATCTGCCATCACAGGGAGGAAAAACAGCCGAAAAAAATAAAAGAGCCGTCCCTGCTGGCAGGTGTGGGGCGGGGAGGGTCCCTCCCTGATGAGATGGAACTGTGTCCCATCACCTGAGGAGGAACACCTTGGCCTGTCCCATCAGCGGGGCGAGCAGCACCTGGGCAGGTTTTAAAGGGCAGGGTCTGGAGGGTCTGGGTTCCCCCAGGACTCGTGCTCTGGGCTCTGTGTGGCCTTTGGCCACCAGCGTGGCTTGTGCCAGAGCCCTTTGCCAGCACCCAGCCTGTGCTTTGGGTGCGGGATCAGCCCCGGGACTGACGGGCGTTCCATCCCCTGCAGCCTGGGCTGCTCCTGGGCTCTGCACCCCCGGGACCTTCCCCAGCTCCTGCTGCTCCTCGCCCACCTGAGAGAGGTAAGGGGGGCACCTGGGCTGGCACCAAGGGGTGGGAGATGTGCTTTGAGGGTGGGAACAAAAGCAGCTTTTCCTCTGGTTTATGTGCTTTTTGCTGGACTGAGCTGGAGATGCTCCCCCTCCCTCCACCCTTGGTGTTTGTGGGAGTGTGTGTGAAGAAAGCCCCCGAAAAAGCAGATATGTTTGGTCTTTGTTACTTCTCAGGGAAGGGAGTGACTGCTCTTTTGTGGAAAGCGCTGGTGATTTGAAAAAAGTGGAGGCAATTGTGCTTTTAAAGGCTAAAATGCAGTTATTTTCTGAAAGGCAGCAGCTCTTCGGGGTTGTTGTGTGAACTGCTTGGGTTTTTCTGGCCGGGGTGGCAGGTCCTGCGGTGGGTCCGTGCGGGGGGACGGTGCGGCTGTTCTTGGGGGGCACCCGCTGGGTACCGCTGCTTTGGCAGGAGCTGACTGGAAGCGTGGGGGTGGTGGTTGGTTCAGGTGTTGTGGACAAACACTTGATTTCAAGTGTTTTTTCCTGTATTTCATTGGGTTGGAAGCATTATGCTCTGAGTTTGCCGTTGCGGTGGGAGGAATTTCTGCTGCCCTGCCTCACCCCATCCGGGGCAGGAGCACCCGTGGGTGCTGGCTGGTTTTCCTCCGCTGTGTGTGCATGGATATGATGGTAGTTCCATCCTCTGTAAGTGATGACCAGGGGTCCTGCCCGGGGTTCACCCTGAGGCTGGGCAACTCGAGGGCCACGGGAGTAGCCGGGGCCGGGAACAAAAGCCGGCTCTTCCCCGCGTGGTGCGGAGCATCCGAACAAAAGGTCTGCGTTGCCCTGCGCTCGTCTCTCTCGCTCCTCTCCCTCCCCTTTCTTCTCTCCTGCTCTCCGATGGAGATTTGAAGGGTTCTTTTTCTGGTTTAAATTTCTCTGTGCTGCAACGAGAAACTAGCAATTAACTGTTATAAGGCTGTTTTACAGTCCTGTGGAAACCCTTTCCATCCACTTTGTTTTAAATGGGTATATCTTTTATTCCTAGTTTTCGGCAGTGTAAAACTTTACAGCATTTGCTGCAAACCTTCATACTTTGCTCTGCGGTTTATTGCTCCCTCTGCAGATATATCTCACTCATAAATAAGGCTTCCATCTCTCCGGTGCTTGACTGGGAGCCGCAGTGCCTCTGAGCGCTTTCATTAATGGGGCTTTGCCTGGAAATCGGGCCATGGTTCATCTCCACCCTCGGCCTTTTCCTCACCCGATGGCGTGGAGCTCCCCACCAGGGTGATCCCTGCCCCGGCCCGCAAATCCCTGTGGCTCTGGGGCGGTGGGAGATGGCTCTGGGAAGTTTGGGGGTTGAGCCTCAGAGCAGAGAACACACCGTTCCTGTGCTCCCCCAGGATGAGTTGTCCCACCGCCCGTCCCAGCGCTGCTGGGTGCGATGCCCTCGCTGGGCAGAGTGGTTGGAACTGGTGGGAGATGGGGAGAGCCCTGGGGAGCCATCGCCTTCTGCCCCTTTTCCCCAGCCAGCACCAGTCTCTGCTGTTGGAGCTGGAGTGCGTCGTGGTAACAAGCTGCTTTGGGGGCTGGTGCCTGCGAAGGGGAAGGGTTTGCTCAGACGAGCTCTGGGGGCTGTGTCCCTTGCGGGTGCGAATCGAGCCCGGAGCTGGCAGAGCAGTGGCAGCTCCAGCCAGAGCTGGAACCACGTGTGTTCCGAGGGCTGCTGCAGGTGGAGCTCTCTGCTTAATAGGGATTGTTTACAGGTTGCTTCTTACAAACCTCGTTATTTCCCCTCCATCAGCAACGAGTCTGGCTGTTCTCAGCTCTGTGGTGGGAGGGACAGGGAAAGATGGGTTTGTTTCCCATGGGTTCCTGTTGGCACTGGTGCCTGATGCCCACCCTGTGCTGGTATTGCCACGGGAGCACCGAGGTGGGGCTCGCCTGGATCCTTTTACTGAACCCTGTAGCATCCCTGCACGTGGCCAACGGTGGCCCAGAGCTCCAGCCAGGGCCACGGTTCCTTGGCAGAGGAGCCAAAAGCCATGGATGGAAATGGGGATGCAGGGAGGGTTCTGTCTGTGTCCCTGGGGAGGGAGGGTGTGCTGGGCATCCTGGCACTCGCCAGGGGTCCGGGGGAGGAGTCCCTGCTGGAGACCCTGACCAGCCGCTGCTTCTCCGGGACTGCCATGACACAAAGGATTAGGAAAGGTGTGGGATATTAATTGCGGCTTTCAGGCCCCCGGGAGCTACATGGTAATTTCCTTGCATTACGGTGATAGCGGCTTTAAAAATCGTCCTCCTCCCCTCCCCTTTTAACAAAATGCGTCTTGTTTTGCAAAAATGCATTTAGGGCCAATTTGTGTGGAGTCCAGAATGGCAGCAATTAAGACGGGGCTGTGCCTGTGGAGTAAATGCAGTCGCACTCGTGGGAGCATGGCCCCTGCCGGGATGGATCCTGGGTCGGGGTCCCTGCAGACGGGCACTGCCCAGGACCGGGGTACCCTTCACCGCGCCTCCCAGCATCCCTACTACTGCAGCACTAACAGCTGCTTTTCTGGGGAGAAACGAGGCCAGTTTGGAAACACCCTGCTTGTGTGCGTCCATGCCCCCGGCACCCTGCTTCCCAGCGGCGGGGGCTTGGGGCTGGCAGGCGCCGCGTTACCGGATGGTTTATGGGACCATTTGCTGCCGCTGGTACCTGCCGCTGAGGCTGGAAATGTCAGCGCTGGGCACGGGGCGGGGGGGCCAGGAGCTGGAACAGGTGGGTCTGTGGGTCTCCGGGGCCCCACTAATTCTCCAGGAATAAATTAATGATGGGAACAGGGACAAAGTCCTATTCTGGGTGCAGGTGAGTGAGCGATTCCCCCCCGGCGGGCAGGGAGAGGGAGGGAGGCAGACCTGCCATCCTCTGCCTTTGATTTCATTGTCTGAGCCAGCCTTAAAGGCTCCTGTGTTCGGGCTTTTGGAAGCCGTGGCAAGTCTTGCTTAAAATAATGAGCGCCTCTGCTAATTACACGAGGCTGCCTGTTTGCAACACGAGCATCTCTCGCATCTTCCCCGTAAAGGAAGCAAAGATTTCCTTTGCTTGCAGAGACGGGAGATGCTCAGAGCTCACGGTGTCAGCCCCTCAGGAAACGGTGTGAAGCCGTTCACACCCGCGCAGATCTGGTCCCCTTGTACCCAGCGTGGGGCTGGGGCTGACCCTGGTCTTCCTCAGCCCCCTCCTGTCACCTGCCTGTGCTGCCTCCAGCAGCAGTTGCTGATGCCATGTGGGACAAAGGCGTGCTTTGGTCAGGAGCAGGGCCAAAAATCCTGGGAAAAGGGGGGAAAATGCCGGAGTGGCACTCTGTTAAACCGTGCAACAAACTGTTGCTGCCCCCAGACTGCGTTTGGAGTCCCTGTGCTGTCTTCATGGGGTTCCCGAGGCAGCCCTTGGGGAAGCAATGCGGTGTCTTTGATGTCCAGTGAAGGTGTTCCTGCAGGAGCTGTACTACAGGGTTGTATTTTCACCCTGCGACTCCTCGGGGCAGGGGTGGGAGGAGGCTAACGAAGAGCTGCTGCTTCCTCTGGCCCTCACCAAACTTGCTGAGAAACTTCAGGGCTGGGTTCCATGTGGGCTCTGCCGGGATCACCAGCACTTTCTGTGGGATGAGGAGCCCGTCCCGAGCAGCGGCTCCAAGGGATAAATTAGCCGCGATGAGCATCGCAGCCGCTCCAGCTCTTGCATCAGGCAAATGAGATTTTGTGGGTTATTTACAGCTGCAGCTGGCCGTTAAGAATATCGGTGAGTGAAGCCGCTTGGATTAATACGTAATTATTAACTGGGAGATGGGAGTCTGTAACTGGCCTGGAGGGACCCGGGGCTGGTGGGAGCGCTGGGTTCTCTGCGGCTCTGCCTCTAGGAAGCACTCTGACCTCGGGGAAATCACTGCCCAGCTCCCCAAAATGGGGAAAACCACCCAGAGGAACACTGCCAAGCATGCCCAGCCTCATGAGCATCGGCAAAGAGCTTTCTTGAAGAGCCTGGGCTTTGGGGGTGGGTGGGAGCTGTGGTCAAGGGACAAACCCTAGTGCAGAAGAGCTCAGGACTCCACAGGCTCGAGGGGGCAGGTGCTGGGAAATGCCCCAGGGGGGGATGGAGCTGCCCAGTCCTGGCGCTGGAGGCAGCTCTTTGGGGGGGCTCCCCTCCAGAATGGGGTGAAAGCTGGTCTCGGAGGCTGTGGTTAGAGATGGGAGGTCGGTGCCTGGAGGGACTGGGGTAGAATCCTCACGGAGGTGTGCTGGGTGCTGCTGCTGAACCTTCTCACCCCGCACAAGTGTGGGAGCGATGAGTTTCCCGGCAGCCGGCTGCTCCCCGGCCCAAGGAGCCCGCGCAGATGGCGGGGAGATAAATGACGCCATCTCCGTACTGTAGTGGCTCGGCCGTAATTTCTGGGAGACATTTATTAGAGGCAGCCTTCCCCTTTTCAGGGACTGCGACTCCTTGGGCAGGAGGAATTGCATCGGGGAAGGGGGAAGCGCAACCCGGCGTTACTGATGAGAGCGGTGCCCGAACCCCCATCCATTCCTCTCCTCCAATTTTCTCCTCTGACAATTTATAGGTTAGTTTGATGCTTGAATAGCTGTGTCTCTCCAGTAATATGTATTCTCCGTAAGTATTCCCCGCTGTGGCATATCCTAAGAGAACTCCATCAAATAATTATCTTCCCTTTTATTTATTCACAGTCTTTTCACTCGATCTGCATCACGATAAAATATTCCAATGGTTTCCTCTTAGCGCGGAGCCTTTCCCAGATTGTAAAGCGTATTTATGTACAGTGTTAAATCCGCCCTGCGCAGCTCTTCATCTCCACACTCTCCCCATTTGATGCCACCGTTGGGCGCTGGCCCCGGTCACCTCCTGCCTCGGCACTGGGGCAGCCGTGCCACTGGCCCCAAGCCTGGGCCAGGAGGGGGCTGCAGGTGGCCGGGGGCACGGCTGTGGGCACAGGGATGGAGAGGGGCAGCCCCACCGGGGACCCTTCCCCTCTGCCCCCTCCCGCTCCCAGCCGGGGTGTCGCTGCCTGGCAGAGCCTCTGCCAGCAGGAGGACGTGACTGCAGGATGGCCGGGAGCAATCAGAGCAGGGAAGAAACCAATAACTCGCTTCTTTTCCCCCCTCCGGAGGGGCTGGAGGAGCAGCGCTGCTCTTCTCCGAGGAGCCCTGGGGTCTCCCCAGCCCCCGGCTCTCAGGGAGGGCTGTGGCCCTGCGAGGGCTGCTGTCCAGAGCAGCTTCTTATATAGAGAGACAGTTTGAGGGGGCGATGTGTGGAGTCAGTGTGACATTTCCAGGGTAGGTGAGGGTTTGGGAGCAGTCCTCGGAGGCAGTGTGGGCAGTGTCACCCCTGGCAGGGGACATCCCTTCTGTGTAGGACAGCAGGTCTGTGCCTGCAGCTGGGGCGGCTGCAGGTCTTCCATGACAGTGTTTCCATATCCAGATCTTCCTGTGGGTTGTGGTGTGTGATACAGCAGCTGAATATTGCGTGTCCTGAGCCTCCCTCAGCTGCTTCAGCAAGCCCCAGGGGTGGGAGCAGTAGCCATCCCTATCCCAGCTCCATGGGCAGCCCCTCACTGAGCACCGGTGCCCACCTGCAGGGGAGTTCAAGGGCTGAAAGGGCTCCCTTCTTCAAATCCAAAGCAATGCTGGGGATTCCATCAGGCCAGAAGAGCTCTTCTTCCCTCTCTCTCTCCAGAACTGGGGAGTCAAAGCCAGTTTAACTTGGAACTCGATGATCTTTAAAGTCCCTTCCAATTCTAACCATTCTAACTTCTCAAACTTGGTGTTTAAGTTTCCTG
Organism: Thinocorus orbignyianus; assembly: GCA_013400375.1. NCBI lineage: Eukaryota > Metazoa > Chordata > Aves > Ciconiiformes > Thinocoridae > Thinocorus > Thinocorus orbignyianus. Next base: position 10,143 of record VXBW01000255.1, read on the forward strand.
CTGTCGCTGTTGGCGTGTGCCGGCGCTCCCCGGGCGCTGCGAGGCAGAGCAGCGCCTGCGCTCCCGCCCCGTCGGGCAGCAGGACGGCAGTTACCAAGTTAGTCACGGAGGGAAACAGCGGTGACCGTTCATAATCGTGGCTTTTATTCCCTGCTTTGCCGACCGTCAGCACGGCTGGTAGGCGGGGAGGCCGGGAAGGGGGGGATCCCAGGCGAGGGGGTGCCGGGGAGGGGACCCTCGTGGTGAGGATGGTGACCGTGATGCTCCCGCTCGCTCGGCGCCGGCGCCTCTTCCGAGCGGATTCCCCGCAACTTGTGGGGAGGCGAGTTCCCCAGCAAGGGTTAACCGAGTGTATAAAATTGATTGCGATTTTAGTAATTCAGTATAATCACAGTCTACCAGCAGGTTGCTTTTCCAGCAGGAGGGTTTGGAATTATTTTCTGGAGTTTGCAATATAGAACTTAAATTAAGCCTCAGAAGTCAGAGGAGCTCTGCTGCATCTCTAATGTGGTGCTAAATTCTCAGCAGCACATTCCCTGTATTAAAGCCTTTGCTAGCAATTAGGTTCATTAACTATCACAATACCTTATTTATTACTCGGCATGCCATATGGTTTCCCAGCTAAAGAATGGCACCCGTTCTAGCACAGACCATTTGGCATCATAAAAATGTTAACAAATAATGTTATGGCTCTCAAGGGCAAAAGGGCTCGCTGGGTTGCAGGTCTGAACGGCAGGAGAGAATATGAAAACATTTTTCTTCTATGGCAAAATAAAGAATTCCTCGAGACAGAAGTATTCAAAGAATATCACACCCGCATCACGCAAATGGGAGTTTTATACATGCCCATAATGGTTATGTCAATATTTGCAGCAGGCAGCGCTCTCACTCATCCCCTTTCCTTCCCCCTCTCCTCCCTCCGCGCACGGACCTTCTGGGGGCACCCGCAGAGAAGGACCCACCTCGGCGGGAGCCTCCTCTGACACCTCATCTCTGCCTGCCCACGGCATCCACCTGCACCGCAGAGGGACCCAGGAGGGGCAGAGTTGGGCCAGCGGAATGAGCACATTGGGAGCTGGGTCGTGGAACATTGTGTGAGGGTGCTCTGACCCTGAGAAGAGGGAAATCAGAGTTGTGCACTTGTTCAGCAGTGTTTGGAGGAGACGAGGACCTGTGTGTGTTGTGCAGAGCACGCTGGCACTTGGTTCCTATTTCCAGCAGGATTAGGATTACGAGGGACAGGGGCAGCATTTCAGGTCACAGGGACTCGAATCGTGTCGGCACCGTGTGGCCGGCACGGAAGGAAAAGGTACTTTTCCATTCCTGCTCCGTGCCTGGATCCCCCTCGGATCAAGCCCTCCAAAAGGATTCTGGCAAAGCACAGTGTAAATCTGGGGTAATAAGGACAGTGCAGGTCAAACCAGACTTTCTGGTTGAAACTTTCTCCAAACTTTCAGTAGTTGGTCAAAGATCCTGGGTGTGAGGCACAAGTAAGTGCCAGGTTTCCTGGCTGATGCTCCCCCTGTGCCCGAGCGAGGAGCTTTGCCCCAGCTCTGCCCCAAAACGCTGCTGCTGTTGGCTTTCTCGTTTCCAGGGTTCTCTGGCAGATGCCCGGTGTGAGAGCGTGGCTGGGGAGGGATGCAGGGCATCCCCAGCTCCAGCATCCCCCTCTCCCTGTGGGTCCAGCCTGGCCCTGGGTCGCCCAGAGGGATGGGATGCCAGCCTCGTCAGACACCTGAACAAGATGCAAAACCATGAAGAAAACAGCACTTTGGGTGCCTGCACAAGCTGAGCTACGGTGGCTGGAGCCCTGGGATGCAGGGCAGGGTGCTCCCAGGTAATTACCATGGCAGTGCCCACCTCGAAACTGCCCTGGACGTACAGAGAAATGGCTCTCCCCATGGTCAGCAGCTCTGGAGATGGGGGGAGCACTCACCCAGCGCCGGGGCTGCCCAGGTCCTGCCGGGATCGCTCCTCCCGGGGAGGGATGCCACGAGGAGCGGCATTACCGCAGCACTCGGGGGCTTTAGAGCCGGCCAGGATTATTTCTCATCACCTCGGGTGAACTCTTGAGCAGCGCCGGTGAAGTGTTTCACCTGCCGGTTGAGGCAGCACCTCTTTGGGTCTGAAATAAAGCCATTCCTGTGGGGGGCCACGAGCTGTGTGTTCTCCTGCAGCTGGCAGCGTGTGGTACGTACGGGAAGCAGGTCCCAGGAACGGCAGTGCTCGGTCAGAGGATGAGTGTGGCTGAAGATCAGGCCCCAGAGCGGTTTCCCTGTGTGGTTCCAGGAGCCCCCTGCCCTCCCCAGGGGTCCCTCTGCCCTGCTCCAAGGACCCACCAGAACCTGGTGGTGCCACGGCCCTGACAAAAATGCTCTGACGATGGGTGTTCAATGGAGAACTTCTTGTGAACTTAAAACTTTTTATTTTTTTAAATGGCAGAGAGAAATAAAATTCTGGCCCATCTGCTGTGGAATTGGTGTTTCCCAGCCTGAGGATGAAGAGCCTGAGGCAATGGAGGGGACTCACGCTGGTGAGACGCCACGGGTTGGGTTTCCAAGGGGACCTTGTACCCCGAGAGGGGTCGGGGGGATTTTGGCAGCAGCCACCCCCATCGCAGTCCTCCTGGTCCCCCCCGTTCACATCCCCAGAGCCACGTGCGGAGCCCTGGCCCCGGGCAGGTCGCCCTTATCCCAGCACAGCTTTGCAGGAGTGTTTACTCTCATTCTTGGGAGGCTGATCGAGCTGTTCCTGCGGGGAATGTGCCGCGGCTGAGGGGGGACCGTGCCAAGCTCCCTCCAGCCACGGCCAAGGGCATCACAGCTCCCTTCAAACCACCTTGTCCCCTGTCCCGGTACCGAGCCCCTCGCATCACCCAGATCGGAGCCCGTGGGATTCATGGTGATGGACACACACACACACTGAGCTGGAACGTGCTGCTTTCTGCCGACCTTCGCGAGGGATTTATAAATATCTCCCTGGAAAGGGCGGTTTGCAAGCGGTCTTGATGCACGAATGTTATCTGGGGTTTCAGTCACTGAGGAGTCTGTGACCAGATAAGATACCTGGGGTTTATTGTATCTTCTGGCAATTATTAAGGAAATAAAATCAGTTAATATCTAACCTTGAACCTAGACTGTAATGTTTGGCCTGAGACGTTATTCTGACTCGCTCACACGTTCCGCGGCTGTACGGTTTAGTGATGTTAGGGATGATGGAAGACATGAACAGGAATTTAATCTGACTAAAATACCTTCATTATGCAGCTAGATCATCTGAGAAGCATTTTAGAAACGCGATCTGTGCCATGTGTGATTCAGCCACTAGATTTATTTTTTTCCTGGTGCAAGAAGGGGAAGGAGGAGGAGCGGCTTTTGGCAGAAGTTTCCCCAGCTGTGGAGGCTTCTCGTGTGGATATTTAGTGCAGGGAGATGGCAAGGGAAGGGAAGGGGGGAGAGAAAGCTTCCACGAGTGTGGGCTTCTGTTTGCACTGTCAAAGCTGGCCATGCCTTTTCTGTGCCTGCAGACACACAGGCACATGTATGTGTGTATAGATCTGTCTATATCTGCCTTTGGAAAGGGGAAGAGATTCCTCATGCGACTGGGAATGGGATGTGGAGCTCCCCCTTGCTGGGGGGAAAGCTGACATTTGGGTGAAGGTGTTTGCTCGGTGATGGGGATTCAGGGTTTGTCTCCAGCACACGGATATCGGTATCAGCAGGGCATGAAAACCAGCTGCTTTAACGGGACCCTGGTGCCACTTGTGGCTCTGAGGGACCTTCAGGTTTTTGGGCTCCAGAGTCACTGGGGGGGCTCTTGCCAACTGTCCTGTTTAAAGGCAGGGAGAGCTTTAAGCAGTATTTTAATGAGATGTTAATCTGGTGCTCAGAAAAGCACGCAATGGGTGTTTAACTCGCCTGGAATTCTCACAAGCCTCTCCACTTGGGCATGATTCCTCTGGAGAAGGAGCGTCCCCAAAGAGGGGGCTCCTGGGGGGAACCACCGCCTTCCCCGGCAATACATTGATCCTGGGGAGAGCCATAAGTTGATGGGAGGCAGAGGAAAGGGCGGGTGAACCTGGGGGGCAAAGCTTGCTGGAGCACCCCTGTCTTGCCGGGCAGCGTGACCCCCCAGCAGCGCGGCGCCGAGGCCCCGATTCTGCTGGATTTCAAAGTAAATTCTGTTTCTGGGCTGAACTTTACCGAGCCGGCGTGCGGCCTCCTCAGCACCCGCCGTCAGGGCTGACATTTACAGCCCCGGCACAGCTCTCCCCTCGTCCCATGCAGGATGTCAAATATTTTAGGTTAAGAGAAGGGGAAAAGAGGAAAAATAATTACACAGTAAATTACACAAAGGCAGCCCCCTCCCGCTTATTGAGACTTCAAAAGTTGCTGCCTCCGGCTCCAGCTCTCTCGAATACGTCCAAAGGGTAACGCTAAAAATAGGTACTGTACAGATGATTAGGTCATAGCCTGCTAGAGGGAGACATTTTTATTTAATTACGGAGCCGGCAGCGCGTTGCTGGAGGGGGCTGGGGGGGGGGTTACATAAACACGGCGGTTCAAAGCCCGGCTGTAAAGTTTGTGCCCCTTCGCTGAGTCACTGTGGCTCCAATTCCTTTTGTGTGGGGGATCTGGGGCAGGAATGCGGGGCGGCTGCTGCCTCCTGAGTCACCACCAGCCCTGCTGCGGGCTCGGGGCCCTAAGCCGCTAATTAGCCTCATTGTCTTAGGGGCTGCGCCGCATCCAGCACTTGGGGAGGATGCAGAGGCATCACCTGCCTCCTTCCACTGAGGTTCTGTGCGGGATGCCCACCCTGTGGTCCTGGGGGGATGCTCTGCTGGTGTGATGGTGTCACTCTGGCTGTGGCTGGAGTGATGCACAGGAGCAGGGATGTCACCGTAAGGATTTCAGTGTCCCCAGTTCGTTGCTGGGATGCAACAGCCCTTGAAGGAGCCAAGCTTAAAAGCAAAAAGAAGACCCACCAAAGCAGAGGCAAGGGGGGTTCTGAGGCCAGGGGGCAGCCTGTGGGCACAGATGTGTGCGGTGACACCAGGCTGCCGGGGTCAGGAGGTGGGTGACACTTTTCCCCACGGCTGTTGCCATGCCCCCCAAGCACTGGGCAGACCTTGTCTCCCATCAGGCCAGGGCTGGTTGGTTGGAGGGTAACGGGGACGGGGGCACCAGCAGTGCGGTCGCCCCGCGATGCTCCAGCACGTCAGCTCCCCTGGCGCACAGCTTTGTGGAGTTGGGGGAGGTTATTTATTTATTTATTTTAAATAGTCCAACACGTTTAATCATCTTTTCATAAGCTGGCAGCAAAAAGTAGAGCGAAAGCGGAGCCGCTCTGCCCCGTCTGCCAGCAAAGCCACGGCGCCTGGCACCCTCCTGCCTGCCAGAGCCTGGGTGCCCCCAGGTTTGGAGGGACGGCAAAAAGCAGCTCCTTAAAACTCAGGGGTTTCTCATTCCATTTAAAACAGATCTAACTGGGCACAGAATCCTTGTTCATAACCCAGCTCCGCACCGGCAGGACTGGAAAACCCTCCCAATAGACCAAAACAAAGCTATTACCAGAAAAGCATAGGAGCTGCGCTGTAGGGAGGTTCCTGTCCCCTCGCCCCTCCTGTCTGCGCCGGCTGGGTCTCCCCAGCGTGGGGAGAGGAGCTCTGGGTCCGGGGCTGGGCAGGGAGCAGCTGAACTGGGGGTTCGAGCAGCTCAGGTGGGGGCCTTTTGGTGGCCGCCCTCCCTGGGGTGGGATGCTGGGTCTGTCCAAGCCCACTGGGGGCTGCAGGTGGGGGGAAAAGGCTTTTCCTGGGGAGAGGGATCAGAGCAGCTGTCCCCAGGTGGGTTTTGGGGGCGATGGAGAGGAGGAGGGGGTCCTCCTCCCCTTCCCTATGGTGCTGGGACCTCCTTGCTGAAGCTGCGTCTCCTCTGGTGATGGTTGTTTTATGAGCTGAACCTCCTGGACAAGGACCTTCCTTTCTTATTGTAATTGTGGAGACTTCTCTGTTTTCTTCCCCTTGTCCTCTCCCGGTGTCCCCTGGCTCCTGGAGGAGCAGGTGAAGCTGCCATCCTCCTTTGCAGTATTTACAGGCCGTTAACTGGCCCTGTCTGGGCTTTGTGGGCCTTTTCTGACGGTGCTCCTCAGGCCATTAGAGGTGGGAAAGGGAGCTCGGAGTCTCCCCGCAGGGCTGGATCCAGGGGGATCCCCAGGTTTCCTCACGGGAAGACCTTCCTGAGGAACCAAGAGGCCTCCTGAGTGTAACGCTGGAGGTTCATAACAACGGCACCAGGCGGCACGTCGTTGCCCCCGTATCTGGTTGAGAGATTTACAACTGGAACTCGTGGCGGAGGAAGAAATTGCCTCAATCACTTGGAGTAATGGCACATGGAGAGGCACTTGGGCGTGACTGCTATTTAACACGAGAGCCCAGCTTGGCTTCATTTAACGTGCTGGTTCCTTTCTAATAAACACGTTACACTACAAGGTGGGGATTAAGATCAGAAAAGTAAATAAATTGGAAACTGATGGGGAGAGATGGGAGGGAAATGGAAGGCACTGGGGGGAGCGATGGGTGATTAACTCCCGCGCCGGGGCGCGGGGAAACGACCCCGAAGGCCATGGCAGAGGCTTCCCCAGCTCTGCTTTGGTGTTTCCATGGGCCCTCCCGGGGGGCTGCAGGGGCTGGAGCCCTCAACTGCCCCCCCAGCAGTGCTGCTCCGGCTCCACCAGGGTCCTCCACCTGGAGCCATCAGGCTCTGATGCTGATAACAGGGAGATGGTTTTTCTTCCCTTCTCCAGGCCAGGGGCTACTTTTTGTCTCCTTTGGCTTCTGGACGTGTCCAGATCCGTCCTTTCTGCTCTGAAGCACTGCATGGGAGCAAGGCCCCTTGGCTCCGCAGATAGATGGTGTTTCCTCAGCATGTGGGGGGCTTTGCTGGGAGAGAGGGAGTTGATGCTCTTGGATTTTTAGCTTTTTCCCCTTGTAGATGTGTTGTGATCACTCGCCTTCTTGCCACGAAGGGACCTCCCAGCTCTGGGAGTGTTTGGGGGACTGTAAGAGTTTGGGAGGGAGCAGGGCTTGGGTCTGGGCAGAGACCCCCACGGTGCCCTGGGGAGCTCTGGGGTTCCCAGAGTTTGCTTTGATGCCACCCGCTCGGAAAGAGGGTGGGCGAGGGGAGAAACCCCCGGCGAAGCGGGATCCCGTCGGTCGTGGCTGACAAAACGTGGCTTGTGGGAAGATGCTCCAGCCAGAACTGTCTGTGTCGCCTCTAGAAGCAAATCGACCCTCACATTCAGACCCGCTGCTGCCAGGGCTCCCAGCCGGATTGGGGTGTGCTGGGTTCCCTGCTCAGGGTGGGGAGGCCGGACGGTGCCTGTCGGGAAGGGCGGCTGCGGGAAGCCGGACTCTTAAACAGCCGGGCGGCTTTTACTCTGTGTATTTGAGGAGCAACAAAAAGTGCAACGCACCAGTTGACGGGAAGGACTGGGGGGTTAATTTTCAGGATGATGCCTGGGAATTTAGCCGTGGGATTTCCATTATTGCTAATGGGACTCACGCAGCTTAATTTCATGCGAGCTACACTAAAAACATACCCCTAACCGTCTGCGAAATTCCAGTCCTGAAAGCAAGCCTTTTAAAAGTTAGAGGAGGGGTAAACAAACACCTGAAACCACTCGTCTCGCTGCTTCCCCCCCCTCTTTCAGTCGTTGGGATTTAAAAGTCGGGGAGGGGGAGGAACCGGAGCAGTTTTAGGCAATTAAAAAAACCCATCCTGCCGGCACGCTGGCTGCCTGCGCGCCGCGTTTTCGCTCTCCACCGATTCCAACGGCGGAGTTATAACCCCCCAAAAAATAGGGGTGGCTGATGCCTTACCCTTAAGTATACGAGCGCCGGCGCTGCGTTATCGCACGCATCTAATAACCCGAGCCGCGCCGCCTTTCATTGCGAGGCCTCTGTTATTAGGCTGTTCTCGTTAAATGACTGCTATCATCTGGTCCCAAAGTACATTAAATCCCATTATAATTATAAACACACTTCCCCATAACGTTCTCCTTAGATTACATTTGCGCTGCTTTACCCCAAGGGTATCTTTGTACTAATACCGTCCCTATTTGTTGTTTTAGCTGACGAGGCCGGGCCCCGCGCCGCTGCAGTGTGCCACGGGCAGTGCCGGGGAGGGCGATGCCAGGGTGCTGCCCCTGTGCCATCCCCTGACAGTGACACACACCGTGTGGGTGAGCCCAGGGAAGGATGCTCTGCGTGGGGCATCTGGCGGCACACGCTCTACCCCTGCCTTTTTCCGTTGTTGTTGGTCTCGCAGCGCTGCTGCTCCTTCTGTTTCACGCCCTTTCCACGGCTGCTGCCAATGGGTTTTGCTGGCAGACCCCCATCACCCATCGGACCCCCATTGCCCCTGTAATCTCCATCACCGCTGAGACCCCCATCACCCATTAGACTCCAATCACCCATCAGACCACCGTCGCCCGTCCCTGGGGACCCACGGCGAGGGTCTGTTGAGCGGTGTCGGCGTTTCACCAGGGCTCCAGGACCTTTATGGGGGTGCCTGCCCCAAACCCATCGCCGCCCCCCGAACTTGTCTTCCCGGCTGCCGCTCCCCTCCTCCCGCCCCTCGGGGCGCATCGGGGCGGGGATGCCGGGGTCGCGGGGGCCAGTGTGCGTGTCCCCCGGCCCGGGGGCGGCTTTGTGCGGGGCGGCGCGGTGCGGGCGGGTCGGTGTCCCGGCTCCTCCATGTTTGGCGGCGGCAGCGCTGTCCAGCCGCGCCCCGCAAGGTGCGGCGGGGCCGG
>VXBW01000255.1:19249-47491 GCA_013400375.1 Thinocorus orbignyianus
CCATGGATTTGACTAAGATGGGCATGATCCAGCTGCAGAACCCCTGCCACCCCACCGGGCTGCTGCACAAAGCCAACCAGATGCGCCTGGCGGGGACGCTGTGCGACGTGGTCATCATGGTGGACAGCCAGGAGTTCCACGCGCACCGGACGGTGCTGGCTTGCACCAGCAAGATGTTCGAGATCCTCTTCCACCGCAACAGCCAGCATTACACCCTGGACTTCCTCTCGCCAAAGACCTTCCAGCAGATCCTGGAGTATGCCTACACCGCCACCCTGCAGGCCAAGGTCGAAGACTTGGATGACCTGCTCTACGCCGCCGAGATCCTGGAAATCGAGTACCTGGAGGAGCAGTGCCTGAAGATCCTGGAGACTATCCAGGCCTCCGAGGACAACGACGCCGAGGTCGCCATGGCTGATGGAGGCGCCGCTGAAGAAGAGGAGGAGAGGAAGTCAAGGTACATCAAGGGCCTCTTCATCTCTAAGCCCGCTGGCGAGGAGAGCAGCTATGCCGGCGTGGCCGGCCAGAGCCTGCCGGTGGCCACGGCAGAGCAGAGCCCCTCCGCCTCCTCTTCCTTTGGCCCGCTCTCCGCCATGAGCCCTACCAAGGCGGCAGTGGACAGCCTGATGACCATCGGGCAGTCGCTGCTGCAGGGCGCCCTGCCGCCTGCCACCTCCGAGGACCCCCGCCCCGCCACCCGCCGCCCCCCCGGCCTCGCCGAGGTGAAAACCGAAGCGATGCAGGTGGACGACGCCTCCAACCACGACAGCCCTCGGGCGGCCGAGCCCGGCGCCTCCGGCGGGGAGAAGCCCGAGGAGAAGGGCAAGGAAGGGCCTGGCACCCCGACCCGTGGCAGTGTCATCACCAGCGCCCGAGAACTGCACTACGGCCGGGAGGAGGGCGCCGAGCCACCCCCCGAGCCTGGCCAGGGGCTGCCCCTGGGGCTGGAGCCATCGGCTGCTGCCGGCCAGGACGGGAAGCCCCTGGGCATCTACTCGCTGCTGCCCAACCACAAGACTGAGCCGGTGCTGGGGGTGCCACCCGCCGTGGCGTCTGCCCTGCACGTCCAGCCGGCCCTGGCCGTCTCCATGGACTTCAGCGCTTACGGGGGGCTGCTGCCCCAGGGCTTCATCCAGCGGGAGCTCTTCAGCAAACTGGGCGAGCTGGCAGCCGGCATGAAGACGGAGAGCAGAGCGCTGGGTGAGCAGTGCAGCGTGTGCGGGGCAGAGCTGCCGGACAATGAGACCCTGGAGCAGCACCGGTGAGTGCCGACGCCGCGCTCTGCGCCAGGCCGGTGGGATCTCGCGGGAGGGTCTGGGTTCTGAGCCAGGCGTTGCGTGTGTCGGTGTGGAGTTCCCACTGCGGACCCTGAAACGGGGATACAGGGCGGTGGGCATGGGGAACATGTCTGTGGCAACTTCTGCCGGTCTGGCTGCCGTGCCAGAAGGTTCCTCGCCTCGAGCACTGGCTGGGGAGGGCAGCCCAGAGGGGCTCGGGCTGGGAGTCTCTCCTGCTCACACAAATCCCACCGCTTTCCCTGGCTGGCATCCGCCGAGCAGCTTATGGTTGCTACCCTGGAGCTCAGGGCTGGGTGTATGAGGGATGCTGGGGGGTCAGGCAGCCCTTGCCCACCCTCAGCCGGTCCTTCCTGCTCAGCACCCCCGTGGAACCCCGTGCCCAGCCGTGGTGGTGGCAGCGGGGCTGGTGGGAGGCAGCACCTCGCCCGCCCTGGCTGCGTGCCGCTTGGCTCCCCGGTTTTTGAAATATTTGCACTTTGCACAAAGTGACACGTAGGTCAGGCCGGGTAACGCCGGGGCCAGGATGGAGGGCTCAGGCCATCGCGGAGCCCCAAGTCCCTCCTGCCGGGATGGTGGCTTTGGGGATGCACCTCCAGCGGCTGCCGATGCGGTTTTGGGGCTCCCCGGCTTGGGCTGGGGGATCTGTGTGTCGGGGAGCTGCTGTGGGGTGGGAGCACGGTGGTGGTTATCGGCGCGGGAGCTCAGTGCTCCCCCGTTTGCCATCTCCTGCCCGTGGGGAGCAGAGGTTGTTCCCCTGTTTGGCTGGGGATCAGAGCTGTGTTAATTACTGTCCCTCAATCAGCATTGCCGCTCAAGCCCCTGGGTGCTGGGCGAGCTTCGGTGAGCACCGCGCTGGCGGCAGCGTCCTGCCTGGGCTGAGGCAGTGCCGTGCGGTGCTCGCTGCTCGCAGCCTCCCCGAGCCGTGCACCCTCTCAGAATGTTTTTAATGAATCAACAGGTTAATTAGACCCGATGCGCGTGAGGCGCTGGGGGGACTGTGGCCGTGCTGACGCTGGCCGTTGGCGGGGGAGCCGGTGGTGCTGGCACGCCGGTGGTGCGGGATGTGGTGCCGGTGGCGGAGCAGCAGCTCCCGCACGGTCATCCCGGGAGTGTTTCCTGTGTGGGGCAGCGGCCGCTGCTCCGGGGCTCTCAGCCCCATGGGGGTCTGCCAGCGCCGGCAGCATGGCCTGGAGATCCCCTGCCCCATGCAGGGGTCCTCTGGCTCTTTGTGGCTGCTTTGTTCCCCCCGTGGCCGGCGTGGCCAGCGGCAGAGCAGGGGCTCGTGCTGGCGAGCGGAGCCGCCTCAGTGCGGCTGGTCCCCGGCCGCGCCGTGATGCAGACCGAACGTCACGGAGCAGAGCTGCAGTGGAGGCTCAGGGAGAATTTTAACGTGCCACTCAGCCAGGGACGTGGCCAGCTCGCTTTCCCCCTCCGAGCCCGAGAGCTGCGAGCGATGCCGGGGCTGGAAGGTCGGATGCTTCCCCGCACGGTTGGGAGACGGGGGAGCGTGGCCCCACGCAGCAGCCCCTGTTTCACATCCCTTCCCACACTGTGCCTTTTTTGACAGCCGTGGCCGGAGGGTCAGAGCGTATTTCTTCGCTATTCGGGGTGTTTATCAGTGTCTGGGTGCGTGTCGTGCCCCGGTGGGCTCTGCCTGGGGCGGGGGGCTGAGCCCAGCCTGGAAGGGGGTTGCTGAAGCCAGCACGGAGCTGCCTGTGCCCGTGCTGGCTGCTGGAGAGGTTTCCTGGCCCTGGCTGAGTTTGCCGGGCGAGCCAAATCCTGCGAGCGCTCCTGCACCGGGCGCTGGGGCCGTCCATGTTGAAAGGTGTTGGGCAACACTCGCAGCAGCTCGCCCCCCTCCTCGCCCCCAAGTCTCAATCCGAGGCGGTTTGTGCGCCGACGAGGACTCATGTGGCTTTTTTATGGTGTTTGCTTCCTAATACGTGGTGAAAATTACCATTTGGGGAGGATTTGTGGGATCCTATTGTATTTATGGAGCTGTTAAACAGCATCTCCGCGAGGCTGGGATCTGTAACTCCCTGCTGGAGCAGTTCTGCTGGCGGTGGCAGCTGCGACGCACCGGCTCCGGGCTCCGGGGCCTGATGGAGAGGGNCCTGAGCGGCCGGTGGCGGGGGCAGGATGTGCCGGGGGCGCCGCCAGGCTGCTCGTGGGCTGGTGGCTTTCGCTGACCTCCTTCTGCTCTGCTCTTACTGCTGCGGTTTTGCTTTCCCAGCCCCAAGCGAGCGCGGCGGGGGCTCAGCTGCGGTGAGCGGGGGCCGGGGAGGGGCACCTCCGGCACGGGCAGCACCCCGGGGTGCTGGGCCACCTCCAGGGGATGCTGGGCCACCTTCGAGGGATGCTGGGCCACCCGGCACGGTGGCTTTTGCGTGCCGAGCCCCAGCAGGTGACAGGGAGAGCCCAAACCTGTCCCGAGACCCCCTCATTCCGCAGGGAGCCCAAGGAGGCAGCATGTTTACCCGGCACCAGGGAGCGTACACATATGGTGGGATGTTTGTTTACGCACACACATGCCTATAGAGGGATAAATATATGTGTTTGTAGTCTGGGAGCCTCCCGAGCGCTGTTCCTGCCTTCGGCAGCACGGGAGGTGCGCGCAGGGAAGGGGACAGGGAGAGCTGGGCTGGCTTTTCGCTGAGGGCTGCTTGCCTGGGTGACAGAGGGTGCCAGCAGGACGGTCGGCTGCCCTGGCACCTCCTGGCAGCATCGCCTGTGCCCACTGCACGTCAGCTGCGCTGAGCTGAGACCTTTGGGTGCCCAGGTGGCTGCCAGCCTGGGCGCTGGCTCTGAGCAGGGTTTCGGGTCCCTGGACCCGCTGGCTGCTGCGCAATCGGGGTTGTTTTCCCTTCTTTACCAAGCTTATGATTTTGACTAATTGAGTGTATATTGAGTCGGCGGCTCTTTAATTTTTTTTATGAAAGATTTCCTTCTCGGTTCAGCAAAGTTCAAACTTAATCTAATGTTGGTATCGATCGGCGCTTCTAATTGCAGACAAAAAAGCCATAGTTCAGCGGCCCTTTTTGGGGTGGTTTGTAGGAAGGAAAACCTCCCGAGCTGCGACGCCGGCTCCGTGCCGAGCCCGGAGTCATTTTTCATCAGGAAGTTAAATACCATAAAACTTTATAAAAGGCGTGGTTTCGTGTTTTTTTTCTTGTTTCTTAATGCTGGTAGCAAGGCTGTGGGAGGGGATGCGATTCCATCGATTCATTAGGGATGCGGCTGAGCATCCCAGCCCCAGGAATTCGCCCACCCCTGGCTCTGTGTGAGGAGGGATGCTGGGCTGGAAGCAGGATGTGGTCTGGGGATGCTGGGGATGGGTGGAGGCTCCCCTGGGAGCAGTTTTGGCTGGAAGGGGCCTGTGCCCACTCTTCTACGGGGGATGCACTTTGGGAAAAGCCTCCTGTCCGGTTTTCACCTCTGAGTTTTGCCCTTTGAGGTTTTGTGGCGGTGCTGTCACCTCGGGGAGGTTGCTCCCATGGGGAGCAGGCACTGATGCTCCCGCCGGCCTGGGATGCTCCTGCTTGGGGAAGCTGCAGCTTCCCATCGGGATCTGGATCCCAGCTACAGCCCGGGACATTGATGTTCCGCCCGGAGCTGTGCCGTCGTGAGCCCGAGGCAGCGTCGTGGGGAAGGGCTCCAGCTCTGGGCTCCGTCCTTGCGCGCCACAGCTCCATCCGTCTCCGCCTGGCTTAGCCCAGCCTCGTACGACTAATGCCATTAGGCACGTTGGCACCGCTCGGCGTGTCACAGTGAGAAACAGATGCACGATACCATTAAAGCAATAAACGTGATAAATCGGATCCCAAGCGCTTTGTGGGATGTTATTAGTGTTAATTTCGGTCGCCTGATACAGTAGTTGTTTTTTATTTTATTTTAAGCATTCGGCAATTTATGTCCCGCCGCAGCCGAAACTTGGGAAGAAAGGAGGAGAAACAGAAAACAAGGGGGGAGGGAAGGGGCAAAAATAAAAAGGGACAAGGCAGCAGCCCCCCAAACTCTGCCCGTGATTACTTCCAGAGTCCGAAGAGGACTTGGCAGCTCTTGTTTCTCGCTGACGGGCCTTATTAGCGGCACCTGGCATCATCAGGGGCTAATGGGAAGCAGGGTTGGCGGCCGCGGCGCGGGCGAGGGAGCCCTGATTAGGTTTATGGGTAGGGGGACGTGCCCCGCGCAGGAAATGAATGTTGCCGCCGAGGTCTGCGGCGCTGACCCCGAGCGTGTAACCCGTGAGCGCCGGCCGAGACCCCGCGCAGGATGCTTGGGATTTCGGGGGCTCTCTGGTTCTTGTCACGGGCAGAGGGGGGGTCCGGCCCGCTCTGCTGCAGCCTTGAACTTTTGATTTATTCGGTGGGGGAACTTAACCGTTTCCATACCCGGCTGCCGGCGCGAGGGGGGAAGCCCCCTCGGCTGCCCTCATATTCCATCAATTATTTCGCATCGTTTTCATTGGGCGGGCGATGCATTTTGGAGCAAAACTCTGAGATTCCTGTCAGAAACACCCATTTTAAATTTTATTTGATTTTAAATTTTACTTCTTTTCCCCCTCACCCAGCAACACCTTCTGTGTCTTCCCCGCTGATGACGAGGGGGGCTTCTGCGGGGATGCTGCAGACCCTCTGGCCGGGGTCCCTGCACCTTCCCCAGCCCAGCCCATCACCCTGGGACTGGGACCAGTGGATCTGCCCCAGCTGCTCCCCGTCAGCCACAGGGTGGGAGCCTGATGATTAAAACCTGCCTGATGGAGGGCACTTGGGTGGCTTTTCCCCAGAGCTCGCTCTCCCAATGTTGCTCCCAGCAGCTCGGGGAGCGTTGCAGGGCCTTTCCCGTCCTCGTCACGGCTCGTGCGGTGATGATGGTTCACAAGGTATTTATTGCTGCGCGAAGGGACCCTGGTGGAGCCTCTGCTGCTTCGGGGGTGACACTGTCGGCTCTTTCTTTCCCCTCTTCCCTGTGGAAATGGTGCAGAGCAGCCCGGGCGGCTGGTGAGGGAGCATCCCCGCAGCTTCCCCTCTCCGCTGGCTCTTTAGTTACGCCGGTGCGTAAATCTGTTTTCCTTGGGTAGACTAAAGCGATCTGCATTTTCCTTTTTGCTCGCAATTAGCAAGATTTTTCTTTCTCTCTCCCCCCACCCCTTCCTTGACAGCTTCAAGAGAGGCTTTAAATGAGTAATTACTAAATATTTCCCGGCAGCCAAACACGGGGCCATGGCATCTCCTGTTGCAAAAGTGAAAAATATTTCTGTTTGCAGTTAATTTTAGTGGCAGGCAGATCATGTTAACTGGGTGTAATTGCTTCCAGATATGGCAGAGGGTTTTGTGTGTTGGGATGAAGGGTCCGGTAAGTGCTCACTTCCTGTGTAAATTAGCCTGTTCCATTCATTCCCCCTCGCCCGGCAGTCCTGGCTTGTGTCACTGCCCGCAAGGGGGGCTTTGCTTGCCCCCAGCCCGGTGTCAGGCAGCGCGGTGCTTTACGGGGGGCTTGGTCCTTCCCTGGGCATCGCTCCCTCCGCCGTGGGGACGCGTGATGCCCGCATCCCGCTCCGCCGCCGGCCAGCGAGGGGACCGCGGTGGCAAAGCATCGGTGTGACAGGGGCAGCGTGGGGCAATTAGATAGTGGGGGTGACAGGGACAGGTCTGTGCATCCTCGTGAGCAAACACCAGCGAGGCAGGTGAATCTGCGTTTAATGTATGGCTTTGCCAGATTTTGGCTTTGGGGATGACCCCAAACACCCTGTGTGTGTTTGTTCTGGATAATCCTTACCCGAGCCGAAGGCTGCCTGAAACACTTGGTGTCAGTTTTGGGGACCAGTGTGAGCTCGTGGCATTTTGGGTGCCTCCTGCGGCGGGCTGGGGAGCGGTGTGTGCTGCGGGATCACGTGCTTCCGCAGGGAGAGGTGGATTCCTCTTTCCAACAGGAGCATCCTCCGGCCAGGTGCTTTTGTGGCTGAAGAAGGGAGCATCACACTAAAATTTGGGTTGTGGAGGGAGCCTTGGCGTCCTGATCTGTCGCTCTGGCCGGGGGCCAGGGCTGCCCGTATCGCTTTCTGAGTGGTGTTCTTAACTGATTTTAAGTAGATTACGGCTGGAATCGTGCCCCGCCGCGCGGGTTCTGTTTTTCCACCGGCCTTCACCATCGCGTTGTGTTTCTTGGCACGTTGTTGGGCAACGGTGGGCGATGGAGGAGCCCGGCCAGAGCCGCCCGCCATGAATCGGCATTAAACACCCTGCTTTGTGCACGGTGTCAGCGGGAGGGAGACGGGCTCCTCATCTGCCTCCGTCAGCCGGGCTGATAACCCCCTGCTCCGCTCGCCCCGGGGATGCCGCACAGGGGGAGCCACGGTGCTCGTCCGGCGGAGGGGACCCCCGGGCCCCCCCCAATACAAATAATGCACCTCCATCTGTCTCCCTGTGGCGGGGGGGACACGTCTGTTTTCACCTTGGTGACCTAAAAAAAGGCAGCCACTGACCGAGCGGAAAGGTAAAGAGAAACTAAAGAAAACCACCCCGCAGCCCCAAACAGCAGAGCGTTTCCTGATGCAGTGTGTTTATGTGTATATATGTAAAACTCTATAACTGTTGCTCATCCTCCAGTGCTGGCGTGCCGAGCGCCGCACCCATCCCACTGGGCACTCTCTGTGCTCCCAGGGCTTTTCTGCGCCGGCCACCGAGTTTGGGGACGTCTGCCTGCACTTTGCCCTCTGTCACCTTCCCTCGTTCTTTTCTCTGCACATTATTTATAGTAAATCATATTAGGAAGGAGCGCTAAGGAGGAAGCGTGATTCATCCTCCCTGAAACCAGCGCTGACATAAATAAAGGCGAAGCGCTTACTATGTGTTTTTTATTACGGCGTTTAGGGACAGGTTGTACTAATTTTGGCGTGCACAGACTGAGCCCACGAAGGCTGCGACTCTAAGAAATTCGATTTAACCGCAGCACAGGCTGCACGTTAAAAGAATTCTAGCCCCAACCCAGCCTCCCTTCTTGGAAGGGGACAACGCGGGGCTTTCGGGGCGGCTCGTGGCTTCCCAGATTTTCCAGTGTGTCTTTGGCTGCTCCAGTGGCTCCTCAGGGGATGCTGGGGGACAGCTGCAACCTCGGCCATCTGCCTTGTTGGGAAAGAGATGCTCAGGCTGGTCCAGGGCGAGCCAGAAGGGATGCAGCGAGGGGATGCTCAGGGCAGAGAGACCCAGCAAACGGCTGGAACTGGGGGAACTGGGGCTGGCGGTGGGAGCTCAGTGCCGGCGCTGGTGGCAGGTATCTTATCTCTGGCCAGCGCGGGCTGCGGTCGCTGCCTGCTGCGCAACACACGCCAACTGCCTTTGCGTGGGAGAGATAAGGCGTTGAGCAACGCCCGCGCCCGGCTGCGGCATTGGCACGGCATCGGCATGGCATCGGCATGGCGCTGTTCCCTGCGCCGAGCCCGGGGCAGGCGGCCTGGGGTGGTCGGAGCCCGGCGGGGCCCCTTTCTGCGAATCGGCGCCCCGTTCAGAACCGAAACCCTCCCTGCCCTCCCCACGGAGCCTTCTGCTGGTTTTTACCCGTCGCGCGGTGATTTCCTCCCCTCTTTCTTCCTTCCCCCTCTTCGTAGAAAATATCCCAGGTGCCTGGAGCGGGCGGAAGGGCGCTTCTGCGAACGAGAGCGGTGACCGGAGGCGTTTGTGGGGTGCAAAGCCCCTTCGGGCAGCTCTGCCCACGCTTCTGGGGGTGCTGGGGGGCTCCTGCTGCTGCCCCATCCCCCGGGATGCTCAGAGCCTGTCTCCCGCTTGTGTGGGAGCCAGTGGTGAGCAGTGAAACCGGCAGGACCCCCACTTCCCTCCAACAGGAATGTGTTTCAGGGGAAATTTTAACTTGGATGAAAACCTTCCCTGGGGAAAAAAATGGAAAGGAGTTGTTATTTTTGCTTCCCGGGGCCTTGTCCCCTCTTGCTGCCGGGGGTGGGATGGGGGAAGCACCGCTCGGGCTCTGCCTCACCTTCCCCAGCCATTGGGTTTGCGGTTGCCCCGGCTGAAGGGCTGGGGGTTTTTGGGGGGGATTTTGAGCTTTGCGTTTCTGGAAAGTAGGGATGGCTGCGTGTGGGGCAGGTGGCGTGGGAATGGGGTGCTGTGGTGGGAAGCGGGTCCCCAGCATCTCCCAGCCCGCGGGGTGCCGAGTCAGCCGTGCCCCCAGCCCTGCCCGGGGGCTGCGGGGTCTCGGGATGCAGAGGCCGTCGCGTGTATTGATTTCTGCCTTATCTGGCCCTTTGGCTGCAGGCGGCTCTTCCCTCAGCGTCCAACCAAATGGAGCTTAAAGCAGCCCAGAAATGTATGTCATCCTTCCCCCGCGTTAATTAGGGCTGGGCGATGCATTATTTAGCGGGATGGGAGCTGCTGCCCCGGAGCGGGTGCTGGCACACGGGTGGGAGGGAGTGGGGGGCTCTGGTGAGCCGTGGGCCACCAGCCAGACTGGGATGAGAGCTCCTGTGGGACCTCACCGCTGGGAGAGGGATGTGTCTGGCTGTGCCCATCCAGAAGGAGATGGCAAAAGAGGGGATGCTTGTGGAGCTGAGCCCCCAGTGGAGGAGAAGAACCATGTGTCGCAAGAGGGTGGGACGGGGGCTGGTTTCCTTCTCCTGTCCCGTGGGGTGGGCTGCGTGGGGTGAGCACCAAAGGCTCGGCTGTGGCTGGCACCGGCACGGGCAGCTGCACCGTGTCCTCTCCGGCTGGAGCTGGAGAGCAGCTTCCTAATTAGCACCTTCGTTGCTAAGTGAAGGAAGTGGCTGTGTCCCAGCAGGACACATCTCGGGGAGGGGGCTGCCCAACGCCGCCGTGCAGGGTGCCCCCGGTACCCGTTACCTCCCAGTATGACCAGTTACCGTTGGCTTCCTCCCTGCTCCGTTCGCTGGGGTGTTTGGTGCCACCCACAGATACGGTTGGTGGGGGCTGATAAGGATCGCTGACCCAGAGCGAGCGATGGGGACTTCTTCCTGCCCAGAAATAGAGGCAGCCACGTGGCGTGTTTGCGCGGCCGGGCCGGGTGGCTCTGGCTGCGGCTGCTCGCGTGGATGTGCCACGAGCAGGGTTTGCATCTGCAGGGCTCTCCTGGATGAACAGTTTCAGTCCCCAGTGTCAAACGTGCCCCGTGAGGCTGGGTTCCTTTGGGCTTTGGTGCAGGATAACCATTTTCCACCGGCTGAGAAGATGGTGTGTCCACGCCAGCAGGATTTCTTGCCCAGAGTTGTTCTGTGCCAGGGTTTTGTTGCTCCGAGCCGCCGTCGGACGGGGTGCTCCGCGTGGTGCCGGTGCACCATCTCCTTTCGCTGCTGGTGGGGTTTTGGGGCATTTGGGTTCCTCCTGGCCGGGTGCAAGGCGTGCAAACGTGTCTTTGTACGAGCTCTTTTGTGCTGCAACGGCTCATGCGGAAACCATGTTTTCCGCATAAGTAAGCGGAGGGCAAGAGAAATGACAGCGGCGACAACGCCGGAGCCCAGGCCGTGGCCAGCAGACAAAGAGCAACCCAACGCGGCCAGGCAGGTCCCGGGCCAGCTCCGAGCCCCCCATGATGCCCCTGGTCCCTGTGGTGCCCCAGGTTCCCGATGGCGGCTGGTCTCTGCGTGATGCTGTGGTCCCGGGGGGGCTCAGCAGGGACCGCTCCGTGGGCCGAGGTGGGACGCTGGGGCTGGGAAGATGCTGGGTTTGCTCCGTGGGGGCATCGTGCCGGGGGGCAGCGGCGATGGAGGGGGGCACAGAGGGTCTTGTGTGTGCTTTGGTGCCATCCCTTCCCTCTTCCAGCTGCTGTAGGGTTCAGGGCCAGGCGCCTGCGGGACACGGGGGGTTTTTCCTCCTTCACACGCACTGGCTTGATTCGTGCTTCGTTCTGCAGCCACCCCGGTTTCCCACGGCAGGGTTTGTGTCGCTGTTATTAACTAATGAGCTGATTCTTTTGACGTTTTTAAATAACTGTATTTTCCCTTCAATGCGAGAAAAGGAAAATGTCTTTTCTTAATAGCGCAGCGCTCAGAAGTTATCGAAGGCATGAATTTGCCATTCTTTCACACAAATGTGCGGATTGCCACGCTTTTTATTAGCAGGGCTTGGATTGCTGAATCATGGGAGCCGGGTAAGAGGGAATGTTTGCGTATACGATGGTGGGAAAAAGGGGCTGTGTTTAAAGCTGGGCTGGGGTTTCCCTCCCCAGGATGAATCAGTGCTGTGCCTGTCCTGATTCCTCAGCCCAACAAGCAGCTCGGCTCATGCCCAGGGTGATGCTGTGGCCGCTGGGGCTCTGGGTACCAGCCCCTCTCTGGGTCTGGGGGCTTTTCCCAGGTTCTGCAGAGCCACAGCCCGCTCGGCGCTTGTTAAACACAGCCAGGGATTGCCAGATGCCTTTGATTCCTCCTGCAGCATCTTCTGCCACATCCTGGCTCCGCGGTCCAGGGTCGGGGTTTTATTATTTTATGGGTGTCATAATGCTGGGACTGCGGCGTGCGGCGGTGGCCGGTGTCCTCTCCCACCACCCTCCTCCTCCTCGGGATGCTCTGCAGCACCAGGCAGGGAGCACGTGGGGGGCTCTTGGCCCCCACTCATGTTTCAGCACCAGGATTCCCAGGGAAATGCACAATATTTGGGCTAAGGTGTAACGTTTTTGCCCTAATGGGTGTATGGTGCAAACTCCAGTCCCCCGTGCTTGTAAACTTGTGCCTTTTTGTTAGTAAATAACGGCAGGGAAAGGAGGTGGAAAGTAATGCGTCTGTCCATAAAGGCTGGGCTCTGCTCTCGCTGTCTCAGCCCTTCCTGATGGCCTGGAAGCCTTGGGAAGATCCGCAGGGAACCAGAACCCTGGCAAATGGCAGCATTTCCAGCCGTGCTCTGAGCCCAGCACCGAAAATCTGCACTGAGCAGGAATGGAATGGAGAATCATTTTCACCCAACAGATTATTGTTCTTGCAAGAGCAGATTTGAAATCTATTTAACTTTTCAGTGTCCCATACCCCTTTAAACGTTTCAAGTGTATTCTCACTGATGGGTTACCTTTTCTTTCCCCCCGCGGGCTATAATTAGTGTCCTTTACACAGAATTGCCTTAGAATTGGATTTGAAGAAGATAAGAATCAAATTACCAGTATTTATCTTGTAAATTCCAAAAGATCTACTGAGAGGCAGTGTATAAAGAGGATTTTTGAAATTTTGCACCCTGAAAATGCAAGGTCGGTGCCAGGATTCTCTGTAGCGTCGCATCCGCTGTGGCCGGGAGGTGGCTGGAGGTGCCAGGAGGGAGGGCACGGCTCCTTTCCCTGCCAACACTCCGGTGCTGGTGGCATCTGCACAGCAATAGGTGCATTTCCAGCACCTGATGGACAGAGAGTTGTGTTTTTGCTAAAGACTCGGTACGGGTGGTGGTGGTTTGGGTGCTGCCGTGCCGTTGGGAGCGCGGTTGCCCCCTGGTTTTTGGCTGCGGGTCCCAAACTGGGGTGAGCATCCCCTCTGCCCCATGGGTTTGCCATCCCGGGGGTGCCTGGGTGCAGGGGAGCAGTGTTATCCCAGCCTGGGCACGAGGAACAGCCTGGACTGGGTCCCCAGGGGTGGTCCCGGGTGGGATGGAGGAGAAGAGTCTTCCTGACGCGGCTGCTGCCTGGCTTCTCCAGCTCCCTCGGAGCTCTGCCGGGCAGGCTCGCGGGGCACAGGGCGAGTGGAGCACCAGAAATGGATGGAGGTAATTTCGGTGGGCTCTGTTTTGACAGAAATTAAGCATCTGAATTTAAATTAAGGAGCCAGAGAGCCCGGGCAGCTGAGACTATATTTTCATAGCGTAAACAGTTGCAGAAGAAGATTAATAGCATCTGTGTAAACACTCCGGCGAGGTGGCGAGGGTTTTGGGGTGGGGTTTTTTTTTAATAGTTGGGAACTAGTGAGGAGGGCTGGAGGCGAGAGCCGCCCCCCTCCCCTCCTGCTGGCCCGCAGCCCCCCGCTCTCAGCCGCCCTCGGCCCCGCGCTCCCTCCTCGCAGTAAATGACATATTAAAGCAGCCTGGTAACTGAGCACCGGTTGCTGCGCGATAAGCCCCGGGAAATCGATATGTTTGCCATGTGCCTGCTTGTTTATGACACCTGCCTGCAGAGCAGTGGAGCGATGCCCGGCATCCCGGCCTGCGCTCCGCCGGCTCGCCGAGCCCCCAACGGGGGTCCTGCACCCCCCCACCGCGGGGTCACCCCCCAAAAGCCCCGGCAGCATCCCCCCGTGGGGTCACACAATAATTCCAGTCGTGATATTTGGTGGTGCAGAGCGAGGGGACGCGGGCAGGGTGAGAGATGGGCTGGTGTCTTCATCCACCCCGGGGCTTTTTCCCGGCCCCCCTGCGGGTTTCTGCGCTGCTCCCGTTTGCCACCCCCCCGGAGCGGGTTCAGGAGCAGGACCCAGGGGGTTGAACACTCATTTATTGCCCCTGGGAAGGGAGGTGGGTTCTGGAACACAGCGATGCTTTCCAGGAGGAGGTTGGTACCTTCCGAGCACAATGCTGAGGACCCGTCGGCTGTGTCCTGGAGCCCAGGGGATTCCCCGAGCTCCCACCCTCGAGTCCAGCTCAGTTCAGGGGCTGGGATTAGCCCCCAGGCGGGAAAACTCGGAGCCCAGATGCTCCCAGGGTTTGAGGCATTCACTTATGCTGAGGGCCACCCCCTGCTCGCATCCCCCTGTGCCTGCAGGGCTTTGGGATGGAGAGGGGGTTTTTAAAAACCCAAAGTTAGCGACCTGCAGTGATTGACCTTTTGCCCCAGGTATGAAGTTGGGAGGCAAAAGGCACGGCTTGCAAGATTTCTGTAAAACTGTTGACCTCTCGCAAGATTAACTCGGAGATAATAGTAATTATCAGCAGATTACGGCGGGCCCAATCGATGGTGAACTTTACCTCCTGCCTAAAACTGAAGGTCGGTGTTTTACTGCCGCAGAGATAACTCCGGTGGGTTTTCACACTAAACGTGTCCCTGCGTAGGAAATCCCTGTGCCGGGTGCGGGGGGTTCCCGTGGGCTCCTCGGGAGGGGGAGCGGGTCCCGGGGGAAGGTCCCGCGTGGGATTTTGTGCCTCAGAACCCCGCAGGTGGACTTTGGGGTGCCCGAGCCAGGGATGTGGGCACCGAGGGGCAGCGCCCGCCTCCGGAAAGGCGCTTTCTCCTCGCCAGGCTTTTAATTGCTTGCTTTCACTTTTTATGTATAAAAGATTGTCCATTTAATTAACTTGAGAATGCAATTTCAAAAACGCTAATGCTTTACACATGACGGCTCTTAAAATAAAAGCAGCGTTGCGCTTCCTCAACCTCTGGTGGGTTGTTTTGGAGAGAAACCACCCCCCCCAGCAGTCCCTGCTTCTTCAGCGGGAATGGAGGAGATTTGGGGCGTCTGGTCCTCGTTAGCATTCATTTTGGGGCTGGTGGGAGTAGAGCTGGTGATTCCATCTGTGTCCTTGCCTTTCCCTGGATCTCTCCTCTTAGTCTCTGGCTGATGTCCCCGGGAGCTGTAGCATCTTCTCTGTGGTGGCTGGAGCAAGCAGGGTCCTGCGCTGCTCGCTGGGCAGGGATGGAGGGATGGAGGATTGATTTTCCATGGCACCGGCGAGCAGGTTTGCTTCCTGCGAGTCTTCCTCAAACCCTTTTTTACCTTTTTAAATTTTTTTAATGGTGCTGCTTTGGAATGGATGCGCCTCCCTTCAAACACCCCTTTGGACCTTCCAGGGTTTGTCATCTTGTACCGAGCGTCTCTGATCCGTGCGGTGGGGGCACGCTGGGGGCTGGCGAGGTGCAAGGTGGCTTCTCCGGGACCCCTGGGGTGCCCTCCCCGGCATCCCCAGCCCAGCCCCGACTCCTCTGGGCTGCTCCTGCTGCCGAAGGGGGGGTTACACCCAGCTCTGGGGAAACCCCCCCGTTTTTCCTGCCCCTTTCCCTCAGATGGGAGCTGACAAACCTGGTGGGAACTTTGAGGCGAGTGGCTGGGTTTGTTGTTAAAAACCTGCACGGACACCAACTACCTCCCCCCCCCTTTTTTTTTTTCTCCCCTTTTTTTCGCAGCTTAGAAACCTCTCTTTGTGGCAGAAGGCTGGGAGGGTTTGAATGCCACATACAGGCGTAGGAGGCTGACTGAGACCATACGGCTTTATCATTCATTAATTCCTGTGCTCATTCATCCCCCTATTTAAACTTCTCTGTAAAGACGGGAGCTACAGATGGTCTTTTGGTACCCGCTTTAGCCTGCAGACCTCGGCCCCGACAAAGGGGTACAGAGGGAGCAGCAGAGTGTACAAAACATTTCCAACCATTAGAAATCGAGGTCTCATTCACCGGCGGCTCCTGTTTTGAAAGCGAATTTATGCGAGAGCATCATAAACCCGCGCGGGGCACTGCCAGGAGCCGGCCTTAGCCAGGGCTCTGCTGGCCGTGACCACGCCAGCACCGCAGCGTTGCTGTCCCTGCATCCTCCCTTCCGTGTTGCGCAATCCCAAACTCTGCTCTCCTGACGGAGGGGAATGAGTTTTGCTTTATTTGCCTTGCCTTATTTTGATGCTGGATCACTGTTACTGTTCCTCTGTAAGAGTTCCCTCCCGTTGGGGATATGACACCGCGTCCCCCCATGGGAATGGTGACCCGCAGCGTGCTCCACAGGGTGCTGGAGTCCGGGCACCTCCTGGTACCTCAGGCTGGCCACTGGTTTCCTCCATGTGGTGGCCACTGTGTTCCCAGCGTGGGGCCGGTTGGGTTTACATGTGTTTGTGGTGATGTGCCAGGGATGGGTGCTCGGCATAATGCTCCCTTGCCTGGACGTGCCCCGATTGCCCCGTGGCAGTCACACAGGGCATGCTGAGGGCTCACACCGTCCCCATCCCCGTCCTCAAGGCTCGCAGGGCGGTGACCTGGGGATGCTGGCGTGCAGGGATGCACCACGTGGACCAGTGCATCCCCCTGGGATGGGCTGGGATGTGGCAGGAAGCCTGGTGAATGTAAAGATGCTCCTCCCGGGGTTGCCCACCCAGGGGAGGGGGCTCCGCTCCCCAATAACCTGCTGGACTGAAAGGCTTTGGTGCCTGGTGGGGAGACCCCGGGGAGCCTCCCCGAGTCCTGCCATCACTGTGGGTCTGGGGGATGCCATCGCACCCCTTGGCAGAGGAGGAATTGCCGGTCCCACGGGCTTTTTAGGGACCTGCTGGGGGAACGTGGGGTGTTTCCTAAGCAGAAAGCCCTGCTGCCGAGGGCCCCGGGACTGGCCAGCCACGCTCCGTCCCTGCTGCAGGGAAGTCGGGACCAAAAAGTTTTCTCGTGGAAAACCTGAGTTCTGCGATGTTGTTTTTGCACACGCTGTGCTTAAATATTAGCACCAATTGAGCAAATTGCCTTTTAACTGCTTTTATTTGCTTTCATTAACGGTATAATTTAAAAGCTCCCGAATTTGCATGGAACCTGTTGTGCACGTTGGGGGGGTGGGGGTGCGGCTGCTCATAAATTAATTACTGGTGAGCGAGGCTCCTCGGGGAGGGCCGGGCTCCTCGGCCCGGGACGGCGCGTACTTTTGGCCGGGTTTGGGGAGCGGAGCGTGCTGTCAGGGCTGGCGTCCCGCGCCTTGGCTCGCCCCTCAGCTGTTTATTTATTTTTGCAGCGAAAACATGTCGTGGGCTGAGCAAAACTGACGGCGGGGAGCTGCAGGCAGCGCTGCTCCTGCTGAAGCCCCAGCCTTTCAGTGATGCAGGCACTCCAAAAAATTAAAGGAGAAAGTTGCCAGTCCTGTACCCCCATCCCAGGGCTCGGTGCTGCCTGCATCCCTCCCGCGTTGTTCTTCCACGAGGTGACAAGTTTCCAGCCTGATTTTGGCCCATTGCCACTTGTTCCCCCCCATGCAGATGTTCTTGGGGGGGTGTTTGGGAGCGAAGCCAACTCCCAACGTGCCAGGACTCGGGCTACTCCAACTTCCATAGTCCTTCCCAAAAAACGAGGTTTTCCATGGGAGGGTTTTGCTGTTGGATGGAGGACCATGGCCTTGGTCCAAACACCCCACGGTCCACACGGACGCTGCCACGCTCCCACCGGGCACCGTTCTCCCCCACGCTGCTTTTTTTCAATTGTGCCCCGGAATTGCTGCTCCTGCGTGTTTTGTGTCCCCGCCGTGGGAAGCCGGGTGGAAAACAGGGGAGTTTGGACAAACAGCCTGGCTGAGCACGCTCGTTGTTCTGTGGGATGGCTGTTCCCTGGGATTGTGGTCTTTGCCATGGTCAGAGCATCCTGGGAGGGCACTGGGCATCTTCAAGGGGAGGGAAGGGCTGGGGAGAAACACTTCTGGCGTTGAATGTGCATCTTGCTTGTGCGTTTGCAGGGTGGTGCTGTGGGGCTTTGGGGGTGCCGGTGGCTATGGTGACCCCAACCCATGAGACTCAGAGCCCAGGCAGATGCTTTGGTGCCATGGCGGTGACTGGCATCACCGGTGGCAGCACCCAGACCCCTCTGCCTGGCACAGGACCCCCACAGGAGCCCTGTGGCAATGGCCCCCAGCTGGTGCTGGTTATCGATGCCGGTGCGGGACGGGAACCTGGCCGTGGGAGGGTTTGGCACCTCTGAGCTGCCCCTCGTGCCACCACCTCCCTGCCCTGGTGCCCCGGGCTCTCACCGGGGCCCAGCACAGTCCGGAGAGGTTAATTTACTGACTTGACAAGGTGCATAATGTTCATCTCCCGGCTTCTAATTGGCAATAATTAGTTCTTTGTCAGCCCTGGGAGCTGGTGAGGAAGCAGCAAGGGCCCGGGAGAAGGCTGGGGTCGGGAGAAGCCTTTCCCGGGAATCCTGGCGGAGCAGCCTGTCCGAGGGCATCTCTCTCCGCCGGAGAAGGGCTGCGTAACAGCCGGGTGTTAGGGTTCCATTAATCAAAGACACTTCCAGTGCCCCTTTACAGCAACACAACCGCTGCGGCTGTCCCCGGCTGACAGCTCCCTCATTCATCTTCCTCGGGGGAGGAGGGGGGGGACGGGACCCTCTGCCGCTGCTCGCCCCGCGTCCCCGCTGCCACCGAGGTGTCGCTGGGGAGGGTCCGCCCCGCCGCCTGGCAGGGCTTGGCGTGGGGGAGAGTGTCATTCCTTGGCCCCCACGCCGAGAAAGGCTGGTTTGGAGGAGGAGGATGTTTGGCCATCGCCAGCCTTCATCCCCAGGCAGGGGGTATCATGGCATCAGCGAATAAGAGGGGGGACTTTGAGCAGCCCTCCCCGTGGCTCTGGTCCTCTCCAGGCTTTTCCAGCAGGGGTGGTGGGGGGATGCTTCGGGAGGCTCTCCATGAGGTGGGTTGTGTGGCAGCAAAGGCAAGACCCCGGCCGGGATCATGCTGTGGCTCTTCCCACCCCCTGCCCGGGGGAGGCATCTCTGCCCATCCCCAAAATCCCCCTGTGAGTCCCGGGAGCCTGCACCCCAATTCCCCCCGCCCCCCGGGAGGGAACGGTGCGGCACACGGAGCGGGTTGCGATTGGGCTTCCTTAATTCTAGCTGCAAACCCCCAATATTTTGGAGTTGCTAACAAGGAGCAAGTGTTTCATCAAAGCGCCGTGTTGGTCTGTGTGCTGACATCTGGAGAGCGCAGATAGATATTTTCCTTAAGACTGTATTTCCAAGCCGTGAGCTCTTCCCTGCCTGTTAATTAATCCTTTGTAGTTTAGCGACTGATGAAATCATGACTCTATGAAATTTTAATCCTTGCGCTGTATAGGCACAGCCGACATTATCAGAGGACCCCAGGTGTGTGCTTGAAATTAGTTTGTTGAATCTCTTGCATATTTGATTACCTTATGAAACTCCTCGGGATGCGGCCGCTGCCTGGAGGGACGGCGTTTGCCCGGGGCTTGTGCCCAATCCTGGCTGGGGTTCCCGGGGGGCTGGAGCTGGGAAGGGGACACCGCCAGCATCATCAGCATCATCTCGGTAACGAGGGGAGGGAGAGCATCTCCCTGGTGGGACAGAGCAGCCCAGCTTCTGCTGCGCGTTTATTTCCTCCATGAGGCTGAGCTCAGCCCTGGGAAGCGGCTCCAGGGCTCAGCCCCGCGGGTACCGCTGGCACGTGTCCACCCTCCTCCCTGCCGTCCCGTCACTGCAGAGAGTGGAGATGTTAAAAAAATCCCCCTCCCCTAAAACTCCCCCAACCCTCCGAGCTGTTCTTTGCTCCAGCCTCCCTTTGGCATCTCCACTCTCCCCACTCCTGGGGGCTTTTGCCCTCTCCTCAGATCCCAGGAGCTGCAGTTGCCTCTTCCCAGGGGCGATGCTGCTGGAACACCCCAGGACCCCTCCCCACAAAGCGCCCAGAGCCGGTTCTTTCCCCGTGTCCCAACCACCCCTCGGGCCGCATGCGGACCACGCTGGTGCTCCGCGGGCACACGTGCTGCTCAGGAAACCAGATGATGAATGTATTTTTAAACTTGGAATCCGTGAACCGCTTATTATTTCTGAATTAGGAATCAAAACATGCGAATAATCGCCCGCTGCTGCGGCAGATGTACTCGGCGCTAAGGTCACTTTGCTTTTGGGTGGGAACTGGGCATTATTCTTGCGGAGGAGCTGCGGCAGCGCTCTGCCCGGCCTCTGTCACCCGTGTCACCCTCGCTCAGCATCCTGGCCGCGGGGTGGGTGCCGCCGGGGCCGCACGCGCTCCCGTCCCCGCTCCCATCAGTGTCACCAGCTGTGGAGAACGGTTGTGGGGATGGTGGTTTGGGATGCGGAATGAGCCCCATATTCTGAGCAGGGCTGCGTGATGCCGTGCCTTAACCCCTTGGTGCCCGTGCTCCCGTGGCAGTGAGATGTTCTGGAACATTTTTCTGTGGATCATCAGAGATGGGGGGCTGTTCCCAGGGCCAGCAGCATCCAGTGCCTCCGGCACCATGCCCTGGCTGCATCCTGCATCCCCTTCCGAAAGCCCATGTGGGATCCCTCTGGGATGCATCCCGTGGCTTCCCATCCATCCAGCGTGAGCCCCCCAGTGCCCCCAAGCCCGGGTGGGCAGGGACGAGGTCCTGGGGCTGAGATGCACCAAAGGAGCCCTGGGGGCATCATCCCTCCTGGGAAATCCTGTGCCATAGTGATTATTGATGAATAACACTGGTCTGAGCCCAGGGCACTGCCCAGGCTCTGCCCACCGGTGCTCGCTGTGGGCAGGGGCTGAAAACCCATTTAACGTGTGCTTCTGGCCTTGGGCTTCTTTTTGATGTAAGGTGAGGGAAGGCGGGAGGGATCCCGCCCTCAGCTCCTCTGGAAAGGGAAGCGTTGGCATCCTGCTGGAATGATGTCACGCCGCAGCATCTGGTGAAGGCTCAGGAATTAGCTCATGGTAAATATAAATATTGTGCGGGCAGGGAGTTTCAGTGCTCTCTATTGATAGCCAGCCCCTCCCCCACCTTTTATTTTTTTAAACTTCAGAAATAGTGAAATCTTTATTTCCACCTCCTGTAAGAGTTAGTTATTTCTTAGGAGCAGCGGTGGTTTGAGGGCAGCTGTGGCCTTGGGCTGGGTTCTTGGGTTTGTTTTTGGGGTTTTTTTTCTCCCTCTTCTTAGTTTATTAAACCGAAAGGAAGGTCTGGGCTCCCTTCCCCCTTCCCCGTGCCCTTAATAGCTCTCCCGGCTATTTTAATCCGCGGGGCCTGGCGCGGAGGGCAGAGCGGTGACTGTGCAGGAGCCCCGCGCCGCGCTGCCACCCGGCCCCGTACATCACCCCCTGGGGGAGGGGGTGTGTGGAAATGCCCCCTGCCCCATGGGGGGTGCGCGGCTCCTGTCGCAGGGTCTCTGCCGTGGCTCGTGCCGGCGGCGCGCTGCCCTTGGCTCCGCGCGAGATGCCCCGCTGCCAGCGAGACGTGGCACCGCCGCCGCTTGTCTTGATAACGTACATCAGGGGATGAATTGATTTTCATATCGATTGCCAGCCGGGCTGCGGGGAGGGATTGGGAGGGGGGAATTATTGAAGCGGGTTGGGCTGGGGGGTGCGCGGCCGCCCGGGTGCCCCTCTGCCCGCCCGGCAGCCGCCCCTCCGGTGGGCACCGCGGCCGTCACCCGCCGTCGATAAAATCCGAAGGCTCCTATAAAACTCCGTTATTGCTGCGGCACAAAGTTGGAACCGCTCGAGGTTTCTGCTCCCTGGCTCTCGCGCGCAGCAATGAATATTTTATAGGAAAGGAAATACTTAGCGTCTGAATCTTTTTATAGTGCTGCTGCTCCCACGGGGGGAACTGCCCCCTCGCCCGCCGCGGGACTGAGCCCCCGGGAAATGCCATGGGATGGGGGCAAAATGCTGCAGGATGGGTGGGAAATGACACAGGTTGAGGGGAAAAGCAGCAGAATTGGAGCAAAATGCAGCTGGACAGGTGGGAAATGCGATGAGACGGGTGGGAAATGCAGCAGAATGGGAACGAGTTTCCACAGGACGGGTGGGAAACTCTGCCGTGGGATGGGGGAGATGCCATGTGCCAGGGGGAAGTGCTGCGGGATGGGGGTCTCAACCTGTCGCACGGGCATCAGGCGGTGCCAGCGACACCCCTGCAGAACACACGGGGACAGAGCCGTGCCCTTCGCTCTCCAGCCAGCACGAGGCTCCGAGCGTCGCCCCGATGCGTGATTTCTGTCTGACATTTAACTTACAAAGACTTGGAGGGTTCGCTCCTGCCCCGGAGTCCCCTGCTTCCACAGGTTTGGAGCCGAGCCGCCGCCCCGGAGCCTTCCCTGGGCAGTGAGGGGGTGGTTGCCACCCCCAGTAGCCCCGTGCTCTGCCAGGCTGCGCCCCAGCCCGGGGATGACAAAGTGCCCTTTAGTTAATTGCAGAACGGATCGCCTGGAGTTAAAAGTTCTGATTTATACGACTCTGGCTCTAACTGCTCAATAACACGGGCCCGTAATCTACTTTCATTTCAAACAGAAGGGTGATTTATGGGGCAGCATGCCGCTTTAGCTCAGAAATGAGGTGTTCAACATATGCTCTGTTGACATAAATTTGGAATTTATCGCTCCTGTCAAAACTGCCTGTTGGACAAAGGTGCGCATTAAGGCAATAAATGGCTCGGAATAGTTTTCTGTCAAATTTCCTCACCATTGTATTCACTCCGTTTGCGGGGAAAAATACGCACTTAGAAGTAATCAAACGGCCAAAAGCCATGTGTCTTGTTTGGCGCGGAGGGGAGGGGAGGGGGTCTCCTCCCCACTTCCCAAAAGGGGCCGGGGCAACGGGGGCTCCTGAAATTAACATGGCACGAGGTGGATTTATGCTGGTTTTTCGGTGGCCAGAGCGGGAGTTGGCTTGTGGTTGTGGTGGTCGTTGGGTATCGGGGCTGCACTGGTACCCACAACCTCGGGATGCTCCGTCAAAGCCCCGTGTCCCCAGGGATGCTCCATTGAGCCCCCCACATCCCCTGGGATGCTCTGCTGAGCCCCCACGTCCCCGGGGCGCGGGCAGCAGCGTTTGCCACCGACCCCGTCCCTTTCACACAAAGCACCCCGTGGGGAAAACTCATAATTTTTACACCGCGCGGTCTCGCTGGAATCGCCGTCCCTTTGAAGTGCTTTTTTCGGGGCATTTACAGGCCTTTTTAATTACCGGCAGCTTGCGAGGGGCCAGCCTCCCGCCCGGCTTTTGTTTGCCGGAGCCGGCTGGGGAGGGGGCATCCATCGCCCCTGGGTGGGTCGGATCCCGCCGGAGAGCCCCCCGCCAGAGCTCTGCAGCAGGGCTGGCTCGGGGCCGCCCTGGCCCTGGGATGCTGCCCCGTCCTCGCCGCCCCGAAGCATCCTCTGCCCTATATCAGCACCGGGGGGCTTCGAGCCCACGTGTGCCTTGAGCAGGAATTACTGAGGAAAATCTTTTGCCAAAAAAAGGCACTTTCCCCGGCTCCTGCTCTTCCTCCCACCAGCATCGTCCTGGCCCATTGGCTTGCGAGGACCGTGCGGGAGAAGGGAGCTGCGCGGAGCGCGATTTTGGGATAATAACCCCTCGTTTATGCTTTTGCGTTGGAGCCGGGGCAGCGTCGCCCGGCAGGGATGTGTTTGAGCGTCCTTAACCTCTTCCTCCTCCCCCCGCCTTCCAGAGGCGCAACTTTAGAAGCACATATTGATCTCTCCCCTCAGATCTTAACAGCCCCAGCAGCCGTAATACCTTGCTTACATCTGCCAGGTTTTTGTGCAGTTTTGCAGCATCTCCTTAATCCGGCGAGCAGAAATAGAACATTTCAATCATATTTTGCTACCAGGAAACCGAGCAGATAAAGCGCTTTAAGACCTTGTTGAAAGGGACCGTGCGAGATGGTGCGCGATAAGATCGTCCTGCGAGCGGGCGCCGAATGGAAAACTTTTGTTGCTGCTGAAATTTGTTGATAGAGATATTGCAAGTGAATTACTGGGCGAGCCCCCCCCCGGCACGTTAAAGCACCGGGGAGGGGGCGTGAGGAGGGGAGGCAGCGCCCGAGCCGGGGGGATGCGGGTCCCCAGCTCCCGCGTCTCCCCCTCTCCCTCCCCGGGGTGGGTTTGCCGCTGTCTCTGCGGGTTTGGGCGATGCGGAGAGAGGAAACGGGGCCTTTTGTTTCTCCTCTGAGTCTCGAGACTCGCTTTAGGAAAGGGAAGAAAAAAAAAAAGCCCCAAACCTCCAAGTTTTACTCGAACTAATTATCCAATTACACTTTAATTCGCCGCACAGGCGTTGTGGGCTCGAGGAGGCGAGCGCTGGCGGGGGGGCGCTGCTCCTCCTCACAAAGTGGCTGGAACCCGGCGCTGAGCACGGAAGCGAGCTCAGCCCGAGCCGGGGAAGTGTGACAGGCACGTCCCTAATTAAAAATGCAAAATGAGAAGGTTGTCACTTATTTAGCTGGCTTCTTGGCAGCGGGAGCCTGTCAGGAGGCTGGTGTTTTATTTATTTTCGCAAGGCGGATAAATCCTCTGGATTGTAAACCTTCTTGGCCTGAATTCGTGCATGACTCCTAATCCTCCGCTATGACACAGGGAATTCAGGACAAGCCTGATTAATAATTACATTATACAGCAAAGTTGAGAGTCGAAACAGACTCCTGCTCTCTGCCACTCCACTCCCTTCCCGCTCCACCCCGTCTGCCCGGGGCAGGACATCGTGGGGTCCCCTCCTGCCATCCGGCACCCCCGGCATTGCCAAGGGGCGGGGTCCACACTGGGATGCAGGGAGCAGGATACAGAATGGGATGCAAGGCAGGATGCATGTTGGGATGTGGGATGCAGGTTGGAAAGCAGGTTGGGATCTGGGTTGGGATGCAGTGTGGGATGTGAGTTTGCAGGATGCAGGACAGGGTTTGCATTGGGATGTGGGATGCAGGATAGGATGTGGTTGGGGTGGGATGCACGGCTGGCTGCTTTGTGAGGGAACCAGACCCTGTGTTGGTCTCCGGGCTCTCTGTGGCTGGGAGGGATGCTCCTGGTAGGGCTCACTGCTGCTGCAGCCTCACACCAGTAAAACCAGGGAGGAATAAAGCTCCGCAAAGCCCCGGCTCGGCCCAGGCTGCGCGCAGGAGGCCAGCGGCCGAGCTGGGGCTGAGCCCTCCCCGGGGAGCCGGCGAGGGAGGAGGGCTCGGCGTCCAGCCCTGGACAGGACCGTTTCTGTTTTGTCTTTGGCAACAAGGCAATAAAAACACGCTGCTCTTGTTGCAGAGTGATGATAAATGGTGGATGCGAGCAGAGGTCGGCACGCAGCGATGTGCTGCCTCACTCCTCAAACACACACAAATACTTCTCTGTTTACAGCATCCGATGTCGCAACTCCGCACGTGCCCCGGCCCCGGCACGAGGGGCTGGCGGGAGCCGAGGTGTGGCCGCGGCGTTGGTGGCTCAGGGGTGTTCCATCGCTGCCGCTCGCCCTCCTGCTGGGCTGGGCTGCACAGGCACCCGCTTGTCACCGGCACGTGGAGGAGCTCAGTGCCAGGCGCTGGGGGCTGCGTGGTTCCCCCAGGTGCTGTCAGGGGGTGCCAGCCCCGGGATGCTCCTCTGTCCTGGGGGGAGTGGGTCCAGGAGGGGTTGCAGCGGTCCCAGGGGGGCTGGCAGTGGTGGCTCGTGGGGTGAAGTGAGGAGCTCCTGCCCAGGGCTGGGCAAACATTGTCTGCTAAAGGGGTCCAACCTGCTGCAGGTTGTTTGCTCCCTGTCACCGTCCCCAAGGCACAGAGAGGGGGAGGATGTGGGTCTGGCTATGGGGGACGATGCGGAGAGATGCTGGCCCGGTACCCGTGATGGTGCCCAGCCCTGCTCCCAGGGATGCTGGGACCCGTGGCAGGATGGAGGATGGGGATGTTGGACTGGAGATGCTCAGCCCCTCGGGGGGTGCAGGGCGCTGCCTGGGGACAGGGACACGCCGGAGGTTGTTCCGTGGGTGAGGCTGAGCGGTGCCGAGCGGTGCCAGGAAAGGCTGAGTGGCACGTTTCCTGTTTGCAGCTGGTGGCTGGCTCCTTCGCCTGCGGTCGGTGTCAGGCTGGACTGGGATGGAGGCTGGGATTCAGTCAGACATGCATGCAAACAACCTCGTCACTTTTATTTTTAATGGTTTTTTGGGGAGTACAGTACCTTTTTCAAAAGCGCTGGGTGCGTGGGGGGGAGGTTTGCCAGCTCAGACTGTGCATTAACTGTAGAGTTCAGAATTACTGCCCTTATTAAAAGCCTCCAACTGCAGCCGTGATAAGGCACACGGATCCGGAAAGGGTCATCTCATCAGTCCTGGGGGGTCGCGGGGGGCCCTCCCGCCCGTGCCCTTCCTACAACAGATTCAGGCAGTGCGTCCCTGGGTGAAATACGGGGAATTTTCAGGGCGATGGTTTGGATACCGTGTCCCCCCTGTGCACATCAGGACTAACCCCCCCTCTCTGTCTTTCCCCCCAGGAAGCTGCACAGCGGGATGAAGACGTACGGAT
This sequence comes from Thinocorus orbignyianus, assembly GCA_013400375.1. Taxonomy (NCBI): domain Eukaryota; kingdom Metazoa; phylum Chordata; class Aves; order Ciconiiformes; family Thinocoridae; genus Thinocorus; species Thinocorus orbignyianus. Next base: position 45,432 of record VXBW01000255.1, read on the forward strand.
GCGAGCTCTGCGGGAAGCGGTTCCTGGACAGCCTGCGGCTGCGAATGCACTTACTGGCTCACTCAGGTGGGTTGGGGGCTGCCGGGGGTCAGGACTGGGAGATGCGGGGCTGGGACAAGGGGGATATGGGGCTGGGACAAGGGGGATGCTCTCCGCGCCCAACCAAGATGCTGCACCTCCTCCGGAGGCACTGGTGCGGAGTGGACTGCGCCCTTCCCAGGGCAGCACGATGTTGCAAACTTCCTCTCCAGTTGCCCGTAATTTAGTTTATTTAAATTTTCTCTCTTTTTTTGAGTTTGTTTTCAATTCCTTTAACTGGGGGATATTTTTCCAAGCTGACAGCTGGCAGTAGCAGCCTCTGTTGGCGTGGCCTCTGGTGGTCCAGCCCCGCTGGACGCGTGAGCATCGCCTTGGCTCTGGCTCCGGCACGCCCCGGCACCCTGACCCTCGCCTTCCGGCGCCCGCCGCAGTTTCATTAGCAAAACTGCTGCGGAATTAGGCGTTCTCTGCCTAATGAATCTAACGAGCAGGTTCACATGATGCAGGCCCTTTAATTAAATAGATAGGGAAGGGCTGGAAGGTGGTGGGAAGGCTTGTGCTCTGCAAGCTCTGTCGGCTGCTGTTCCTGCCGGGGGGACTGTGACCCACTGAGGGGCTGGGTGTGACAAACGCAGGTGGGCTCCAGACCCCTTTGTTGGGATGGGAGTGTAAGTCCTTGTCTCATTCCGTTGAGGACAAGTCACTTGGGGTGGCAGGTACCACTGCCAGAGCTGTGCTTGCCAGTGGCTTTGCACAGATATATTATATTTGGGGTTTTTTTATATATTTTTTATCTGTTTCCTCCCCTATATTCGTATTTCCTTCCCGCCTTGCCCCCTGTCTGCGCTGAGGGGCACAGGGAGGTACCTTGCCCATTGCCAAGTGACTGGTGCGGAGCTGCCCTCCCCTCCCTCCTTCTGGCTGGGCCGGGGGTGCTGCTTTTTGGGGTGTTGGAGCTGGCCCCAACCCCATTTCCACCCCCTCACCACTTCTGGGATGGGCACCCATTCCCCAGGGTGCCCACGGGCAGGGGCAGGTTCCTGGGGCTGGTCCCCGAGATGCTGGTGTGTCCCCTGACACCGGGGTGCAGGATGCTGGTCCCCCACTGTTGCTGGGGTGTGGGATGCTCGTCCCCCCCCATCTGGCGCTGGCCCCTGGGATGCTGGTCCCGCCAGCACTGGGATGACTGGGGTGTGGGATGCTGGTCCCCCCCGAGTCTGGGGCTGGTCCTCGGGATAATGGTCCTCCCAGCAGTGGGGTACCAGATGTTGGTCCCCGTCTGTCCAGTTCTGCTTCCCAGGTTGCTGGTCCCCCTCCATCTGGTGCTGGTGTCCCCAGCGCTGGGGTGACTGAGGTAACTGGGGTGTGGGATACTGGTCCCCCCTGTCTGTTGCTGGTTCCCCCAGCACTGGGGTAACTGGGGTGTGGGATACTGGTCCCCCCTGTCTGTTGCTGGATCCCCCAGCACTGGGGTAACTGGGGTGTGGGATACTGGTCCCCCCTGTCTGTTGCTGGTTCCCCCAGCACTGGGGTAACTGGGGTGTGGGATACTGGTCCCCCCTGTCTGTTGCTGGATCCCCCAGCACTGGGGTAACTGGGGTGTGGGATACTGGTCCCCCCTGTCTGTTGCTGGATCCCCCAGCACTGGGGTAACTGGGGTGTGGGATACTGGTCCCCCCTGTCTGTTGCTGGTTCCCCCAGCACTGGGGTAACTGGGGTGTGGGATACTGGTCCCCCCTGTCTGTTGCTGGATCCCCCAGCACTGGGGTAACTGGGGTGTGGGATACTGGTCCCCCCTGTCTGTTGCTGGATCCCCCAGCACTGGGGTAACTGGGGTGTGGGATACTGGTCCCCCCTGTCTGTTGCTGGTTCCCCCAGCACTGGGGTAACTGGGGTGTGGGATACTGGTCCCCCCTGTCTGTTGCTGGATCCCCCAGCACTGGGGTAACTGGGGTGTGGGATACTGGTCCCCCCTGTCTGTTGCTGGTTCCCCCAGCACTGGGGTAACTGGGGTGTGGGAT
>VXBW01000255.1:55218-75515 GCA_013400375.1 Thinocorus orbignyianus
TGATAAGAGGTACTGTAAATAAAACTGTACGGCAGCGCCTGCTGTAAAATGCCCCGCGTCTGTACTCATTGTTCTGACAGCTCCGGCTTTTTTTGGGTCCGCTGTTTTGGTACACGCTGTGCTTCCTTATGTAAGCCAGCGCCCGGCTCCTCCCGCCCTTCCCCCTGTTTATTTTCGCCTCGCCAGGAATTTTTTCTGTGTCCCCCCCTTTCCCCCCCCGTTCCCTTCCCCGGGCCAGATGCCGGCTGCCTTTGCCCTTCCTGGCCGTGGCTCCGCAGGGCTCTTGGGGGGCAGCGCCGGCACCTGCGTCCCCACCCAAAACGGGGCCAAGAAATGGCCAAACCTCGCGTTTGGCAGCATCACAGCCCCCCACCCCACCGGAGCCTGGACCCCCAGTGGGCTGCAGCCCGGGGGGGACCTGTTGCTGCCATGGGCTGCGGTATCCTCACGGATACCCACGTTTCGCAGCGGTGGGGCTCGGGAGAGCGTGGATGGTGATGGAGAGCCATTGCCTTGGCAACTGCCGGCTGCGCATCGCCGGTGCCGGGCGGAGGGCAGCCCCCGGCCCCCAGCCCCTCCGGCAGCCTCAGCATCCCTGCCCTCCCTGCCACGGGTACCGCCCGCATCCACACGGTGTTCCGCAGCTCCCAGAGCATCCCTGTCAGCATGTGCGGGCTGAGCCGCCCTCCCTCCATCCCCCCAGCCCTGATTTTTGGTGTATTTATCTCTCTGCGAGCGGCCCATGTGGCCCGTGCACACTCGGGTTGTTTTGAATGCAAACTTGACATCGCGGCGAGGGCGGCGGCGAACAACATATGCACAGTAAACAGGCAGACTGTCGTATTGATTAACAGATGAGACCTCTATTATCGATCAGCGCTTGGCGAGAAAATTTATCACTTTTAATTTCGCCGCTGCCAAATATTTCTGCCTGCGAGCCAGCCGTTACCCAGACAATTTAAAGGCGAAGGAATTCTCTTTTTAATGCACCTCGTGGTACCCCTCCCGCTCTCCCTGCCGCCGTCTCTGTGCACCTTTCTCCAAATCCCATCGCGCTGGGGGGATCGGGTGGTGGGAAGGGGTGGAAGAGGCTGCCGGGACCCCTGGAAATGCAGCGGGGCTGTGCCCCCCGCCCCAAAGGCTGCTCTGTCACGTTCTGCTCCTCTCGACAGATGAATCAGAGCTCGTAATCTAAGGAATGGGTGTGCAGCTCTGTCCCTCAGACGTGGTGTGTTTCGTGAATCCGTTTCTATCTGGAAGTGACTTATCTGCCGCCGGGCATCCTGTTGTTTTCCTCACCCCGAACAAGCCGCACGTGTTGATAGTGATTTTCTAAGAATTCCTCCCAATACCACATCTCGGGCTGATGGTCGAAGACACCTCTGAGCTGCTCACTCGGTCATCCCAGCTGCACCTCTGGCCAGGTGCAGCCTGGGGTGCGGGGCCCGGGTACCAGCAGCAGTTGCCGCGGGAAGGGGCAGGAAACCAATTACAATCAGATCGGTTACAAAGCTAATGAAACGCATTGATGTTTAATGATTTTGGGCGGGGAGGGAGGGGAACCCACACCCAAATGTCTAATTTCTTCCTCGGAAGCAAGTCTCTGTCGTGCCTTGCGCTGTTACGTGCCAGGAGCTGGGGTTGAGCACGGGGCTGGTTCCCCTGGGGGGAGCAGAAGACGACCCCCACTATTGCCCGGGTCCCGCAGGTGGGATGGTGCCAGCAGTGATGTCCCCACGCAGGTTGGGGTGGGAACCCCTGGGATAACCCCTGGGATGACCCCTGGAATAACCCCCTCTCCCCTCTCTCTCCCCCCAGCGGGCGCCAAGGCCCTGGTCTGCGATCAGTGCGGCGCCCAGTTCGCGAAGGAGGACGCCCTGGAGACGCACCGGCAGACGCACACCGGTACGTGCCCCGTCCCCCCGGTATCGGGGCTGCCTTTGGGGCCTTTCACCCCACTTAGAGATTAACCCTTTGTGCTTCCCAACCTGCCCACATCCCTTTCTTGACTTTAATTAGAGTGAGGTAAGTCGGCTGCCCTCTCTGCTGAACTCTGGGCTGGAAAGGGGTTTGGGTTTGTGTTGAAGTTTGCGTGTGGCAGCTGAAAAGGGTGTTTGACTTGTTGTTGGGGTCGGGTTTTGCTGGGCTGCTGAGGGGGATGTTGGCACAACCTGAGCATCCTCGTGCTGCTCACCCACGGTGTCCCAAGCCACATGCGCCAAAACGTGTCCGGCACCCCAGCCCTTGGCTGCTGCACCAGGTTTAAGAGAAGCTTCCCAAGGGATAAGCAACCCTTGTCGGGAACATTTGGGTACTCGGAAGCCCAAGAGCGATGAGCTATGAATCGTTTGCAAACCCCAGCCTATGCCAGTAGTTGTGTTCCTGCTTTTTGGGGTGCTTATAGAGGTAATTGCGCTGCGCCTGTAGCTGGGGGGGTCATCCCGCTGTTGTGAGGTGTGTGCGAGTGTCTGCATGGGGGTGTGCTCACCAGAAAGGATGCTCAGGGAGCAGGGACCCGAGCACGGTGCTCTTGGGGGGCAGCAGGACCCGTCTGTGCACAGAAAAACCTCTTTTCCCAGTGTTTGTTCAGACAGAGCCTTTCAAACCCCCCAAAACCCAGGCTGGGGCAGGAAAAAAGCACCTGCTCCCCCCCGTGCTATACTGGGAGCAGCGTGACCAAGCACAAGCTCCTCTTTCAGCGCTGAAAACCCTGCAAAATGCCAGTGAGGGCCGAGTTTGCGCTGGGGTTGGCAGGGAGAGCCCGGCCGGAGCTCGGGGGGCGGTGGAAGTGCTGTGTCACGGGGCAGGAATAGCTCCGGCCGTCACCGGAGCCACGCTGGCCCAGCACCAGTCCATAAATTGTGCAGTAATTGCCCTCCGTGTCCCGAGTCCTGCGGCAGGAGGCCAGGCTTTGCCAGTCACGGGCTTTTTAGAGCGGGTGGTGCGGCAGGTTGAGGAGGAGGAAGAGGAGGAGGAAGAGGAGGCTGCACTGGGGCAGCCTGCAAAGCCAAGGGAAGGACCCTGCTCAGGGATGAGATATCCAAGCCTGTGCAGGGAGGTGAAGGTGGTTGAGCAAACAGCATCTGGCTCCCCATTTCCACATATTTCCCAGACCTACTGAGCATCCCGGGATGATCAGTGGGAGCCCGGCTCCTCCTGGTACCCAGGATTCCATCAGCTTGGGAAGAGGCAACTCTGAGCATCTCCCTGACGATGCCTTCCCCCAAAACCACCCCTCCGATGCGGAGCTGGGCACCGACACGGTTTCTCTGCCCACCCCAACACCTCTGCGGGCCTTAAAGCCCCTCGGGCTGCCACATCCCGGGGGCTGGATGGGGCTGGAGCTGGGGGACGTGGTGACCCTGTGGGGTGGGTTTGTCATCGCCGGCTGTAAACACTGAAATGAATGGCTTCCTCTCCTCAGTGGCATGCAGAGCCCCTGCCCTGGCACCCAGCATCCCTTCCCTGTGGTGCAGTAATTCCAAATAACAGCATCCCCTTTAAGGAGTGTTTTTGGGCACCCTCCCTTCGCCCCTAAGAATAGCCCTTTTTTCGTAGATGTTCAGGTAGATTCCTTCAAGGGTGGCATCAGAAACAGCTCAGGGTGTGTGGTACAGACTGACCAAATGCGCCCGTTTTGCTCAAAACCACGATGTTTAGGGGCAGATGTGGGACCTCTCCACCACCACTTGCTGCTTGTCCGGGTGGGCTGGAGCTTTTCTGCGATGGGTGGCCAAGACAAAGGGCTCTTGGTGGGTTTTTTCAGCATGTGGGGCTGTTTCTCAGGGGGACGGGCAGGATCCAGGACCCCCCTTTATCTCCCTTATTTCCCCCCGGTTGCTCTCGTTGCTCCCCCAAAGGCCCGTGCAAAACCCGCCCGGTGTACGTGTGCTGCCTCCAGCACCAGAGAAGCTACGCCCTGCTTTCCGACCAGAGGTAAAAAAAAATATAAATAAATAAGTGAAGGAAAAAATAGTTTGTGCTTGTAAACACGGAGCGGGCTGAGCGCTGCCAACGGCCCCGCGGGCTCGGGGCCGCGACGCCCTCTCCGGGCGTTCTCTGTCCTTGGCCCCCGGCCCGCAGCAATAGGAAAAGCAGCAACTGTTTTGGCTCATCTTCCAGCGGCCACGAGCTCGGTGCCACGCCGGGAGGGGTGGGGGGGGCCTGGAAAATTCCTTACCCTTCTCCTAAAATGTAGAGGAAAAAACAAAACGCGTCGAGGAGGCAGCCTGATGCCCCCCAGCCCGCACCGCTGGGGCTGGGGGTGCTCGGGGCTCGTGCTGACGGGGCTGGGGCTCGTCGCCCGTGGCTATAATTATCAGAGGTGACTCGTCTCGGGTTCCCCCCGTGTGCCAGGGCCGTTGGCACGCAGGGCACCCCCCGGTCGGCGGGGCAGCACGCACCCCCTCTCCCCCCGCATCACCGGGGCCCCCAGCATGGGGTTGTTCCGGCACCGTGCTGGCTCTTTGGCATGTCCCCTGGATGCGCGGGAGCCTTCGCCCACCCCTGCCCACATCCTCCTCCCACATCCATCCCCACATCCCTCTTCTTCCCCGCCTGGCGACGCCAGCACCAGGGCGTAAGTAGCAGAAAAGAGTTAATAAACCCAACGTGTTAGTGAAAACTGAAAAGCTATAAATCTTCCCCCCTCCCCGCCTTTTTTTTCCTCTTTTTCCTTTTTTTTTTTTGTTGCCGGGATGTTGGTAGCGTTTTGATTTAATAGTTGGCCAAACACAAGGGTCTATTTTATTCAGAGTTTACAGGCCTCAGGGCTGTTATTCCTCCAAATTTAATAGCATTGAAATTGCAGGGTTGGCGATAATTTGCCTATCACTTTCTGCTCTCCCATTGATGTTTATTGTCAGCGGGATGGAATCTCAATCCGATTCACTTAGATAACATGTCTGTTAAACATTTAGATAATTGTGCCATCATTAACTTGTCACATTATTTTAGAGATTCAAAACAGCCGTGCGGTGTGAGCGGAGGTGCAAGGGGAGGGGACCCAGCACAGGGAGCGGGGACCCGGCAGAGGAGGTGGCAGGATGCTCCTGGGGACGGTGTCCTCGTGGCTGCTTGGGAAACCTTTATCCCCAAAAAAATACTCTGCTCTGGTTCTGAACGTGGCACAGGGTGTTTTTTTCCATTTTATTATTATTCTCTTTTTTTCAAATGCCAGAGCACTTGGCATTTTTCCATGGAGGAGCATCCCAGCAGCCCCGTGATGGGCTGGAGGACATGGGGGATCCTGGGGGAGCTGAAGGGGGGACCGTGCCGGGACTGTGCCGGCACACGGGCACGCGCCATCTCTCCTCTCGGCAAATTCTCATTTAGCCCAGTTAATTACACGTGTGTCTCTATCTCCCTCCTTTTGCTTCACTTTCGCTGCCTCACAATGGTACCCGCTCCAAAAGCAGCAGCGATGCTGCAGCCGTGCCCCGCACTGGGATTTTCGCTGTTGGAAACCAAGGAGATTTTGGAGCGTGCGGAACAGCCTGCAAGTTTGGCCACACGAGCTGTAAATTGTGCACAGACAGAAATCCCATTTGCTTTCAGCTTGGCACCATGAGCCATGGATCCTGATGCATCCGTGGTACCTCTGGGCTCGTGTCGATGGTGGCAGCCGCCTGCCGCATCCCTGCTCAGCCCCGGGGGTGTGATGCCCACCCGGTCTCGCTGCATCCCCTCTCCGGGCTCAGAGCGGTGTCTGGCTGCAATTCCTCACCCAAACCAGCCCGGCATCCTCCCCAGCTGCCCCTGGAAATGTGAAATCATGGCGATGACGATGCTTTTGTGGCTGCTGTGACATGTTTGGGTACAGGCATCTGGCTGGAGCCCAGTGTGCCACGCGTGGCATCATGTGCACAGCATCCCTGGCAAAGGGATGTAAGAACCTGGGAAAAACAGTCTGTGCTTGGTTTCGGTGCTGGGGAGGCAGCGGGACTCGCTTGCTCCAGCCCCCAGCCGGGGCAGGAGGGAAGGGAAGGGATGAGCCGAGGGAGGGCAAAACAGCAATCCCCGTGCACCCAGAACGCGAAGCCCTGGGGTTATGAAAGCTCTCACACCTGATTTTATTCCCCAAAAGGCCTGTGAAGGGCACAAGGAGAGGGAAGAGCTGGTGCGAGTGTTCAGCTGGAGCCCGTTGCTGCTCCGGAGCTTCCCAGCTCCTGCCCTGGGTGCTCCTCCCACCCCGGTTGGTGTCTTCAATGGAAAGTGGGCTTTGCAGATGTTTATTTTGGTAAAAATCAGGCTGGGATGGTTATGCTTCTCATGGGAACCCTCCATGGCTTGGCAGCGTGATTCCCGGTGGAAGTGGCCGTGCCATGTCCACCCGAGTGGGGCCACAGCACCCAGGATTGTCAGCCTCGTTAGCCCCGGCCCCAGCTGGGGGGCACAGGACAGAGCCCCTTTGAGCAGTGACATCCTGTGACACCCCCAGAACCCCCAGTCCCGGGCATGTTCCTGGCACCGACCATTCCCGGTGCCGAGGGGGTTGCCAAAGCGGGTTTGCCGGGGCCGGGAAGGTGCCCGAGCTGTGCATCCCCGTCCGGCCAGTGCCCAGCCTGTAATTTTCCTCTGCAAATACTATTTAAAGCGCGATGAGAAAAGCCCTCTCGCTAAGCTACGGAGAAATCTTTCTTGTCCTTTAATTCTAGATGAAGGGGATTAGTGTGAACATATTTAACCTCTGACCCGCGGACAAAAGCATTATCAAATTTAGTTGCCGAGTGGCTCCCCATTTACCCGGACCAGCGCGGTATCTCAGCAAAGGTTTTCCCTCTCCTTCCCTCCCTCGCAGGCTGTAGGGTCCATTGTTACCCCCAGAGCTCGGGGGGATTTGGGGTGCTTGTCAGAGCCCCCCTCAGGGAAACCAGTGGGGTACAGTCGTGGCTAGAACTCATGGAGCCTTCAAAAAGCCGGTGAACCCCCCAAAAGGCAGGATTTCTGTAGGTTGGGCTGCTTTTTGCCCGTTTCTGGCCACTGTGGCTTGGAGGATGCTGGGCCGTGGCTGCGGGGCAGGGGATGGCAGTGGCACCCCTGGGCTCCGGGCTGGGCTGCGGAGCGGGGAGAGGGGGCTGTGGGCGCTGTGTCCGGGGACGGCGGCGGCTGCTGGTCCGGAGGAATGCCGAGGGGCCTCCCGGTGTCCGTTTACAGTGCATCGCTCATAAACCCGGCGGCGGGGGCGAGGGCAGGGGGACCGGCCCTCCTGGTATGTGATTGATTATCTGGTATTTATGCCATTGAGGACTTTTCAGCGGCTCGGGGTCAGGGGGTCATCTCGTGTGTCTTGCTGCAAATCCGCTTCCTTTTGTACAGTGCGGGCTGGGTGAGCAGACACACAAAAACAGCTTTTTCTTTTCCTTGGGAAAAAGGGGAGGGGGGCGGGCTGGTGTCAATGAATTTTTTTTTTCAGCCTTTCCTGAATAGTGTCCTTTTTAATTCCAAAGAACTTTTAATTAAAAGTAGCAGGAAAGTTCATCTCGACAAGGTTTAACTTACCTTAGCAGCTACTTTTGTCCCCCCGGGATTCGCGTCTCCCCGCTTTACAAAAAAGAAACCCCTCAAGAAACGGGGGGAGGCCGCTCTCGGTACCGTTCGGCGTCTCCCCGGGTTTACCGAGGGGCCTTTTCATCTTTTCTCTCTCTTTTTGGGTTTTTTTTTTAAATGAGGGGGGTGCAGGAATAATAAGTGGACGCGGCGAATCCCGGCTTTGTGCCTGGCGGCAGCCGGTGGCTCCGCTGGCCCCGCTGGGCAGGGGGTGGCCACCAAAAGGCTCCTTTCATCAGCGTGTGATCTGCGGGGCTGGGGGTGCCACGGCGGTACCACCCTGCCCAGGAGGGATGCGGGAGCGGGTGGGCAATGGGCAGGCCATGCTCCGTGCCAGGCAGGATGGTGGCGATGATGGTGATGAGGGCAGTGAGGGCGATGGTGGTGACGCTGGGGTGGGATGTCACAGCCCCGTAGGTGGGAGCACCACAGAGGGCAGGATGTGATGCCATGGACTGGGGGCATCGTCTGCTGCCCCCTAAAACCCTCCTGGCAGGGAAAAGCGTGCACCCACACTGATGTGTCAGTTGGAAAACGCTCACAGAGGAGTTTATTTGACCAAAAAGAGAGGAGGGGGTGGCTTTCGGTGGTCCAGAAACGCTGGTGAGGGCTTGGTCTCCTCCCTCTGTGTTCAATGATGGACCAATTTTTAACGTGTGAGCTTAGCCATCACTGGGAAAACAATGGGCAAAACATGTCAGGGTTTCGACAGAAACTCGAAGTATTTTTTCAGCTGGTTTCACTCCAGATTCCGATGGGGAAGAGGAAACGTGGGGAGCCAGCGCGGTGGCGGCGAGTCGGGGAGGAGAGGACATTCCCCCTCTGATCCGGCGGATTTGCCTCCGGGTGCCCCAGGGGAAACGCTCGTCCTCGGACAGAGGGATGGGTCTGGGATTCTCCGGGACAGAGAGCTCTGGGATGGGTTTGGGGGACTGTCACTGGGCTGAGGTGCTGCTGGCAGGTACCGGCTGGATCGGTGCGTTGTGGTCCAGAGGTGTTTGCTTTGCTGGGAGAGGGGGCAGCTTTTCCATCTGCACCTTTGGGGCCGAAGGAGGGGGACACTGAGGATGATGGGGTGCCAGCCAAGGTGTGGAGGGGCTTTTGGTGACATCCCCATCTCCTGTTGGCTTTGTCAGGTGGTAGCAGGGCACAGATGGCACTGTCCTGGTGTTAGGGGGTGTCCTGGGCACCGAGATGCCTCGAGGTGCTCAAAAGGGAAGGTTTGTCCCTGTTGAGGGGCTTCATTTTAGGCCACCTGAACATTTTTAGTATATACTGATCTCTTTTGATACATATTCTGTAGAAGGAGAAGGCTTTTGGGGACATCTTTGTGAGGAGGACACGTCTCCAGCTTCAGGCAGAAGGCTTTAGGGTTTGCCAACATCTTCCAACAGCAGTTTGACCTGGAAGAGCAGAAGTGAGGCTGGAAAGCGTGGGGCAGCGTAGGTGCGAAGCCCCCGCAGCACCTTTCCAGGCTGGGAGCTTGGGAAGCTCTCGCCTCCCCCAGCCGAGGGGTGGAAATGCAGTAAATTGGGATTTGCCCCCAAAAAGGTGGTCTGATTTTTGTTCCCAAAGGCGAGGTTTGTGTGTTGCTGGGTCTCCTCGGGAGGGGAACATGCTCATGCTCGTCAGGGCAGCTCTGGGTGATGCTGAGCATCCTTCCAGCACCTGGGGACCACCGTCGGGGGGGCAGGATGTGGCTGGGGGGAAAAGGCAGCTCTTTGCAGGAGCTGGGGAGACGGGCTGGGGCAGGAGTTGCTGGGGGGTGGCTCGTCCCCTGTGCTGGGACAGGGGCGCCCCTGGTCGATGCTGTCCCCACCCCGGGGAGCATCCCTGGCCGGACCCCCGCATCCCTCGGGTCACAGACAGGTCCATGTGCGCAGGCTCAGCATCCTGGCCCGGGGATGGGGGCACCCTGGTCCTCCTGGGCAGCCCATATTCCCTCCCAAAATCCACGTCCCTCGACTAATAGCACCCGGGTTGGGCCCGGCGCGGGTCCAGCTGCCGCCGTGATTGACGCAAAGCCCGTCTATAAATAACGTCTTTCTCTCCCCTCATAAAGACTTTGCGGTTTAGTTTGCTTTCAAGGTCAAGATCAGACCTTTCTAAATAAACACATATCAAAGGATCATTAGCGGAGCAGCACTGTTAAATTGAGATATTAACTTCTGTCAGCCGCGCCGTTCCTTTTTGTTCTGTAACTCGCGACTGCGGCGGGTTTTTATTATTTTGGCCCGAGGCGGCAGCATCTGGCTTCTGTAGAGACTGTAAAAATTAAAAAGCAACACAAATCATTGCGAGAGAAAAGCAGTAAATTCAATGATAAGAATTTAAAATTAAAATGTTTCGGCGCTTTTATACCCGGCGAAACACGAGGCGAATGAGCTGTGTGCCTGTTGCCATAAAGCCGCCGCCGCTAATAGTCGCCGGGCTCCTGCCCTCCCCCCTGAGCAACCGCAGAGCCGCGCGGCGGAGGGGGCGAGGAGGAGGANACGAGGGGTCGAGCAGGGAGGGTGTGACTAATGCGCCGGGTCACCGGGATGCGGGACAGCATTGTCCCCCGCCTCCAGATGGCCCCCGGAATAAATCACCCCCCTGTGCCGGAGCTGGGACCCGGGGCTCCCCGCGTCGCTGCGGGCGCCAGCGCCGGAGCATCCTCCTCCCCTCATCCCGCAGGGCTGCAGTCAGGTGGGAAGCAGCCCCGCGCCTCGCTCGGGAGCCAAAAATGAAGCATTTTGGGTTTGGGGGTGGTTTAACACCCTGTGCTTGTGGGGTCAGTGCTGTACAGCTGCTCCGCTGGGGCTTCTCCCGGTGTTGGCAGCGCCGGGGGATGCTCTGCCCGCCTGTTGCCGCGTCCTGCCCCGCGGGAGAGCAGGCAGCGCCGGCCGCTTTTTAAGAATTAATTTCCCGTAGTTGGTTAAAGTTGGGAAGAAAGCTGCGTTATCTCTGAGTAAATAATAACAATCAAACAAATGCCCCCTTGGGAGAAGTTGCCTTCCATAAAGATGTTAATTGGCGCGCGAGCCGAGCTGCGGAGTCCGGAGGCAGCCTTTGAAACCGGGATGATGTGGTGACTCTGGCACCAAACGTGTGTTTCTCGTTGAGCGGTTGTGTCCCCCCTCTCTCTGCGTCACCATGAAGGCTGGGGGGGTCTGGGGGGTCCAGCCAAACCACCCAGAGGTACCTTTGCTCCACTGCCGGGGTGGGGAGGGGCTGGCGCTGCCGTCCCGGCATGACACCCCAAACCCCCGTGTCCACCTGTGCGTGTCCAGGCATCGTGTGGGGAGAGGTTCCTCTGCACCGCCCCGTGGGTTTCCTTCGGTGCTGCCCCCAAAAAGCCCGCTTTTGGTTTCATAATAATTCCGAAAACAGACACAGAAACTGGGTTAATCTTCTTACCCCGAGCAGCGCACGTTCTCCATCCTCCTGGGGCAAAACAACCTCAGTGCTGGTATCCCCAGGGCCGTGCCAGAGCCCACTGCTTCGGCCTGTCCTTCCTCGTCCCTCCTCCTCCTCCTCCTCGGCTCTGTGCCAGTGGTACGTGCACGGAATCCCCAGCTGAGCCCAGGGCCTCAGTGTGTCCTTAGGTCCCACCAGCTCTGGTGGCTCTTGGTCCCATCCTTGCAGGCGTTGACCGAGCAGGGTGGTCATCGCCTGCCCAGCCCGGACCATGGCATCTGCCACTGGGCGCTGGGTGGCCACCCCATGCCAAGGCCACTGGGGGTCTGTAACCCACTTGCCACCACGGCGCCTAACACTGTTTATCCTGCTCACTGGCAGCGCTGCCTGGGAGGGGGAGGCTGGTGGGGAGCCATTGACACGCTGACAAAAACACGTCAAACGTCCCCAAAATGTCCTGTGGGAAGAGCCCGCATCCCTCAGGCTCCTGCTCCGCGTGGCCGGGATGTTTGACCTCCCGAGGTCAGCGGCGGTTTGAGTGCGGCTCTTTGGCACGTGCATCACCTGAGAGATTGGGCGAGATGTGGAGAAGTGAGTTCCGTTGGAGACCCTCATTTTGCAGGATGGAGACCGAGGGTTTGTGGGTTTCATGGTGGGCTCCCTCGCCATCCTTCTGTGCCTGCATGTGACGCTGGAGCCTTCCCTGCGCGGCCGGTGACCACGGGCTCCTGATGCTCTTGGTTGTGGCTGCAGCAGGTGGACGGAGCCGCCACAGTTTTGGTGCCTGGTGACAATGCCAGGACGGGCAGGGGGAGATGTCACCATGAGGGGAAGCGGAGATGGCAGCGATGCAGGGAAGGACGGTTTGGTTGGTGCATCCTGGTGCTGGCTCCACATGCCAGCGCTGCGCTGCCGCAACGGGTGCTCGGCAGAGGATGCCTCACCGGCGTGGTGGCCCTGGTCCCCTCAGGTCCCCTCCCCTCCTGCCGCAGCATCCCCCAGTTGCCTATGCCAGGGGTCCGGGCCCGTGCCGAGGGGTGGCAGGGAGCCGGGGGCACCGCACAGGCGCGTGCGCAGACACGGGGGGGAAAAACTTGAAGTCAAATGTCTGAAAGTCAGATCCCTTTTTAGTATGAATTTGCTGTATCTCATTCTGAGCACTAATTCCAATTTAATTGCAAGTGGCCTGAAGCCTCTTCAATAGGAGTAACAAATGGTTTGATTTTGTAAACTTCATCAGACTGCATTTTAAATGCGACACACTAGCCCGGCTCGAATGCCAATGAAGCACTGAAGTAGCTCTCTGTTTACTAATTATCCGTTTTTACTTCAAGCCACGCTGGCTGGCTTGTCTGATTAAATCGGATTTGTGGGATAGAGAACAGCTAGCAGAGTTTTCTCTATAGTAAACGAGATTGAAACTATGGGCCGCCTGGCTGCACACTGTAAATTATATTTCCTTTTAAAGGGGACGTGTCGCCTTTCTCCCGCCGGCGCTCCTGCGCGTCCCGAGCGGGGCGGGGCGGCTCCTTCCCCGCGGGACGCCAGCCCCGCGTGGGTCGGGTCCTCGTTGCTCCTTGGCGGAGGCAGTGGTGGGGACGTTGCTGCACCAGACACCACGATGCTGGCAGCATCCCTCGCCAGGGCTGGGGTGGAAAAACCCCTGGATATTGCACATCCCATCTTCCTCATCTTCGCATCCCCAGCGATGGTGTTGTTTGGGAGCGAGCCCCAGAGATGCGGGGTGTGCGGCTGCAGGATGCTGCCGTGGGGCTTCTCCCTCCTCCATCCATGAAAAACCACATTTGGGACCAGCTGCTGTTCAAATCTCCCTCGCCCCTGTGGCATCCAAACCCCAGCCTGCCCCCAGACCCTACGGCAGCGCCCATCCACGGCCGTGGCCAGCGGGTCTGACTGACGCCCCCAAAACCAGGGACGAAGGGGCCGCACTGATGCCTCCGCAGTTGCTGGGGCTTTAGTTCCGCGAACCTGACCCGCGCCACCCCCTCCCCCGGTATCTCTCTCTGTGACCGGGGGGGCTTTTTATATTTTAATTTGCTTTTGAACGTCCTGCGAAATTAATGGCGCGGCGGGGCCATTGTGCGGGGTACAGTAGAGGGAAGGGCCGGCGGCGCCCGCCGGGAGCCACCGTGTTTCCCGGGGAATGAATTGCTCGCCCGCCTTCACCCCTTTTAATTGTTGACAGTAAAAAGCGTTTAAATGCCGCTTAATTTGTAATCATCTTCCTGCAAAAAGGGGAGAAACCATTAAAACGTCAGGGAAATGAATAAATCCGTCTCTCGGTGGTTCGGGGCGGCGGCGCTGCTTTATCGGGGGTGATTTTTCTTCCAATGGCTGAGGGCTGGCTCGGGGCTGCTCCGGTGGGAGCCCGGGGATGCGCCTGGGGTGAGAGCCCAGAACCCTCGCAGCAGCTTTCCCGGTTTTTCCCCGCATCCCATCCCCTCTCCAAAGATGGGATGTGGCCACACGTGCAGCTTAAAGGAATTATAATAATCCCAGTTCATGGGAGGCCCGCAGCGCCTGGCAGACCCTGCCTGCTGCCATGGTCCTTGGTGATGCCCAGCGCTGGTCCCCTGCATCCCGCAGCTGGGCTGGATGCAGGATGCGGGGCCATCTCCTGCATCCTCTGCCCCTGTGCCACGCTGGCTCCAGCCTTGACACCTACTGGATGCTCTCGGGGGTCGGCTGCTGCCAGGTGGCTCCACAAGCCGTGTCAGGGCACGACCACCTCCCCGTTCTCGGTGTTTGTTTATTTACTGATGCATTATCTAAAAAACAATCTATAAATACAATTTATAATTCAGCTGCCCTTGGTGGGTGCTGGCAAACAGCAGCCGGGGGGATGCCCATCTCCAGGGGACCCGCTCTGTGCCCACGGACGGGCCGGTGCGTCCCCCCGAGCAGGAGCCAGCTCGTCCCCCTCGCTGCCGGAGCCAGCCCGTTTTTTTTTCAAGCGGGGGCCAATTAGTTTCACAAATGAGGGCCCTACGGTGCCAGGGAGGATTTGTTACGGCCCCGCGCGCCGGGCCGGCGGCATTGTGCTGCCCTGCGCCCCCGCGGGAGCCCATTGTCCCCAGCCCCAGCGGGGGCTGCTGGCGGCAGATTTATCGGGGCCGGCGTCCCGCCGGCCGGGGCCTCCGCTCCGCAGCTGGCCACGGCGCTGGGGGCTCAGCCCCGGGGACCTTTGACCCGTCCTGCTGTCACCGCCGGGGCCGCCGAGGGCCGCGGGGCCGCATACCTCTCAGGATTTGCTCCGCACGGCCCGTTCGGGGCTGCCTGCCTTTTTTTTTTTTATGATTTTTTGGGATTTTGTGTTTTTGTCTTGGGAGCGTATTGTCCACAGCTGCGTGGGGGGTGCGGGAGCCCGTGCCCCCCCAGGATAAATCCCTGCAGAGGGAGAGAGGCAGCTCCCATGCGGGGCCGCTCTCTGGCTGCTTTTATTCCCGTTTCAGTAGGGTTTTTGCAGATTTTGGAGCGTTTCTGAGCTGTGTGCCTCGGCGGGGTTGGGGCTGAGCATCCCCCCTGCAGCCCTGGGGGCAGAGCTGGCCACAGCGGGCCACCACGGCGCGACAGATGGTGGCACGGCGCTGGGCGATGGTGGGATGCCGGGATGGGCACTGGTGTGCACTGGGATGCTCTCGGGGATGCCCATCACCCGGCTGGTCCCTGGGCGGGGGGAGTGAGGCTGCCCAGCAGGAGGATGCCAGCATCTTCCCCTGGGAGCATCCCTTGCTGGCTCCATCCTGCACCCCCTGCAGGACCACGATGCCCCCCAGCACCATGGCTCCGTGGGCTCCCTCCAGCGACTCCTCCTTGTCCCCCCGGGCAGGTTTTGGCAGCAGCATCCCCCAGCCCTGCTGTTCCTGGGGGCAGCGCGGAGCTGCTGGTTACCTCCAGCATCTCGCTGCTGCTAATGAATTGCTAATACAATTTTCTAGATAATTTTATTTCCATAGTCCTCACATTTTAATGTCTCCAAAAAGCTCGCATTTATTTGCTTAATCTCCCTGCGTAATACAATTTGCACTGACTCATAGGTTCTGAACAATCAGCTATGCATAAACGAAAACAAATTGTTTAATAACACAAAGGTCTGATATTTTTATTGCCGGCGTGTGGGGACCCGGGGTTGGGGATTTTCACCTTTGGCCTTTGCTGTCGCCTCGACGCAGCCGGTTCTGTGCCCGTGGCTGTGGGATGGGGCTGGAACCATGGGCAGCGTGGGGGTGGGCGCCTCACCCTCCTGCCCCTGGGGCAGCTCTGGGGGGTGTCTCTTGGGGTCCCCTTTCCCCAGGCATCCGAGGTCTGAGCTCGGCAGCTCCCCAGGTGTGTGGGGTGTGGTGACGGCCCCACACCTGCCTCGCCTTTGGGCTGGGGCTCCCAGCTGCCTCCAATGCTATAAAAACCCCTTTCCCTCCTCTGCCATTCCCTCTGCTGGGTGCTGGAGGCAGGGCTGGGGTCTCACCTCCACTGATGCCCAGAGCCCTGCAGCTCTCGGGGTCTCTCCTGCTGCTGGAGCATCATTCCTGCTACAGGAGCATCCCCCCTGCTCCTGGAGCATCCCTGCTGCCGGATGGGAGCGGGTACCCCCCGGAACCCCCAGTGGGGTGGTGGGACAGGGGTCCTGGGTACGGGGCGGTCCCTAATTTGTCTCTGTGTCCCCGGGCAGGTACGGACATGGCCGTGTTCTGCCTGCTGTGTGGGAAGAGGTTCCAGACGCAGAGCGCGCTGCAGCAGCACATGGAGGTGCACGCCGGGGTGCGCAGCTACATCTGCAGCGAGTGCAACCGCACCTTCCCCAGCCACACCGCGCTCAAGAGGCACCTGCGCTCGCACACAGGTACGGCCCGCGCCCGCCGGGACAGGCTGTTCTTCAGAAAAAACAGCAAGAAGAGAGGTGAAACTGTCTTAAAAGTGTCGAGGCGGCTGTGATGGAGGGCGTTTGGGCTTGGAAAAAGAAACGGAAGGGGGGGAAAAAAAAAAGGAAAGAAAGAAAAAGCCGCGTGTAATAAGTTGATCTGGTCTAAGGTGACATGTGACCTTCCCGGGGGATGTGCCATCGCACCCGCTCATCCGCTTACGGGCGGGAGATGCACATAATCAGCCGCTGCCCGGCCCTAATGGGATTAGGGCGACCTGCGCGACGTGGAGCTGGGGCTCCGGCACCGCGGCCCCCGGGGCCAGGCGAGGGGAGCGGGGCTTGGGCCGTGTCCTCAGAGCCCCCGGCCCTGTCCTCACCTCCCCCAGCAGCGTCCCCAGGCAGGGCCCCGGGGTGGGCAGGGGGGTCCTGGCCATCCCCAAAGGGAGCCCCTGGCCACCTTGAGCTCTGTCGCTCGGGTCCAGCCACAAAATCCCCCAGTGCAGGAAAAAGCAGGTCCTTGGGGGATGAGTGGGGCAAATGAGGGGAGGGCTCTGCAGCCCCCCCAGGCACTGCCCGTGCCATGGCTCACTGCAGGGGCCGGGGGCTCCTCACCCCTTGATACCCACAGCGCTGGGGGCTCATGCACTCTCCTGGGCTGCTCTGGTTCTGCTGGTGGGGAGGAAGGTGGGTGCTGAGGGTGCAGCCCCCTCCTCCGACGCGTGCACCAGCCCCAGAGGGAGCGGTGGGGCAGTGGGGGGACAGGCTGGCAGCACCCCCGGGGGGGTGCTCGCTCCGGGATGAGGCCACCGGACCCACACGTGTCCCTGGGCTCAGGGTCCCCGTTGGGGAAGCGGGGATGGCACGCTGCCGGTAAGCACGTTAATGCCGAGCACGGAGCTATTTATAGCCGGTTAATCCGGTGACCTGGGCTGCGGGTCGGGCCCCGCACGTCCCCCCCAGCCCTGGCCGCCTCGGCAGCTCCCACCAGCCAGAGAACACCGGGGTCGGGGGTGCTTTGGGGGTGTCTGACCCCACTGCGGGGCTTCATACCACATGGATGCGGGATGCTCATGCTTCTCTGGGCGCCCCAGTCCCCATTTCCATGGCTTCTCCCAAAATCCCAGCACGCAGAGGGGCTGCCAGTCCCCGGCTGCAAAATCACTGCCTTTGACTATCGCATCAAAAACCGAGGCCGTGATTTGGAGTTGGGGATGGGGAGGTGGAACGAGCTGCCGATGAGCACCACAGTGGGATGGGGAGGTCGGGAATGCATCCTCAGCATCCGCCTCGGTGGTCCCCGGGCAGGGGCTGTGGGAGGGGGCTCGGGGCCACGGGGCTGGGCTGCGGCACGCGGGGAGAGAGTAAAATATCATTTTAGAGAGGAAGCGAAAGCGCAGGCATGTGAGTATATAACGAGAAGGACAATTTATGCCCAGGCACGAGTGCAGTTTGACACGGGGATAATGAAAAAACGTAGGTCATTGTGGATGACTTAAGCCTTCACAGCTGAGGAAAATGTATGAAATGCGGGGAACATTACACGCTTGGCAGCTCCGCACATCTGCAGCAGGACAAGTGAAATACAGTTGGCCATTCTTTACCATAAACTGTGCTTGTAGGATATGCGGCACAGAGAAATTGTAATTACAGTGACAAGACAAATCAGTAATATTTAAATATTCATGAACAAAGTCTCGGACGATCAATCTATCTTTATTGTCCTTGCCTTCGCGGCTGTAATAAATAAGTAGCTGCAGCCCTCACCTTTCCTTCAAATCATTCCGCCTTCGGTGCCCGACCGGAGTTCATTTATCAGCCGCCCGCTCTGGGGTGCGGAGGACGCCCGGGGCCGGGCCGCGGTTCCGGGCCAAAACCCAGGAATTGGGCACGGGGAATGGGAGGGTGGCAGCGCCCCGGTCCCTGCGGACACCAGCTTTCCCTGCGCAGGGACGGGGCCCGGTGCCGCGCTGGGTGGCCGGGACGCTCCATCCCCCGGGGTGGCAGGTGCCAGGGGTGAGTCCAGGCTGGGGGTGGTTGTGGCAGCTCTGACACCCCGCGCGTGTCCTTGCAGGCGACCACCCCTACGAGTGCGAGTTCTGCGGCAGCTGCTTCCGTGACGAGAGCACGCTGAAGGGCCACAAGCGCATCCACACCGGCGAGAAGCCCTACGAGTGCAACGGCTGCGGCAAGAAGTTCAGCCTCAAGCACCAGCTGGAGACCCACTACCGGGTCCACACAGGTGGGTGCTGCCGGGGGGCTCCGGTGGGGCCGGCACGGTCCCCAAGGGAAATGCTGGCATGGTCCTTGGGGGAGATGCCAGCACAGTGTCCCCTGACGAGGATGCCAGCATGGTTGCCCAGTGGGAGATGCCAGCACGGTCCCTGGGTGGAGATCCCACGCAGTTCTCCCACGGGAGACGCTGGCAGCGTGAGCCAGGGCTGCAGCCGGGGGTAAGGAATCATCAGCTGTGCCAGCGCGTCACTATTGTAAATTGGGGATCAATACCCGATCGGCTTTGCTGTTCATTACTTGGCCATCGGCTGCACCCGCCACGGCGGCAGCGTCGATGCCAGGCAGTTAATTATCTCCTGGCTGCCCCGAGCACCCCCTGACGCCCCCGTCTCCCGCAGGCGAGAAGCCCTTCGAGTGCAAGCTGTGCCACCAGCGCTCCCGGGACTACTCGGCCATGATCAAACACCTCCGGACCCACAACGGCGCTTCCCCCTACCAGTGCACCATCTGCCTGGAGTACTGCCCCAGCCTCTCGGCCATGCAGAAGCACATGAAGGGCCACAAGCCGGAGGAGATCCCCACCGACTGGCGGATAGAGAAGACCTATCTCTACCTCTGCTACGTCTGAGGGTGGCGGCGCAGGGGCGGCGCGGCCGAGGACCGGGCAAAAGAAAAAAGCCACCACCAAACCCGCAGCGTCCACCGCCTTGTTTGTTTCTCGGGTCTCCTGGTCCCCCTCGCCGGAGGGAGCCTGCAGGGGGACGCCCAGCCCCTTCCCCACCCCACCCACTCCCTTCCCCGGCTGCCCAGCCAGCTTTCGCCCCTCGCAGCCCTCCCGGAGCCGGCTCCCCGGCCCCTCCATCGCCGCCGGGAGGACGGCGCAGGAAGGATGTGCTTTGGGAAGGCTTTAATTTCTGGTTTCCTCCATCCCCGCAGAGACCCCGCCGCGGACACCCTGCCCAGGACCCCGGCTCCATCTGGGGGCTCAGCCCCCCGTTTGGGAGGGTTCCCGTGCTGCGGCGTCACAGGGCCAGAGCATCCCCAGGGGGATGAGGAGGGTGTTTGGGGCAGGGTCCCGGGTGCCAGCCGGGGTCTGGGGGGGCACCTGGAGGCTGCGGCCCTCCCCCTGACCAAAGACCTCTCTATGCATTGCCCCTTCCCTCCCTGCCGTCCCGGGGGTGAGGGTGAAGCCCCTTCGGGGGATGCGGCCGTTTTGGTGATGCCTGGTGGATGTGGAGTTGCCGGTGCGTGGTGTCGCTCCCGGCGGAGGGATCCTCTGTGTTCTGCTGATTTGGGGTCCCGGAAGGTGCCGGGGGTGGTGTTTTGCCCGGCCCCCGCTGCGGGTGCCCGCGGGCAGGCGGCTTCGCTCGCCGCTTTGGTCGTTTTTGCTTTTCGTTCGGTTTTTTTGAACTTTCTTTTTGGAATATTTCCGCGTTTAGCACATTTTACTTGAAATTACCTCGGTTTTTTGTGACCTCATGAGCTTTTATTGATTTGGGGGGGGCGGGGGGCGGCGTGGCCGGGCAGGCGCGTGCCCGGTGCCGGCGGTGGAGGGGCGGCACCGTCCCCGCGGGCCTCCCGTTGTGCATTATCCGTACCAAAACTGGTATTTCTTGCCCGGCCCCGCGGGGCCGGGGGGGCCGGTTCTGAAGCTACCTCTTGTGTTGGTTTTTGTTGCGTTTCTCCTTTGCGGTTGCGGCAGCGAGTTCGGCGGCTGCCATCCCCATCCCGCCCGGCGCTCCCCACCGGGGGGGTTCTCTTTTTTTTGGTCATTTTGCTGCGTTTGGGTGAAAAGGGCGGGGGGGAGCGGGTCGGTGCCGGGGTGCAATTCGGACGGTGCAGCATCCCCCGTCCCTCGTGCCCCGCTCCGGCTTTGCACGCACGTGTGCCCGCGGGGCCGAGGCCGCTGTTGTACAATCCGGGATGTGACTGTGGAGAACGGCTTTGTTTAATTGTTGTGCCTAAGGAAAGAAAAAAGAAAAGAAAAAAAGACATGAAAAAGGAAAAAAAAAAAAGAAAGAAAAAAAAAGAAAAAGGAAAAAAAATATTAAAGAGACCCAGTTGTTTCACACGGAAAGTTGCTGCAATTTCTGGCGCGTGGTGCCACGGGGGGCACGGCCGGGCTCCTCGGGCTTGTTTTTGCTTTAACCTCCCGTCCCGTCCCGTCCTGTCCCGTCCCCATCCCTCCCTCCCTGCCCAGTGTCGCAGCCTCCCGGCTGTGCCGCCCCGGGATGGG
>VXBW01000255.1:91471-113307 GCA_013400375.1 Thinocorus orbignyianus
CCCCGGAGGGGGAGGGTCCCGGCGCCCTCCCAACACCCAGCGCCGTTTTGGGTGAGTTTCGCTCAAAACGAGCTCTGCTGAGGGCGGGGGGTTGAGCCCGGAGCGGAGAACGCCGCGGCTCTGCCCGGCTGTCACCCCCCGTGGGGAGGGGGCGCTGGGGGGGGGACCCGGGGGGGCTCCTCACGGGGCCTCCTGCGGGAGCTGGCGGCCTCCGCGCCCCCTCCCCAAAGCAGCACCCCCTCCAACAAGCGCTCTTGCTCTCGGACCCCAGGGCTGGGTGTAAATTCTCTCTGGCAGGAGCAGAGCCCCCCTCTGCCAGGCTCTGGAGGTGGGGGTGGGTGCCCGGGGGGCTGCAGCCCGGCGTGTCCCCGCTTTGTGCAGGGGTCCCCGCAGCACCCTGCGCTCTGGGATGCTTCTCAGAGGGCAGCGTTTAGGGTATCGACCTTTTTGTTGTGCATTTAGAGGCTGCACATGTGCAGCAGCCATTCCCTGCACGCAGGGGGACGGTGTCAGGCCCCTGCGGGAGCTGGCACTGGTGGAGGAAGAGCGTGGTGGCTGCTGCTTCATCCCCCGATGGTGATGGGCTTGTAGTGGCCTGGGCTGGGAACACGGGCGTTGCTCCTCTGCTGCTTCAGGCCTTTTAGCCATCTTCACATCCATTTTCCCGCTGTGATGAAAAGGGCAGCTGAGGTGCGGAGGCTGGATGCCCTGGCTCTGCCTCCCCTTTCCGCACAGTCACCTTCCTCCTCCTCCTCCTCACACTGTTATTTTTGGAGCCCCCTTGAAGTCCCGCACCTTGGCACCCTTCCGCACCTGCAGCTTCCCATCAAACAAACTCCTTCTGAGCGTGGTGCACCGCACTGGGGCGAGGACAGTGGCAGAACCTCTCCCTTTCGCCCCTCCCTGGCCCCCACGTTTTGGGCTGCCCTGCCCTCCTTCCCCGCAGCCCCCCGCTTGTGTGCCTGCCTCCTGTTGCTGTAGTTCAATGCTGTCAGCCTTGGGGCTGGGTGGTTATTTTTCGGGCAGGTAGGGCTTTGGGCTGGTTTGTTTTTCCAGGCGCAGTCTGTATTAATAGCGGCAGCACGCTGGTGTTAATTACCAGCTCTGGGGCTTGTTTTGGAGCCCCGCGGCGCACAACCTCAATCAGCCATCAGGCAGGCGAGGCAGAGCGACGAACCCGCACGCGCTCCCCAAAAACTTCACCAGTTTGCTGCAGGGAGTGTTGTTCCTGGTGGTTTGTGTGGTCTGGTGGTTGGCCACAAGCCTCACGGAACTTGTTGCCCGGGATAAGCTCTCTGCTGTTAATTCAGACCTTTCTTCTCAAGGGCAGGATAAAGCTGCACTGGAGATCGTTAGGATAGGGGTGACATGGAGCGGCAGATCAGTAATTAGCTTTTATGGTTACGGCAGCCTTCGGGAGGCCTCCTTTTGGTGAAGCAGAAAAAAAGCCTGAAAATCCTGTCCCGTCCTGCCTCGGAGCTCGTTATTGTGATGCGTTTTATGAGCGTGGGGTTGTGGCTTCTTTCCTCCAACGGAAAAGTCTGCCCTGCGGCGTTAGGAGGGGTGAGCCACGGGCACGGCGCCACCACCGGCAGCAGGATCAGCAGGGTGATAGGAGTGCTTTGCTTTCGGGAGACCTATCCGTCCTCAGCCTCCCCCTGTGCTCCCGTGGCCCTGTTCCTCCTCATGCCAGCTCCTTCTCATACCTCCCAGCTTCTCCTGTGGCTGGAAGTGCCTGTGTGATGGGCTGGGAGAGGAGAAACACACACTTTTTCTTGTAAAAGTTGGGAAAAACAGTATTTTAGGTGGGACCATCATGAATAACTTGTTGGGGGAGCTCCCATCAAAAAGGATTTTTTTGGTTTTCACTGGGGATCTGGGGCGTGGGAGTAGCATCCAGCAGCAGCACGGCTGGGTGGCTCAGAAATGCCATTGAGGTCCTACTCTCTGGGTGGAACTTGTGCTCCAGTGGCACGAAAGTGCCTGAAGTGTTTTCCCAGTGATGAACGTAAATAGAAACTCGAACTTATGTGTCTGGCAGCCGGTTGCCTGGAGTTGCCTGTGGCTTGGTGAGCACGGAGATGGCTCCTGTGGTGAGCCGAGGCCGTGAAGGTTGGTAGTCAGGTTCAGAACGTTTCTACGATCGTTTTTCTACGTGGTTGAAGCAGTCAAAGAATAGGCTGTTGACCGTGGTTTGGAGCGAGGGTCTCGCCAGAGCTGGAGCAGGCGGTGTGTGGGGGCAGGAGAGGCGACAGCCGCCCCCCGGACCCTTATTCTGACACCTCATTGTCAGGCAGAAATGACACGCACAAATGGCATGTGTGGCCGGGCCCAAAATAGCCGCTGGCCGCTGCCCTGGGACCCGCCGCCTCCTTATATGTCCCGCCACGCATGCCATGGCCGGCGGGGGGCGGGGCGCCCCTGCCCCCCAGGTGCGGAGCAGCATCCCACCGGCCCGGGAACGTCCTCTCTGGGATACAACAGGCTGGGCCTTACTCTGAAAACTCTGGGAGAAACAGCCTGAGTGTGATGCTGGAGCTGATGCTGCCATCGGGGAAGCGGGTTTTCCTGTCAGTCTGCCCATAAAAAGGGAAGAAGGAAGCGCAAGTGCGGTGAGGCCTCGGCAGGGCTCGGGGAAACGGCTCGATGTCCGCCCTGGTCCCCTTTTCACCTGAGCTCTCTGTTTCTAGGATTGCCAGATGCTGTTAAACCAGCTGAAGGAGATCACGGGAATTCAGGATTTGGCTTTCCTTCAGGCAGCTCTCAAGGTTTGTGCCTGTTGCTGCTGTTGGGTGTGAATTTCTCCCCAAAGCCAAGCCGGTTCAGGCTCTCTGGAAGGGTGACCACACGGGTTGGGTGTTCTCTAGCAGCTCTGCAGACTGATAATGAGCTGGTCCTCATTAAAACAGCCCGTGCGTGGCCTGTGGGAGTGACACAGTGTGTGCAGTGGGGGTGAGGTTATTCCTGAGGGAGCTGGAGGATAAATTCTCCCCTGGTTTTGTGCCCCTGCCTGTGTTTTCCTTCAGGAAGCAGACAGGTCACTGCGGGATGTGGGGCTGCGCAGAAAATGCACAAAGAGCCTTGTTTAAGGAAATTCTTAGAAGTTTCATCCAGAAGTAACCTCCAGAAAACCTCAGACTAAATGTAAAGGCTCTCAGCCCCTGGGGATGCTCTGAAGAAAGGCCTTGATGGGAAATAGACAAACGTCCTGAAATCCCTAGAGCGTTTGGTTCCTGCGGGTCTCTCCTGGTGGCAAAGTGCCCTGTCACCCTTCAAGCCTCCTGCCACCACCCCAGTCTCTTGGGGGGAAAATGAAATCAGTTGGTGGAGTCTGGATTGTCCCAGTAATAATGCCACAGTGACAGAGACACCCCGACCTTCGTTATTTGCATTTCTTACTCCTGATTGTCACTGACGGATCGCTCCCTGCTGTGGCTGGGGACAGTTGGTGGCAGGGTGGCTGTCTCTGCCACGGAGGCATTGAGTGTCATGAAAAGGTAGCTGAGGTAATGCTGGCGCTGTGGAATTCTGCCCTGTCCTTCTGCCAGGCCGCTAATGGGGACCTGATGGAGGCCGTCACCTTCCTGACGGAGGAGCGTGCGGAGGGGCCGGCGGGGGATGGAGCCGCGGCCGAGCCAGCCCCGTGGGAAGGGAGCGCTGCGGGGAAACAGCCCCTGCCCGGTGAGTGGGGCAGTTCGGGGGGTGAAACCTTCTGGGGAAAGTGACTTCATTATGGTTTGGTAGCGTTTGTAGATGAGACATCATAGTTAAAAAGGGAAAACTGGGGGAAAACTGACAGGAGTGCTGCCTCTGCTTCTAGCCTGCACCCCCGGCCAGCTGGACAAGCTCCATGACAGAGACACCTTTGGAGCCCGGGAGTCGCCCACAGCTCCGGCTGCGGAAAGAGACGCTGCGCAAAGGTCAGTGAGTCCCCCAAAGTGGTCTTGCTTTCCCGGGGTATCGTAAGTGGATTATTAAGCTGATAACTGCAAAAGGGCTGTAAACCGTCCTGCTGGAGGGTGGTGGGCAGCCGGCGTTTCACGGCCTGGGCACGTTTCTCATCACAGGCCGCAGGAAGCGCTTTCCCCCGAGAACAAGAATCGCCCCAAGAGGAAGCGCTGCGAGGTCTGGGGAGAGAACCCCAAGGGCAGCGACTGGAGGAGGGTGGGCGACTGGCCTGTGGGCATGAAGAACATCGGCAACACGTGTTGGTTCAGCGCCGTCATCCAGGTGAGGGGATGGGCAGGGCTGCGGGGGTCGCTGCTCGTGGAGGCACAACCGTTGTCTGGCAGAACTAGACACACCTGGTCCCCGGGAGCAGGTGGGGGAACGAGACCCTGCCGGAATGAGGCTCCTGTTTGTCGTGGTTTCAGCCAAATTGGTTCGTTTTACCTTAAACCAGGACACTGTTCTTATGTGATGGGATTGGGCTTTATTTGGGCAGGCCCAGAGGGGGCCGGAGAGCGATTGAATGGACTTTGTGTAAAAATAGACCCCGACAGATCGCGCGGGGCTGGAGCAGCAGCGTCCCGGCGCTGCCGGGGTGACGGCAGCTCCACCGGCAAAGGGAGCTGATAATTTAATTTCCCTGCCGTTATTGTTGGCTCCGCACGGCCGGTGTATCGTGTTCCCGCTGATGGGGCGCGAGCCAGCCAGCAGCTGGGCAGGGGCATTATTAGCCATCACCTAAACAAGGAGAGACAACAATGAGCAGAACTGAGCAGATTTGTCTCTTCTCACCATTTCACACCAGCCGAGGGATGTTCGTTGGTGTCTCTGTCTGGGAGAGGGAGTAAGAAACCTTCAGATGGGCTCCATCTCTGCTGTGACTTGTCCCTGGGTGCTTTTTCTGAGCTTGCCGATGCAGAATAGAACACTCTTGCCTAAAATGGGGATATTTAGCCTGGAAATGGCAGGAGGAGGTTTTGGAGGTACCAGCGTGCTGGTCCAGCACCTCCACTGCTCCCTCCGTAAGCGTGTGTTCAGTGGCACAAGGGCAGCAAAGGATGAGGAGTTAACCAAAAGGCTGTCGAGCAGAAGAGTGGCAGCAGGGCACCAAGCCCTGGCAGATGCCAACACTGCTCTTCCCCTCTCCTTCCCTCCCAGTCGCTGTTTCAGTTGCCGGAATTTCGGAGGCTGGTCCTTGGGTACTCCCTGCCACAGGCCGTGCTGGAGAGCTGCCGCAGCCGCTCCGTGAGTTCCCTTCGAGTGATGCCCGCGCCTTTCTCTCGTGACAAACTCTTGTGCTCTTCCTGCAAACAGATTTAGTCTGGGGCCGCTCGAGCCCCGTGCCTGTGTCAAGGGGTTTCCAATTGTCAGGCTACAGTAAAGACAGATTTGGGAAATGCTCTCAAAGACAGAAATGCCATAGGAAAAAATCCGGTGCGTCTCATAAAGCTTTTCTCTAGAGCTTCTGACTGGGGCCGGGGGAAGTTTGTCCCATAAAAGTTCTTTGGTGGCTCCAGACTGCTCATTTGTTCGCATGCACCATGGCAGAGCTGGTCTTTGAGCTGGTCTGAAGGCCCCTGGAACCCCAGCACCCTCTGGGCACTGTCAGCAGAGGGGCTTGGGAAGGATTTAAACAAAAAGGTGTAGGTGGAGTGATCCTTTGGTGCCTACATTGTTCCAGCTGGTGGTCACCACTTTGCTTTATTTGCTTTCCCTTGTGCTCTTGATACTCTGGCAGAGCACAAGTGCAGAATAAACTCGTGAATTCACCAGCTTTTGCTTCCTGTTTTAGCAGCTCCTGCTCCTGGCGCTCTTTTCTCTCAAGGTTTTGTTTCTGCTACATTTTGCTCTCGGGTGTCTGTGGGGAGACCAGGTTGCTCCCCAGAAGGAGCACCACCTGCATGTCTGCCTTTGTCCCCTCTGATGTCCCCTCCTCAGGGCCCTGCACCGTAGTGCTTTGGTTCAAGATGCCACTGCTTCGAGTTGCAGGAGGGGTTTGGTGTTCCTTCTCTTTGCCCTGCAGGGGAAAAGGAACATCGCCTTCATGCAGGAGCTGCAGTGCCTGTTCGCGCTGATGCTGGGGACGCGCCGTAAGTTCGTAGACCCGTCTGCGGCGCTGGAGCTGCTGCGGGACGCCTTCCGGTCCGCCGAGGAGCAGCAGGTAGAACCTCTTACAAAGCCCTTGGCTTCCCTCAGAGCAGCCTGCCCGTCAGCAGGCCTGTTCTTCTCCGGCCTGCTGTTCCCTCCAGCCTGGGGTGAGCTCTGACCCCCTCCTTGTCCCTCTCTTGCAGCAAGACGTGAGCGAGTTCACGCACAAGCTGTTGGACTGGCTGGAGGATGCCTTCCAGCTCACTGTGAACGTCAAGTGAGTGGTTGCTCGTCTCGGGAGTGTGACCTCATGCTGGGGAGAAACAGGGTTAAATGAGAGGCCTTAATGAATAAGAGGCTTGTACATGAAAATGTGACTAAATGAGAGAGAGTTCTTTTTTCACTAAGGATGAGCTCCTTAAGCTCATGATGTGCTTCCAAGGTGTTGTTATATCTGCATTTGCTGCACGTGAGCACAGGACTGCATTCAGTGCCCGTGTCCAGCAGAGTAAATAGGAGTTTTAGGGGAACTCGGGGCACTGCTGTACAGCAAAGATCTGGGGTTTAGAACTGCTTTTCAAACGGTAGTGCCTTAGCTTTTTCTTTTCCTTCTTTCCTGTAAATGTTACAAAGTGCTTTCAAGTGTGAAAACAGCCAAGAGGCTCCCTCTGTGTGTTGGTTTTGGGTACAAAATTTTACTGTAGACCACTCCCGGGCAAAGGCTTAGGCTCTGACTGAGGCTTTTCTGGGGCTCTGGCTGCAAATGAGCTTTTCCTTTCCGAAACAGAAATCCTGGGGACAAGTCTGAGAACCCGATGGTACAGCTCTTCTACGGGACCTTCCTGACGGAGGGCATCCACGAGGGTGAGTCAGGCTTTGACAGAGTCGCTTGTTGAGTGTTTGGGTTTGTCACAGCGACAGCACGGGCTTTGGTTCGTGTTCCTGATGAAATTGCCCAGTCTTTTAAACTTGCAAATAGTCCTTTTGATAAAATTGTTGGTAGCATTTCAGAAGTCTGTCTTGTGAGAGCATTGAATCCTCACCAGTGACATGCACAGAGCTAGACATGGTTCTGTTCCGGCCAGTAGCGCCTCTGAACTGGTGCTGACAAGAAACTCCTCTTCTCTCCAGTGAGCTCATGGCTGTTGTATCGTCTCCACCATCCAGGCAATACTTTTTCCAAGCTGGAGACCTTTGGTCAGTACCCGCTTCAGGTGAACGGTTACCGGAACCTGAGCGAGTGCCTGGAGGGAGCCATGGTGGAGGGGGAGATGGATGGGGCGGCGGCGCAGTCGGTGGCCTACGGGCAGGAGGTGAGTTTTCCCAGGTTCTGTTGAGTCTTTGGTTGCCTGCTCCCAGAAAATGCAACATCCATAGTGAGGCGTGTCTCAGTATATCCTGATAACTTTAAATGGCAATTGTGAGTGTTCCCTAAGCATGAAATACATGATGTTTTCCGGGTACCCAGAATCTCACATGAATGTGACGTGGCGAGACGCCGAGTCTTCGCTTGTTTTTAAGATGTGCTGTCCTGTATAACCAGCTCCAGGAGCTGGCTCTAAGTTGAAACGGCCAACGTCTGCTTCTGATGCACGTGTGATCAAGTCTCTCTCTTTCTGTTGAAGCCGACCGGTCCCTGAGTAGGGGAGAACCTCTGCCTCCCTAATTTCGGAGGGTATCGGTACAGTGCTTAACTCTCTGGTATGCCATTTGCGATTTGTCTCTCTCCCTCTTACACTCTGTGTTTTCCTTTCTTCTCATTTCCACTCTTCTCACCATGCTGATTTTTTGATTTTTTTTTTTGTTGATTTTACTTTGTTTTGTTCAAATCTCGTGAATCACAAACCAATCATAACATCCTTAGTTGCAGCAAGGGAGAAAGGGAGGGTGTCCCATCGCATTCAGCACCTTACATGTGTGCAGCTGAGAGAAGGGCTGGGAGATAACACCGAGGAATTTGTCTGGTCTAGAGGGAGCAAGGAAAGGTGCTTCAGCTCTGTGAGAACATCTGGACAACATGCTGCTCTGGGTAAAACTGCCTGAAGAGTTGGCCCTGTCCCCTCTGGGCCCAGGCTTATTTCTGGTGTTCTGGTGCATTTCCAGCTGCTGAGGGTGACACTGGTGTCAGCAGAGACTATGGATCATAGGGAGCTCATTGGGCAGTTTCTTAGTTCTTAGGGAATAAGGTGCATTTCTCTGGGAGCCTGGAGGGTGGCTGGGGTGCAGAGCAGCAGTGGGTTAACCAGAACTCTGCTTCTCTTAGCTAGCAGGTGTGTAAATCCTTCCTGCTCTGCATTTGTGTTCTCTTGTTTTGGAGATGGGGCTGCTTCTCCAAGAGTCCCACTGCCTGGCCTTTTCCTTCCCAAGATTTTACAAAAACAATTTTAAAAAAATAATCACCTTAATTGGCAATACTGTAGATGTAAATGTTTTAGATTCAGGTGCTGTTTCCCTCTGGCGTGGGGCAGGTTTCTGGTGGCAGACACCTCAGGTGGCTGCAGAGGAAAATGAGTGTTAATGAGCTGCTGCTGTTCTGCAGGGAGCGTTGGCTGAAGGAGGGCAGGAGTCCTCGGACAATGGGTGCTGGAGGCATTTGGGATCCCAGGGAGAGAGAGGGCAGTTTAAATCCAACCCAGGAATTTTTCTTCGGCTCCTGGAAACAGTGTGAAATGCAGAGAGTGGGTTCCTTTTGGGAGTCTCCTGAATTTATGAATGGAGTGAGGGAGGGTGAGGAACCGGGCACCGCCCGAGGGCTTCTGTCCTGTCCTTCATCACTGCGTGTGTCCGTGCTGGAGCAGGGCTCTCACAGCCAGGGCTGGGGCAGCGGCTGCTCATCTTGTCAGCCTCAGTGCTGGAGCTGTTAATAGTCCACCGAGCTGGGTGTGCCAGGCAGGGAAAAGTCAATTTGTGAAACACATGGCCAGGCTTTTTCACTCTAAAAATGTACAAGGGAAGCAGAAATTGACACCTTGTAAAATCTGGGTTCCTGACTAGCGAGTCTGTAAAGAAAACACAGACTAAATCAGTGCTTAGACAGACGTTTAGTATCAGCCTCAAATCATTTGGGATCAGTGGGAAGTGTGCCATGGAGCAGCTGCCTTAAAGCAAGTCCCTGGCGGGGGCGTTTCTGCTTCCGTCCCAGCGCTGGTTCACCAAGCTCCCACCGGTACTGACCTTCGAGCTCTCCCGCTTCGAGTTCAACCAGTCCCTGGGGCAGCCCGAGAAGATCCACACCCGGCTGGAGTTCCCCCAGACCATCTACATGGACAGGTGAGGTCTCTTCTGTGGTGTGTCCACAGAAGTTGCTTTATTGTAATTAAAGAAATTGACAAGGTTGTGTGGAGCAGCCGGGAAGGATTCTGAGACACTGAGGACAGATCAGGGATGTGAGAAGTACCACGTCTCAGGGATGCTCCGGGTTTCTCTGTTCAGGTACCTCTACTGCAAGAAGGAGCTCGTTCAGAGGAAGAGGGAGGAGATGAAGAGGCTGAAGGAGGAGATGGTGATTCTGCAGCAGAAGCTGGAAAGGTCAGTGGCCAACGAGCTTTATCTGTGCTCCATGGGAGCTGCAAACCATCTGTTCCCAGGAGCTTTCCAGTGGGAGAGGCAGAGCTGGGTTTGTGTGAGTGAGGAAACAGGCTTTCAAAACCCAGCTCCTGGGTGTGATGGCTGCTGGATGGTATTGATTCCCTTGCAGGAATAAACTCCTTAATTATTCCCATCCTCGCTGGGGCCTGTGGTGGCAGTTTGGGTGAGGAAGCCCAGGAAACTGTTCTTTTTCACAGTGCCCCTCCAGCCTAGCATTTGGGTTGTTTACTGGGGAGGGCAGGAGGTCGATGGCAGAGATCTGGGGTGTGCACAACCAGAAGATTTAGTTTCCCACTGTTTTTTTCCTGGCTGGGAGGAATTCAGTGTCTCTAAGGTTGCTGTGCCCGGAGCAGAGCTAAGCTCTGGCGGCCCTGGGACTCTCGGGGTCCCACCATTAGCACATCCCTTTGCATCCCCAGGGTTTTCCCTTCCTCCTTTCCCTGCCGAGCCTGGCTCCATCCCCACCTGGGAGTTCCAGATGGTCACGTTCTTTCCTCCAAGTAGCACCTTCACCCTTCCTGCAGGTACCTGAAGTTTGGCTCGGGCCCGGCACGCTTCCCCCTGCCCGAGATGCTGCGCTACGTCCTGGAGTTCATCGCCACGAAACCATCTGTCGCCGTCCCTCCGGAGCCGCGCACCGGGACAGCGCTCCTGCAGCCCCACACCGAGCCCTCTCCTCTGGGTGGGCCCAACGGGTCAGTGAGCAGAAACACAGACCATTCGCAGGAGAACGCTCTGCGTCCAGCTGGATGCTGGGTTTGTGGCCTGACAGCGGGGGGTTTATCCGGGCACGCGATGCTGTGCCAAGCAGATGCCTGTGCAGGGAGTCCGTCCCTGCTTCGCTCATAACTGGGCTCCCTTTGTGCAGCTGCCCCATTCCTTTTCCTTTTCCGAGCACATCACAGTATTCCCTGTCTGAGTGTCAGCTCTGAGTTCAGTTATGGGCTCTTTTTGGTGAGGTTATTTGAGTTTTGGCCTCGTCACCCCGTAAATGGCTGCAGCAGTGGGTTAGCACAAGCCTGGCCGGGGTGGCTGGTTTGCACTCCAAATTAAGCCGAGTAAATACTTGAGTTTGTTAGTAGTAAGGGGGCAATTTTGACAATTGCTCCTTGTGGCCCTGTGCTTACAGGGTTCTGGAGGATTTTGAGCTTTTATTTGTTCAGTGTGGTCTGTGAAGGCAGAGGCACGTTTCAGTGTGTTTGTTCTCTCTATGTTTTTTCCCCTCCCGGAAGGGAAATCCTGCTCCGGCTCTGGAGCAACTGCTGTTTGGTTTATTTCATATTCTTTTTCAAAAAAAAGAAAGATTGAAGAGCCTGTCCATCTCTTGGATTCTGCTCCGCAGCATCCTGGAGATGCTGGACGCTGGGCCTGAGGAGGGGGCTCTGTCCCCGGCCGGTCCCTCCCGGCAGCAGCAGTGGAGCGTGTCCCCCCAGACCCCGGAGCGTCCCGCTCCTCGCCTGGTGTCCGAGGAGGAGCTGCGCCTCGTGCAGGCCTGTCTGCAGCGCTGGAGGGAGGAGACTGAGCAGGACGTGCAAGGTTGGCCCCGGTGTCTCTGCTGTGTACTTCTTGCTGAGCCTGAGTCCCCGCGATGTCCCTGGTGTGTCCCCAGCTGGTCACATCCCAACCTGCTGCTGCTCTGGTGCAGCTCAGCCCCGCGTGGGCTGTGTTGGGTGGGCACTGCGTGGCTCCACGCTTCCCAAGGGAAAGGGGCCGGTGGAGCCTGGTGAATCCTGGTTGTTTTATGTGTTTCTGTCGTTGGTGCAGATCTGAAGGAGGCTATTGCCAGAGTCCAGCTGTCCATGGAGCACATGTACTGCGACCCCCTCCTGCAGCAGGTGAGAGACGCCGCCGCGGTGGGTGAGTGCCGATGCTGTGTTTGCAGCTGCTGAAGCTGTCCATGTGCATGGAACCATAGAGTGGTTCAGCTTGGAAGGGACCTTAAAGGTCATTGAGTTCCAAAACTTTACATACTTTGTTGTATGTAAAAAACTGCCCTTATTACAACGAAGCAGAGAAGGGATTCTTTATGAAGATCTTGTTGCTTTTCCCTTAAAAGTCAGCTCCCACCTAGTAGGAAACTCCCCCCGTGAGTCCAGAGTCTTGTCCCAGGCTGTGGCTGCGAGCGTGTGTGTGCAGGGCTCAGAGGAGCTGATGTTCTGCAGTCCTGTGAGCGCTGTGGGTGTGCATCCGCAGGTTCCGTACCGCCTGCACGCCGTCCTGGTGCACGAGGGGCAGGCCAGCGCCGGGCACTACTGGGCCTTCATTTACCACCAGCCTCGGAAGAGCTGGCTCAAGTACAACGACATCGCGGTGACGGAGTCGTCCTGGGAGGAGCTGGAGAGGGATTCCTTCGGTGGCCTGAGGAACGCCAGCGCCTACTGCCTCATGTACATCAGCGACTCCGTGTCCCGCGCCCTGGCAGGTACCGCAGCCCCAGCTGCTGCTTTGGGAGACCTCTCTGTGCTGTCGTGTCCCTCCTGCCCGGGCCTTGCATTCCTTGGCTCATTTCTCTTCTGGCGATGCAGAGAGCTTCACCCCACACGGGAGGGAAATGATGGATCTGGTTTTAAATCCCTGGTAGGGTTGAAAACTGGCGAGAGAGCTGTTTGGTGAGAATGGGTGCAGAACCTGGTATTATTTGTGTGTGTAAATGCTGCAGCTGCCCCTTGGCCCCTTCCATCACCCGTCTGCTGCTGGGGCTTTGCCCTTCGGCTCCCTGCAGAGTTTACAGGTTCTTTCCTGAGGGCGCGTGGAACACCCCCCACTTTTCCCAGTTCCCCCACTTCTCCCAGTTTTATCACGCTTTGTCTCGGTGCCCTGGTTTTCAGTGCTACCCTTGTATCGACCACACGCACAGCCCCGGTTCCACGCAGCCTTTCCTGGTGCCAGTCCCCGGTAGCGGTGGCTCAGGCTCGCGAGGACATTGGCAGGGCCGGTGTATAAATAGTGCTGGGCAGGAATTATCCTGCACGTGGC
Organism: Thinocorus orbignyianus; assembly: GCA_013400375.1. Classification (NCBI taxonomy): domain Eukaryota; kingdom Metazoa; phylum Chordata; class Aves; order Ciconiiformes; family Thinocoridae; genus Thinocorus; species Thinocorus orbignyianus. The sequence continues at coordinate 104,072 of VXBW01000255.1, forward strand.
ACTGCCCATGGCAGCAGCTGGAGAAGAACCTCATAATTTCAGGCGTGGTTCATTCTCTGTAATAAATAGCAAGAAACAATGGAGAGCTGTCATTGTGTTCCGTGCTAAATTTGGCTGCTGAGGATCTGGGGGTTGGTCTTTGTCCATCTTTCTATGACAGTTCCGCTTCTGCAACGAACCCATCATTTTTCCCCCATTTAATGCAGGTTTTGTTGTTTTTTAAAGGGCCTTGGCTTTTGCAGCGGGTGCATAGAAATCTCTGCTGTAGAGAATTGCCATTTGCTTTTGGTGACTGCTGAGCCCTGTCTGAGGCTGGTGCTGCTGGGGGTTTGTGCTGTCTTATAACTGAATATTGAAGCAGATCTAAAGAGCGCTGAGAAATCCCGGTGGGACACTCATGGAGTTCCTGCAGCTCCCTGCCTCGTCCCTGTGCAGTGCTGTGGGCACGGTCTCTGGGGCTGGATGTGAATTTCCCAGCTACTGGCACCGCAGCTGCTGCTCTCTGCAAGGGCAGCCCTGGAGCAGGGCTGCGTTTCCCACCTCCTGCACCGACAGGCACCATCGCTGGAATTTCTCTCTCACAAGTGCCATCCAGTGGCAGAAAAGAACTGGGGTTTGTTTGGGATAACTCTAGAGTTGTCGTTCCTTTTGCACTTTTGCTTATGAACCACCTTAAATTACAAAACCATTTTTTCCCCCCGTTTGTCCCTTGGGGTTTTCCATGATATCTGTGGTCTGTGGCAGTGGTGCCTGCCTGACGAGCTCCCTGATGTCCATCCCCATCTCTTGCAGGCGGGGAGGCCCAGGGGGAGCTGGAGGCCCTGTCCCCGGAGCTGAGGCACTACCTGCAGGAGGACAACTGGCGCCTGGAGCAGGAGGCGGAGGAGTGGGAGGAGGAGCAGTCCTGCAAGATGCCCTCACCCGCCTCCGAGTCACAGGAGCTCTCTTCAGAGTCAGGACCAGGTGATGCCACATCTGAACTCTCAAACTTTGACAGCAGAGGGTCAGAGACATGGCCCTGCCAGAGCTCTGCAGGCATTTCTGGGAGAAGCTGTGGCTGCAGCAGCGGAGAGGAGCTCTCTCCTGGCATGGGAAAAAGGCTCTTCTGCTGATTTTCCATGTGCATCCTTCCAGGCTCCTCACCAGAAACGGTGCTTTGCACTCATTTAACCACAGTGGCCTGATGTCATTTCACTTCCAGACTTTGTGTGGGATTTTTATATAACTATGGCATAGAAAACGTCCAAGTGCTGTTCTCTGGAGCAGGGAGGCATTCCTTGGCCATCCCCGATGACCTGTGCCGCCCCCCCGCCCCCTGGGCACACACAGGCTGAGGGTGAGGAGCCCTCGCCCCGGGACGGGTGCAGCAGCAGGTGACCCCTGCACAGAGCAGCCACGGCACGTTTTAGAGCGGGAGGAGAAGGGATGTCACTGTTTTCTCACTAAGGCCCCCTCTTTCCCCAGACCAGCCCTCGTCCTGCCCGCAGAGCCTGCGCTGCCTCTCCTCGGAGCACGCCAGGATGGCCCAGGAGCAGACGGCCCAGGCCATCGCCAACACGGCCGAGGCTTACGAGAGGAACGGCGTGGAGGCGGCGCTCTGCGAGGTGAGGCTCGGCCCGGGACACAGACCCCTCTCCTTTGCATCATTCCTCCTGGCAGACCTCTGCTTTTCCCATTTCTGTGCCGTTCTGTATCTCTGCCTCATGTAGCTCAGTCCCCTTCTGCTGCCCTGTCTTTTCCTTTGTCTTTTCTCACTCTGTTTCCTCGTTCTCTGCTTGGTCGCAGCCTGAGGAGGCAGAGCCGGCGGAGGCAGAGGCCGAGCCGCCCCAGGACACCCCCGAGGCAGAGCCTGCTGCCCCGGCTCACTCGCGGCTCTCGGAGGTGGAAATCCCCAGCGTGGGGAAGATCCCCGTTAGGTCTGATGCAGACGGGTACAACGAGGAGGTAGCGATCTCGGAGCAGGGCGTCCTTGCTGCCCGGCACTAACCTGGCACTGAGCTTCCCGCATGCTGGGTGCCGTAGTCCGGCCGGGAACGCGGTGTCCAAGTGCGCTTCCCCACAGTGGAAATGGAGAAGTACAATCATTTCCCTTTCAAATGCCCTCAGAGGAGCAGCTCCACAGGAGCGCTCGGGAGTTAGATCCACACTTTGGTCCTTTAAGTCTTCCTCCTGGCACAGCTGTATCAGGATCAATCATGGTGGTATTAATTCATTGACAACATCTCCCCTCTCAGGGCGAGTTCGGTGGCTCTGGCAGCCGTTACCAGCAGCAGCCTGAGGTGCTTTGGGGGATCTCGCTCTAACCCACTCCCACGTGCAGTGAACGCTCTCGTTTCTCTTGCCTGGCACGCCTCCTCACCTGCTGAATTTGAGTTGAAGGCTTGGAGTGAGCACCCTTTGGTCGTTGTGGTGCTAACCCCCTGCATGCGAGGTGCATGTGCTGGGTGGAGTGAGTCACAGCTTGTTCCACCGTGCATCCGCACCGTTTCCTTTGCGGCTCCTCTGGGATCTGTGTTCCTCTCCTCACGCTGCCTTCTCTTCTCTCCCTGTCCCCGGCCGTGTCCCTCGGCGGGGTGCGTTCTCCTGCCCTCCTGGAAGGTGATGCTGAGCCCGGCCATGCAGGGCGTCATCCTGGCCATTGCAAAAGCCCGGCAGACCTTTGATCGTGACGGGTCTGAGGCAGGGCTCGTTAAGGTATCTCATTTGCTCGCTAATTCCGAGAGTACGGGTGTGTGTCTGCAGGGAATGGGGAATCCATGCTGCATTGACGTGGCGGGAATGGGAAGGGAACGATTGGTCCAGTTTTTCTCCTGCCTAAGGCCTGTCCATCCTGCGTTGCTGCTGCTGCTCTTCTGTTGTGACAACATCTCCTTCGGGTCTGAATTTCCAGAGCTTGTAAGAACGAGCTCAACAAACGCAAAACAACCACCGTTTTTTTACTTTTCACTGTTTTTACTGCGTATTCTTTGAGTATTGGCACTTCTCTCCATCTGGGTGATGAAAAGTAGATTTTCTCTGCATGCCTTTGAGAGTCTCATGTCTTGGGCCTTGGAGCATCGTCAGAAAATAAACCTGCGCTCGTGAAACGTTTGCTTTGCCGCTGAGCACGCTCACGGGGACCTCTCTTGTGAAACGTGCCCTGGTGGAGCATGTGCCTCGCAGGGAGGGACTGGGCAGAGTGAGCACTGCTGAACGTGGAGCCCGGTGGGAGATTTTCCAGTCTTCCCTGCTCCATGGGCTGTTGCCAGGGATGGGCATCTCCCGCGGGAATCCCGTGGTGCCAGGACAGCTTCAGGCCGTGTGCGTGGCATTCCTGGGAGCAGGGGTGTCACCGCCGTTTCCCCCCGCAGGCGTTCCATGAGGAGTACTCCCGGCTCTACCTGCTGGCCAAGGAGACCCCCAGCCCTCTCAACGACGCCCGCCTGCAGCACGTCCTCATCTACCTGCTGCAGAACAACGCGCCCCAGCAGGTGGTGGAGCGCACCCTGCTCGAGCAGTTTGCCGACAGGAACCTCAGCTACGATGAGAGGTGGGCGCCGTGGGCTCCGGGAGGGGCTTTTCCTGTCTGGAGGCCGTGGGTCTGAGTTTCTCCATTCCTACGGGACAGGTCCATCAGCATCATGAAGGTGGCACGAGCCAAGCTGAGGGAGATTGGTCCCGACGACGTGGACATGGAGGAGTACAAGGTGAGGGAGCAGAGAGCCCTTCCCGCGGCAGCACAAGCGGCTGCAGTGTTGGTTTGTCACTTGGTGGGTGTGCAAACCCCCAGAGGGTGCAGCCCCCCGCGCCTGGGGGTGGGGAGGGGGTGCCAGAGCCGCGGGTGGGGTGAGGCTGACGCCCTGCTCTCTGCCCCCGCAGCGCTGGCACGAGGACTACAGCCTGTTCCGCAAGGTCTCGGTGTACCTGCTGACGGGGCTGGAGCTCTACCAGAACGCCAAGTGAGTGCCTCCCCCCGGCTGCTGGCCGTGAAGCAGAGGCTGCTGTGGCAGAACTTCTTCCTGCCCCGTAATGGGTGGTTTGTGTTCAGGCCTGGGGCCGGGGGGGTTACCTTTCACTGGCCACCAGCCCGGTGTGGGACCCCCAGCCAGCCTTGGTTGAGGGTTTAAATGTAGCTCCACAGAACTGGCTGTGGCTGCCTGCTGGCTTCCAAGTGTTTCCACTCATTTTTACCTCCCTGAAGCAGGGCTTTGGGTCCTCACGTCCAGAGGTGGGGTTCCAGGAGCAGTTGCCTCTGCTTCTTTTTCCCTCTGGATCTGTGTTAAACTGGACACTGTGCTTTGTGTGAGCACGTGCTGGAGCGCTCCAGGCTCTTAACAGCTTCAAAAGGGCCTTTTTTTTTTTTTGGCTCATTGCTGGTTTAGAACCTGTATTTGACATAACTGGTGGTGTGGAGAAGGACAGTGCCATTTTGTGAGGGGTTTGTAGTTTGAAAAGTAATTTTTCCAATCCGTAAAATAACCCAGCTTCCAAATTATCCCAGGATGGAGCCAGGAAGCCAGGATTGGGCTGGGGTGTGATGAGCCACCAAGTGCGGATGGAGGAGGGGCTGGGCCAGAGCAGCTGGAGCTTCCCTGGATGCCCCAGTCCCTGCTCCCTTCTGTCCCCGGGGTTTATGAACTGCAGACGTTTTGCACTCAGGGCAAAAGGGAAGGTTAACGACTTGCCACGGGGCGCCTGCCCGTGTCTGCCTTGGCGAGGAGACGGTTGTGCTGTCGGGCTTGCTGTTGGCTGCCCTTTGGGCCGCCTGGCGAGCGTGTCTGAGCTGCCCCTCTCGCAGGTACCGGGAGGCCCTCACCTACCTGCTGCACGCCTACCAGAGCAACGCCCGGCTGCTGCGCAAGGGGCCGCGCCGGGGGGTCAGCGAGCCCCTCATCGCCCTGTACCGCAGGAACTGCCTCCTGGTGGGTGCCGGGGCCTGGGGGGACAGCGGCCGGGTCCGGCTGCCTGCTTGGGTCTGCTTCTGTCCATGCCCTCCCTACCCCCTCCCAATGTTTGTTTCTAATGCTCAGGGATTTTTCTGAGCCAGAGGTGGTGCCCTTTTCCCCAGGGGGGCAAAAATCCAGCACAGAAATGGGGTTTGTTCTCAGCTCACACTGGGTGGTTGCTGGGGCCACTGTGAGGGTCTCGCTTGTGCCTGTTGCCCGGCTCCTGCCCCTCACCCAGCACCAGCAGGGGCAGGGAAACGCAGGGAGGAATAATTCCGTGAAGGAATGCACCCTTGGAGGGGCTGGGCAAGGGCAGCGCTGGGTCTTGGCATCTTCCGACCAGAGTTGGAGGTAATAGCTGGAGTCCATGAGGTGTGTGTGACAGTGTGTGTGTTTCCCAGCTGTGACCATCCCTGCTTTTGCCTCCTCCCCAGAAGCTGAACGAGGTGGCAGCGGCGCTCTTCATCAGCCAGGAGGAAGGTGGGGTGGCGGAGGGCATGGGCATCCTCAACGAGCTGGTCATCCCCTGCATGCACCTCATGAGCGGCTTCGAGATCTCCAGGGAGGACCTGGACGCACTGGAGGCCACCAGGAGCCGCTGGTGCTCCTACCTGGGCCGGGAGGACATGGACGGTAGGACACTGCGGCTCTTTGGGTGGGGGGCTGGGCAGGGGGGTGCTGAAGGAGCCTCTCAAGCTCTTCTTTAGTTCCTGCGCCTCTGCTGGGGCACGATGGGGCGTTTCTGATGGGAGAGGAGGGATGTGTTTGAGTCACCCATTGAAATAGAGAAGAATTCCATCCCCTCCTGCACTAAAGCTGCCGAGGGAGGGTTCCTCCACCTGGGAATGGGAGAAACTCATCTCTGAAGGATGGCGCAGCATTACCTGGGGGTGTCTTCTGCTGGTTTGTCCTGTGAACAGAGGGTTCCCAGGAACCACCAGGCTCAGCTGCTCTTCAGGAGCAGGAACGGGTTTGTTCGTGGCCAGAGTCATGGGAAGGGGGAGCAGATTCCGGGTGTCTTGACGTTTGGGACAAAGGTTTGTCGTTTTAGGGCTGAATTTCAGTTCAGTGGCTGTTCTGGTCCTGTGTTTCCCTCTGGAGCCGGGAGTGGGGCTCCCGTGATCCCGCTGGGTCGTTTTTATGAGGAGGAATTGGTTTTGACCTCGTGGTCTGTGTGTGAAGGACTGGGGAACCGTTACAGGGTTTGTCATTAGCAGAGGGGGAACTTGTACAGGAAGATGAGGCAAAACCACAGAGGCTTATTCTCAAGACACTGCTGTGAGGGGTAGAAGTTGGGTAAATTTATGGATAAATTTCAGTTGCCCCTTCTGGGGCTCACAACGATGGCGTTTGCTGACATGGAAGATGTTCAAGGAACAGGAGGAGGCAGCGTGTGCACCCCACACCCTGGGACCTCGTGTCACCCCTTTCTGCTGCTCTTCCCCATCCCAGGGACACGTTGATGTTGTCCCCTCCTGGAGACAGCCTTTGCCTGCCGAGCTCTGAGCTCTCCCAGGCTGTAACGTTGGACAGGGCAGGAGCAAACGGCCTCGAGTTGATCCAGGGGAGGTTTAGGATGGGTATTGGGAAAAATGTCTTCACCTGAAGGGCTGTCAAGCCTTGGAAGCGGCTGCCCAGGGCAGTGGAGGAGTTGCCATCCCTGGAGGGACTGAGAAGTGGTGCTGAGGGACGTGGATTTGGTGGTTTGTGTCTGCGTTGTGTTGATGGTTGGACATGGTGGGCTGAAAGGTCCCTCCCAACCGGGACACTTGTGTGATTCTCTCAGGTGACAAAGGTGCTCTGTCTCCTTCCAAAGCAAAGTCAATATTTGAATGTCACCTTGAGACACGTGGCTCCTTCTGCCCTGCCAGCTGGTCCAGTACCTTGTGTGGGGAGGTGGCCATGTCCCGTGGGACGTGGCACTGTCCCCAGGGTGGGTGGATGGCAGCAGGGTCCCTGTCCACAGGGTGAGAGCAGGACCCACGTGGGACCCTGCCGGTGGGAGAGGGGTGGTTTGCAGCACTGGAAGGTGACTCTGAACGGTGTCACAGCTCCTGGGGCCTCTGCCACCTGCAGTGGCACTGACTGTCCCCTCTTCCCCCACAGCCAAGCTGCAGATGAAGCTGGGTGAGCTGCTGCCCCGGCTCCTCGACTGCTCCACCGAGGTGGTCGTCCTCAAGGAGCCCCCCAAGATCCGCCCCAACTCCCCCTACGACCTCTGCAGCCGCTTTGCAGCCGTCATGGAGTCCATCCACGGGGCCTCGGCCGTCACCGTGAAATAGAGCGGGGACCGGCGCTGTGCCGGGGGGCTGTCACCCCCCACGGGCAGCGCTGGCCAGGGAGGGGTGACCCAGCTTCAGAGCTGTGGGGTTTGTAAATAGCAAAGCATAAAAGGCGGTATTGCACTTCTGGGAGAAAACGCTGAGCAGCGATGGGGAGGACTGAGCCCACAGCTCCAGTGGGACCAGGTCCCTGCCAGCACCGGCCTCTGTGGGGTCCCGGGGCCGCCCCGGTGGGTTTGGGTGTTCTGGCAGCTTTTTAGAGCCAGATCCTGGGGACACAGCGCGGGCTGGTCAGGGACATCGCCCCAAAGGATGTGCCCTCTGGGGGGCTGCAGCCAAACTCCCTGCACTCAGGGGTTCCCAGTGCCCGGTCGGTGCTGCTGGCACCTGCCAGGCCCGGAGTCGGCTCTGTTTTGGGTTGCTGGTGGTTTGTGTTTAGGTTGTTTTGTTTGAATTGGGTTTGTGTAAAACCTGTGCCCCCTCCGTCGGGGTCCCCTTGGCCTGCCCGGGCGCTGGGGCTGCGGCCCTTGCTCTGAGCCCCGTGTGGTGGGGGCGCAGGGGGGTCCTGTCCCTTGGCACTGAGCGGGCTTCTCTGAAAGTGCAATAAAAGCATCTGTTCTATGTTAGAATGAAAACGCTCTCCCCGTGTGGTTATTGCCCTCTGCGGCCTCAAGCTTCCTCCCGGCTTCAACACCGAGGTCGGGGATGCCCTGGGAGGGAGAGAGCGGGGTCCCCAGCCCGGGCGGGCACTGCCAGGCAGGAATTCTGTGTGTCAGTGCCGGGGAGGGCGGTTTGGATGGCACTGGGAGGGAGGGGGGTCTCGGGGCTGGAAACCTTCACCAGGCACCTCGTCCCCCACTCCCCAGGGGCAGGGGTCGGGGCTTGGAGCCAGAATGGACCCTTAGCTCCCAGGCTGGGCTGAGCTCTCGGGGGGCTTTGGAGAGCGCAGCAGAGGGCACGGCTGTCCTGGCCCCCGTTTTACCTCCTCCCTCTCTCTCAGGAGGGACCCAGCACCTGCCTCCCCCTGAGCCCCAGCATCAGGAACCCCGGGGACTCTGCTGTGCCCCCCCGCCCCCTCGGCTGAGCAAAGGGCAGGTTTCCAAAGGGGCTGTGGGAGGAGGGCGGACTTTGCCTCCCCTGGGAATGCCGGAGTCGGCCGGGGGCTTCCTTGGGGCCGGTCACGCGCGGCAGCTGGGAGCCTGCAGGGATTAAACCCGCCGTGAACCCGCTCCTTCCCGGGGCTGGCTGCGGGACCCAGGGCATTCATCCAGCCCCACGGTGTCGGGAAAACAGGGAAGAATCAGTGCAGGACAGAGCTCCTGCCCCAGGGCGCTGGCAGAGATTGCGCTCGAGGAGCTTCCTCCCCGCAGGTCTGTGGGCTCCATCCTCTTTGCCATGAGCTGAGGAGGGGCAGGGCAGGGGACGTGGCCGTTCCCATCCCACCTTTGTGGGTCCTGGGCACCGCCGGGTTCCCCTTCCCGCTCTCCCCCATTTTCCACCTTCCTCTCTTGTCTTTTTCCCCCCAAATCTTTTCCGCACAGACTGAGCCCCAAGCAGCTCCCACCCCCGTCTCCTCAGCGCTGCTCCACGTCCCCAGCACGGACAGAGGCTGCCGGCGCTGTCACCATTTATTGGGGCATGTCGGAGCAACAGGGACACGCGAGGAAGGAGCCGGGGACGGCGGCAGACTCGGCCACGGGGGGACCCGTGGGGGATGCTGGGGGGACACGCTGGGTGAGTGCCACGAACGCCACGCGAGGAGCCCAGCGCTGCTCTGCCACCGCCTTGGCACCCTCCCGCCATGCCCAGAGCAGGAAAAGCGAAGCCGAAACATGAAAGAAGAAGGGCAATCCGCAGGGCTGCCGTGGGAACCGGTGAATCATCCTGGAGAATCTGCCGGCGCCATCCCATCGGTGGGGCAGGGCCCCCCAGTCCCTCAGATCACCAGGTCTGCGTTTTTGGGTGGTGGGTGGTGGCCCCCGGCGAGCGCCTGCGCCTCGGGGGGCTGCGGGCAGGTGGGGGCCGGCAT
>VXBW01000255.1:130215-165774 GCA_013400375.1 Thinocorus orbignyianus
CGGGCGGGCGCCCACCGGCCTCTTTTCTCTCTAATTTATGTTTTTCCCCGTTTTTCCCCGAGTTGCCCTTCCTGCCCTCGGGGATTTTTATTTTGAAGCCTCCCGAGGCAGCGGGAGCCTGACGAGCCCCCGTTGACAGAGCCGCGCAGACATGCTGGGGGTGTGTTACTCACCCCAAGCTGCAGCCTCCTCTCCCCGCTGCTGCCTCCAGCCCTGTGCCGGCCGGGGCATCCCCCGCGGCCTTTGGGGCAGAAACGCCTGATTATTTTATTTGAAAGGTCGGTTCTGCCTCTCCTTCCCTGGGCCGGTTGTCAGCTGCGCAGAGGGCGAGCGGATCTTTGTCTGTATTTTGCCCGGTTACAGACCAGTTGCTTTGATTTCCCGTTGCTGGTGGTATCAGAGTTTGCTGAAACGCCCACAAAAACGCAGTTTTCTTGTGTCGTCGCGGCCGGTGCCGGTGTGTGCTGGGGGTGCCGTGAAGTGCAGCTTGTTACCCACGGCCGAGCTGAATCCTTCCTGGGCTGCAGCGCCCCAGCTCCAGCGGTGCCGGGGTGGGAAGGGAGTTGGGTTTGCACACATGGAACTGGCTGTGGAGTCTTGAAGGGGTTTTCACTGGGACTGCCTGCCGGTATCCCATTGGTCCAGTAGGGATGTCTTCCTGGCTGTGGCATGGGATTCTGGTAGGTTTCTCGATTTGCAATAGACGGGGTTCACTGGAATTCACTGGGTCCACTTGAAAGGACACCTGTGAGGAGGGCAGGTTGGGTGGCAGAGGTGAGTGAGGTCTGGGTAACCAGCCTGATCATGGAGTTTAACAGCTCCCCGGGTTCTAGCAGGGGCAGTTGAGTGGCTTTGTTTCTATTCTTTTTTTTCTTGTTTTTTCCGAAGTTGACATTGGGTTGTTTTGGGTCTTATTGTTTAATTCCAGTTGTCTTACAGTATGGTTTTGCAATTCAGGAAATCTGAGAAACTTTACAACAGCTTTGAGTGATCTTCATGCCTTTATGACATCTTTGCATTACAGTGAAGTAGCTTGAACAGGTTGTTGGTGCTGGTGGCTGATGGAGATAGAGTCTCCGGGGTCTCAAGGATGGTGTTTCTCCCATCAGTTTTCTGTCTAGTTGCTAAAGACTCATGTCTAATATTGTTCCCACGCGTAGTGGCAAGTAACAAGGCAGGTTCTTTACGGCTGGGTGTCTGCAGGAGAGGTTGACCTGGCCCCTTGTGGGCAGGGAAGGGGCAGAGCTGGGTGCTGTTCCCACTCTCAGCCTGTGCCCAGGTTCTGGGGTGCCACTGGGGAGCAGATGCTCTCGGTGGTTGGATTCCGTTGCCTCACTGAGTTGGTTTCTTCCCTTTGGTGATGTTTGAGAAACATCTGGAGGACCCAGTTCTGCCCGTTGACCTGTTGTGCAGCGTTGCAAGCCCAGCGTAGACCACACCACTGGGGACCTCCTGGTTCCCCGCTTTGGGACAAGATGTTCTTCTGGAGGGGGCTTCCAGAAGCCCCCCTGCTCACCAGGGTGCCCTGTCCTCTGGTGCTCGCTCCCTTTCCTTCCGCAGGGCTGAGGCCGAAGCCTGAATCGATCACAGTCTCCAGCCAAGAGGACTTTGTGAAGTGGGAATGAGCTTGGAGTTGAGGCTGTGGGTCCAGGAGCCTGTGGTGCCCGGGAAGGAGCTCTGTTGTGTTTTTATGTGCTGCTTCTACTCTGTCTTCTGAGTTTGGTGGCCTCTTGGTGGCACGCTGCGTTCCCATGTTCACTTGTGCGAGTACCTGTTGAAATTGTGCATTGCTGTCTAAATCTGATCTACCCAAAAAGCAGAAGTCCGTGACGAGTGTTACACTCAGCCTTTGCCTCGTCTCCTTGGCCACTTTGTGGTCTGCAGCTTCATTTCTCACCTGAAAGGTTCCTGCCTGCTCCCGGATTCCGGTGACTTTGGTGGCAGAACCCTCGCCTCGAGCTGCAGCTCAGAGTTTCACTGACTTATCTCGAAACTGGCTTTGAGGGAGCTGCCTTACGAGGCTTGGTTGTGTCACCACAAGAGCCGGGGGGGATGGGATGGGGGGACGATTGCTTTCTGCATGGTACGGCTAGAACTGCTAGAAACGGTGGGATTTGTGCTGCATGTCACCCTTCCTGCTGGCGAAGAGTGGCACAGTAGCAGTAGGGGAAACGGGGCTGTGCTTTCTCCGTTTGTTGTGTTGATATTTGGTGTAGAAGCTGGTGCAGAGCTGTTAGGTATCCGCTGTGTCTGTTGGTTCCACACTCGCCCCCACCTCGGGAGTTCAGCTGAAGCTTTGGGGCATAGAAGGGGGGAGTGTGGTGGGCGCCCGCTGACAGTTTGCTCCATAAATCCATAAATCCACCTCAGCCTGAGAAAGTTGCAGAAGCTGGTGGTTGGGGATGGAGCGTGGCGACGGTGGCGGGGTCTCTCCTAATGACACATGGCTCATCGTGCTTTACGAGGTGCCCGTTGGCGCTGGGCTGCGCATCGCCGCCCGCCTTGTTTTGGAGCGGAGCTGGCTCCATGTGCTGGGAGGAAGGAGTGGCTTCCCCACGCCGCCCCGGCACGCCTCGATGCCCCTCTCCTCCACCCGCCTCAGCATTCTGTCTGCCTCAAAACTGCCTCTCCCTGTGCCGGGTCGGGGGTCCCTGTGGATCTGTCCGGGGGTTTCTCAGTGAGGTGCAGAGCCTGTGCTAGGGGCGCGGCTCCTGCAGGTGCCTGGGGCTGGGGCTGCTGGAGGCGGTGATGCAGCACAAGGCAGACACGGTGAAGGTGGTTGAGATCCTGGCCCCAGAGATGGGGAAGCTGCTTCTCACCTTTCCTCCTTCCCTGAGAACTGGGCACTCCTTTGTCAGAAGCGTGAAAATGAAGGGATGTGTTGTAACAGTGCTGGTGAGTTCCTGTGCCCACCGTTCCGTCAGTGTTACGTGGTGCTGGAAGGCCTCTGTAGAGCAGGTTTGTGAGGCGTTTGGGCAGAGAGGAGTTGGGGTTCCCCGCGAGGAGCTGTTGCAGATGGAGGTGGGTGGGTCAGCGATGGGTAGGTCAGGCAGTTTCAGAAGCAGCAGCGTCGCACTGACCAGTCTGCTCCGGGGGCTTTTCACTGTTCCCCTCCCTCCAGCTGGAGAGCTGCTGGGACAGACCCTGCAGAGACACCTCGCTGCTGCTGTGCTGCCAACAGGGCGCTGAGCTGCAGGCTTCACCGTGCCACGCTCGGAGGAAACCAGGGAAGAGCCCGGGTCGCTCTTTGGGTCGGTAGTTCATCCTTCACCACTTCTGCCTTCCCAGGGCAGCTGGGCTGCCCCCTCCCAACCCGCTCCTGGGATGGTGCTGGGTGGCTTCCACAAGCTCCCATGGCACTTTTCTCCCTGGCCACACACGATATTGCCATTCTCCTTCTAGCAAGTCTGATCTGCGTGCTCGGTAATGAGGCCGGAACGGGTGCTGGAGCCCCAGAGCAGCTCTCTCTGACCCCAGAAGGGACACTGGGAGCTGCAGCCCCCAGCAGGGTCGGGTTGTGGCTGGGTCCAGCTGCACCACCTGGGGGCTGTATCTGCCCTCTGCTCCGGGGGCTGTTCTGTGCTCCTGGGACACGCTGCAAGGATTGGTGCTGTCTCCAGGGAAGCCTCAGCAGAGCCTGCAGCACTGTCTAATTAAAGGCTGGAGGGAGAAGCAGACCCTCTGTTAGCTGGTACATGGCAGTAACCCCGGGAGCTCTACCGCTCCGTGGTGATGCCTCATCCAGGGACTCGCCTGGGAAGCATCTCCCTCGTCTCCCGACAGGAGCCAAAGCGGGCCCGACGTTACCTCAGGGCTGCTCATTGCCACCCCCGAGGATGGTTCCTGCACTGGAAGAGGAGTCTGGGGGATGTTGTGCTGTCGTTGCTAATCAGGCTTTTGAAGGAGATGCTGAGAATAGCTTCCCCTTCCCAAGGGATGAGGTGCTGTATAATTGGGGCCAAGATCAAGGTGGTGACCAGGAAGAGATGACGGGAAGCCTTGTCCAGGTGACTCGGTTGTAGAATGAAATGACCCTTCGCAGGAGCAGATTGGAACAGCTTGGATGACTGTCCTGAGGAATTTCCTGGGCCTGTGGTGGTACGGGTTGTACTGTTGTTCCTCAGGCAGAGATGGGGACATCAAGCAGTACCTCCAGGGTGGTTCCTCGTTAGAAGGTGGATTTTCCTCCAAGATCTTTGGTCAGAAATACTTGGAAAAGTAGTTTTGCCCAAAAACATTGTAATAGAGATTTACTCTTTGCAGCTTTGCTGTCCTCACAGGAGCCAGGTCACCTCAGGAAAAGCCTTTCCTGTTGGCTCACGATCCTGGGCTGAAACCATCTGAGATGGGGTGAGGTGTGCAGGGGAGGTGTCTGGGGAAGCTGAGCCCATGGAGAGGCAGCCCCTCGCCCACCTGCTTGGGCTTCATGCCTTGCACCGAAGCAAGTCTTTCCTTGTCCTTTTCTGTATAATCCCCCCTGACCTTTTCTGTTTTCCATTATTCTTTCTCAGGTAAATGAGGTCACGTTCAAAATCGTGATGGTTTTTAATCACTCCCCATCTGTTGTGCTTTATAGGCCCTTTGGAGAGGCTGGAGGGGAGCTCTTCCTGCCGCGTTTGTGCCAGGCTGCGCTGGGAGGTGCGATGGCCGAGGGGATGGCTCTGCCTGGCCAGCGTGCGCTGGGACTTGGTGGCCTTCTCCATCTTCTCTGCTGAGTTGCCAGGCTGCCAGCTCAGGTTGTGGGAGTGCCCTCTTTGGGGTCACCGATGTGCCTGTGGCTGTCACCCAGCAAGCGAGATGCACGTGGGTTGTGCCACCTGTAGTTGTGAGTGAAGCCGAAGGGATGGTTTTGTGCAGAGCCCTTCTCCCACAGCTGCTGCTGGTGACTGCTTGGGAGGAAAGGAGGGAAAAATGGTCCTTCCCAGGATATCGAGCTGATGCCAGGAGAAAGGTATCCCATTGGGAAAGGAAGATAGCAGAGAGGGTAGAAACAACACCAGTTCCAGAGGAAGTTGCACGCCACTTTCTTTGCATGAAGAGGCAAGGGGTGGGCAGAGCCACATGGTGAGTTCTCCGGTGCCTTGGAGTCAAAACCTCTCCAGACCAACAGTTGGACCAGGACCTAACGTCAGGTCATAGCTTTGAATGCTTGTTCTCTGTTCATGAGGTCTGAGCAGTCAACCCTTTCCCAGCTCTGGTGTCAGTCAGGAGGAGCTTGGCAGGCGTTGGCCAACAGCAGGAATTCACCCCCCTGTTAGGTTGGGCACCAGTAACTGATTTTGGTGTGGGTCACCCTGAACTCACCTCTTGGGGCAGGGAAGGGCTCTAGTTCATCTGGTCAGTCAGTCGTTGGGTCAGTTGTTCTTCCTGGAATGAATTTGGTTGGTTGGTTGGTGTTTCCAGTGGTGTGTTGGGAAGGTGGCTGGTCCCTGGAGCCCACCACTGGCATCACGGTGTGGAAGCTCTGTCTGTGCCAGGCTGCAGCGCTGGGGCTCAGGGGGCACAGCCGGCAGCTGCCCCTGCTCAGAGCCCTTCCTGCCCAGCTAACGAACTGGGGAGCTGCTTAATGAGAGCCTGGAGATTTGGAAACGCACAGTTCCATGGAAAGCAATCGCTGCTGGCTCTGCTCAGCGCCCCGGTGAGGGGCTGTACCCACCGGAGGAGCCGGGGGGCTGTGGCAGGCTCCGTGTGGCGGGGGAGAGGTGCCCTTGCCCAGCAGCCAGCGGTACCTGCCCTGGCTGCACGCACGTGGCTGGGTTTGAATCGCCATGGGTCTGTGTTTTGGAAGGCTCAGGAGGAGGGAATCGCATGGGGGCAGCAGCTGTTCCCTCTGCATTTCCAAACCTGTCGGTAGCTTGTTGTTTTCCTGCTGGTGCTCAGCGTTTGGAGCGTTTCAGCCCAGGATTGTCCCTGGTGGTGGGTCCCCCTGTCTCTGTGCCCCCAGCCCCTGTGGCACAGTGGTGTGTGTGCCCAGGCAGCAACCGCCTCTCTCTCCAGCTTCATTCCTTGAGGACGATTGAGGCTGAGAAGTGGGAGCTTTCCCCTTTCAGGAAAGGGTCTGGCTGGTGCAGGTTCCTCGGGTAGAAACAAGCCTTTGGGCCTCGTTTTTCACCCTTTTCCATTGCTTTATCGCTGCTTTTCCTGGTTCTCTCAGCATCACTGGTGGAACTGCAGAGAGCAGCCAGGCCGGGGCGTGAGGAAGGGCAGGACCCTCCTCTCCAGCACCGTGTGGGGGTGTTTGCTCACAGCGTGTGAGCTGCAGCCTCAGCCCCTGCTGCTGTGTTATTTGTGTTGGGAGCTCGAGCAGCCTTCCGTATCCTCCGGTACTGGGGCTCATGGAACATAGACCAAGCAGAGCCTTTTGAGGAACGGTTTGCCTTAAGCATCACTGCTCTTTGTCGTGTCACAGCTTTCCTGTAGGCACAGGTACAGGTCTCGGTGCGTGTGGTTTAATTTCTGTGACTGGTTTCAGTAGCCAGGACTTTCTCCCTGGCCAGTCCTGTGGACAGATGAACTGGAGGTTTCACGTGGGAAGCACAAAGTGGGGAAAAGGTCCTGTTCTGAGGGAGGCTTTTACCAGGCCTGGGCTGCATCAGGAAATGGGGTTATTCCATGCACCTTCTCCCAGTCAGTGCAGCACCTTTGGGCTGTCGGGACACTGTCCTCATGAGGAGAGGAGACACCCATTGGTACCGCTGAGAGGAAGCTGGTTCCAGCACCGTGCTGGTCTGTGGTGGTTGGTGCCACGATGGGTGCCCTGTGGCTCTCGGGGTGCAGGACTGGTGCTCGTGGGTGGGAGAGACTCTGCCAGCGCTGGCACCAGTGCTCTGCTGTGACTTGGTCCTGGGCTGGGCTCAGGGGTGGGTGTGTGGATGACTCAGTGGTGGGTACGCATCCTGGGGCTGCAGAATTCCAGAGCTCAGGTGCTTCTGCTCACCCACAGAGGTGTTGCGTGAGCTTGGAGGAAGTTGGTCTGAAATGGCAATGCCTCTCCTGCTGGAGCGTGGCTTCAGGAGGTTTCGATACCAGCTCATAGAACTAGGCCTCTGTGGCTGGATACGAACAGCAGGGTTTGTGCAGGAAGGGTTTGTTTCCACACACACTTGTCCTTTGTTTCCCCATAGCTCTGTTTGATCATCCTGTAGCTGTAACTACGGCTGCTTTACATGTCTGTACACAGGTTGTCTTCCCTTTGCAGCAGTTGCTGGCTGGAAGAACAAACCCAGTGTGATACAGAGGGAACATCCCCTCGAATCCTTTCACGCTTTGATCGTAGCCAAGTTGGTTTTCATGTGAATATCCACACCTTCAATTCTCCATCCGCTTTCTCTTTGCAGGATGAACAGTTCTTAGGTTTTGGTTCAGATGAAGAAGTCAAAGTGCGAAGTCCCACACGCTCCCCCACAGGTATGTCCCAGTCACAGGGCTGGTGTTCACCCTGTTTGCTACTTGGTGGTGGTTTTGCCACGTCCTTCCTGTTGGTTCCATCAAACTTCACCTGCCAGAAAGGCCAGCCCGCTCCTTGGATTCCACTCAGTTTGGGGTTCTTTGCCCCTGATCCGTTAGGGAACAGGGAAGCATTGAGTAAAAGAGTTACAGTGATGAACCCAGGATTGGAAAACTCATGTTGGCGTTTTTGAGAGGCAGTTATTTGAATAGTAAAGATCTAAGACTGGTTTGAATATTTCAGTCTCTTCCAATGGACTCATTGTCACCTGTAACTGGAACCTTTACGTTTTTTGAGACACCCCAAACCTCAGCCTCCAAGGAGAAGCTGTAGCTCAGCAGTTGTGTTTTGGAGGTGTAGGACTCAGTCCCCATGAGGCAGTGAGTGAGCTCAGCTGTGGCCGAGCTCCTGGTCAATAAACGCTCTCAGCGCTCCCCTCTGCCCATCACACCACCCGAGGGGGCTCAGGGGGCTCAAGGAGGGACACAGAGCCCTGCTGCAGCATGGGGGGACCCAGACTGGGGTAGCTGGGCTCACTGGCCTGTGCCCTGCAGAAGGACTTGGTTTTTCCTCTCAGCTGGCTGTGATGGGCTTAAAACACAACAATCCAGTGGGTTTGTGCCATTGCACACGTAGCTGCTGTGGAAAGGTCTGTGCATTTCAAAAATTTATCTGCTTTATGTGGGAGAAGAGGTTTGTTGGGAAGGAACTCTGCACATATTGATACAATTGTTTTTATTTGTTGATCAACTGGAATGTCTTGGGAGCTTGCCTGAGTGGTGTGAGTGATGCTGGGCAAATACTTGAGTGTCCTGGGTGATGCTGACTTGACACGGGGAGACGTTGAACTGTGTGTTCTCTGCTCCCCTCAGTTAAATCCAGCCCGCGGAAGCCTCGCGGGAGGCCCCGGAGCAGCTCTGACCGGAGCTCAGCCGTGCTCTCAGACTCCTCGTCCGTGTGCTCCCCCTCCAGCAAGTCTGAGACCACGTCCATGGAGAAGGTAAAGAAGAAGGATCTGAAGAGTGGGGAGAAGAGGCGAGGGAGGCCCCCGACGCTCACCGGCGTGAAGTTCAAGCTTTCACAAGTAAAGGACAGCTCAGACGGCCAGAAGAGCAGTAAAGAAGAAAAAGAGAGTCTGAAGAAGATCAAGAGGTCACCATCCACTACATTTCAGCAGGCAACTAAAATCAAGAAATTAAGAACTAGTAAGCTCTCTCCCCTGAAATCCAAGTTTAAGTCCGGGGCGAAGCTTCAGATCGGGAGGAAGAGTGTTCCGATGGTGCGCAGGAGGGGGAGGCCGCCCTCCTCCGAGCGTGTGAAGCCTTCCTCTGCCCTCGGCATGAACTCGCAGCTGGAGAAGCCCCAGCGGGTGCGCAAGGAGAAGGACGGCACGCCGCCCCTCAGCAAGGAGGAGAAGGCCGCCGTCAGGCAGAGCCCGCGCAGGATCAAGCCTGTCCGGATCATACCTTCCACCAAGAGGACGGATGCTGCCATTGCCAAGCAGCTGCTGCAGCGGGCGAAAAAGGGGGCGCAGAAGAAGATCGAGAAAGAAGCGGCCAAACTGCAGGGCAGGAAGGGGAGAACCCAGCTCAAGAACATCCGGCAGTTCATCATGCCTGTCGTGAGCGCCATCTCTTCCCGGATTATCAAGACTCCCAAACGGTTCATCGAGGATGAGGACTATGATCCTCCCATCAAGATATCCCGACTGGAATCCACCCCGAACAGCAGGTTCAGCGCCGCCTCCTGCGGCTCCAGCGAGAAGTCCAGCGCTGCCTCCCAGCACTCCTCCCAGATGTCCTCGGACTCCTCGCGCTCCAGCAGCCCCAGCGTGGACACCTCCTCCGACTCCCAGGCTTCGGAGGAGATGCAGGCGCTCTCTGAGGAGCGCAGCAACACCCCCGAGGTTCATGCACCACTGCCCGTCCCCCAGTCCCCGGAGAACGACGCCGGTGACCGGCGCAACAGAAGGTTTTCCATCACGGAGCGCAGCTTTGGGCAGAGGACTGCTAAGAAGCTGTCGGCCTTGCCGAGCGTGCCACCGCAGCAGCCCTCCTCCTCCTCCCCTCCTCCTCCCCTGCTGACGCCCCCTCCACCCCTGCAGCCCGCCTCTGGCATATCGGACCATACCCCGTGGCTCATGCCCCCCACCATCCCGCTGGCCTCCCCCTTCCTCCCGGCCTCCGCGGCACCCATGCAGGAGAAGCGCAAGTCCATCCTGCGGGAGCCCACCTTCCGCTGGACCTCCCTGAAGCATTCCCGGGCCGAGCCGCAGTACTTCTCCTCCGCCAAGTACGCCAAAGAGGGGCTCATTCGCAAACCCATCTTCGATAACTTCAGGCCCCCGCCTCTCACCCCAGAGGATGTGGGCTTTGCCTCCGGCTTCTCGGCGCCGGGAGCGGCGGCACCGGCGCGGCTCTTCTCCCTGCACTCCGGCTCCAGGTTTGACGTGCACAAGCGCAGCCCCCTGCTGCGGGCGCCCCGCTTCACCCCCAGCGAGGCCCACTCCCGCATCTTCGAGTCCGTCACACTGCCCTCCGCTGTGGGGCGAAGCGCTGCGGGCACCTCGGCAGCTGGGGTCTCCTCCCGCAAGAGGAAGAGGAGGGTGTTCAGCCCCATCCGCTCGGAACCCAGGTCTCCCTCGCACTCCATGAGGACGAGGAGTGGGAGGCTCAGCAGCTCGGACCTGTCAGCCCTCACCCCACAGTCCTCCGTCTCCTCCTCGCTGACTAGCATCTCCGTCAGTTCTCTTGCCACTAGTGCCTTAAATTCCACTTTCACCTTCCCTTCCCATTCCCTGGCGCAGCCTGGGGAGTCGGCGGAGCGGAGCCAGAGGCCGAGGAAGCAGAGCAGCGCTCCGGCAGAGCCCTTCTCCTCCGGCAGCCCCGCTCCCCTCTTCCCCTGGTTCACATCCAGCCCCCAGACTGAGCGAGGCAGAAGCAAGGAGCGGGCAGCGGAGGATCTCTCCAAAGACAAAGATGCTGACAAGAGCCTGGAGAAGGACAAGAGCAGAGAGAAGGACCGAGAGAGAGAGAAGGAGAACAAGCGGGAGTCGAGGAAGGAGAAAAGGAGGAAAGGCTCAGAAATCCAGAGTGGCTCCGCTTTGTTCCCTGTAGGTAAAATGCCCAAAGAAAAAGTTGCCAGCGAAGATGTTGCGGCGTCATCGTCTGCCAAGAAGCCCGCCGGGCGCAAGAAGTCCACGGCCACGGATCCGGCGGCAGAGGTTTCCGGCGCTGCCCTGGCCGAGCCGGCAGCTGTCAAAGCCAAGCCCTCCAAGAAGGGCCGCGGGGGCCCGGACAAGTCGGAGCTGGAGCTGAGCCCTGCGGCGCCCGCGCTGGAGAAGGACAAAGCCTTGCGCCTCCCTGCCCCCTCCTCCAGCACCGTGAAGCATTCTGCCTCCTCCATCAGCTCCATGCTGGCACAGGCCGACAAACTGCCCATGACTGACAAGAGGGTGGCCAGTCTCCTGAAGAAGGCCAAAGCCCAGCTCTACAAGATCGAGAAGAGCAAGTCCCTCAAACAAGCCGACCAGCCCAAAGCCCAGGTATCTTCCACTGGCCACGTTTGGTCTGTTTTGCTGGCGTGTGTCTGGTCTTGGGCTTGCCCTGGGGTCACCAGTAGCTTTCATAGCCCAGTGTGAAGCTGAGCAGCCACTGGCAACCGTCTGAGCAGGAGAAGCCCCAGGAGAAGCTGGTGGGAGAGGGTGCAGTCAGCTCGGGGGGGTGCATGCAGGTTTGGAGCCCAGCTGCTTCTGGTTCCTCTGCATTGGCCCGAGCAGAGGGATCAGCAGGAGCCGCAGCGCTGCCTCTGAACAGTGTGGCTCCAGCAAAGGACAGGACTCGCTCTTGGCCTCGGTGTTTCTCGAGCATGAGGCTGCCTTGGGAGGGTGAAGCTGGTCTGGCCCCTCTGTCACACACTTGGTGACAACCTGTCACTGATGGGCGGGAGTAGAATCCATTTTACTCACCGTAAAGGCCAGCGGCTCCAGGGCTGTCAGACAGCTCTGTTTCCTCTGCCTCCTTCTGGAGCAGGGAGCACTGAATGTGTGTCTAATTCCAGCTGACTCTGTTCTTTGCTGTCAGTGCCCTGGGGTTGGCCGAGGCAGTTTGCTTCCCAGCAGCAGGTAGAATCCTTCCTCGTCATTCCAAAGGGGGAAAGCCTCTTGTTCCTTTGAGTTTATCCTCTGCTGGATAACCGAAGCTCAGAAGGCTAAGAGTCTTTATCCCAATTCTTACAAAGTGCAAGCCTAGGTGCAGTTTAACTCTTTTTAGGTCACTTGGAGGTTTTCATGCCGTGTTTCCCAGGCTGCCTTCGGTACCTCGCTGAGGAATTGTCTGTTGTGCTGTTCTGTCCTGCAGGGCCAGGAGAGCGACTCGTCGGAGGCGTCGGTGCGAGGCCCGCGCATCAAGCACGTGTGCCGGCGGGCAGCGGTGGCGCTGGGCCGCAAGCGGGCCGTGTTCCCCGACGACATGCCCACGCTGAGTGCCTTACCCTGGGAGGAGCGGGAGAAGATTCTGTCTTCCATGGGCAACGATGGTGAGGGGGAGCTGGGGGTTCCCTCTGGGGCAGCTTTGGTGGCCGCTGCGGATGGGGACTTGGGAGCGATTAACGAGGGAAAGTGCGTTAAACAGCTCCGGGCTCTCCCTTGCAGCAGTTAATCCCGTTAGCCCTCGGTAATCGTTGTGAACGTGTGCTGGGCACTGAACTTGTGCTCTGCTGAAGGAGGGGTGTGCACGTGTGTGTGTGTACGTGTGTGTGCATGTGTGCACATGTGCTCACACCACCCCTCGCGTGGCTCTGCTGGGGGAGAGCATCGTTTTCCCAGTGCAAAAGTCCCACTTTTCAGGGAGTAAGTTCCTTCAGATGCTGCTGAAGCGTTCTGAGATGAGTGGATTGATGTTAGAAATCACTTTTTTGGTAGATAAGTCGTCGATCGCTGGCTCGGAGGAGGCGGAACCGCTGGCCCCCCCCATCAAGCCGATAAAGCCGGTGACCAGGAACAAGGCGCAGCAGGAGCCACCGGTGAAGAAGGGGCGGCGCTCGCGGCGCTGCGGGCAGTGCTCGGGCTGCCAGGTCCCCGAGGACTGCGGCGTCTGCACCAACTGCCTGGACAAGCCCAAGTTTGGCGGGCGCAACATCAAGAAGCAGTGCTGCAAGTGAGCATGGGGCTGGGGAGCAGCTTTGTCCTGGGCAGGGGGTGTAAATAGTGTAGCCTAACAGCAGGGAGCCTGGCTGGGTTTCTCAGTTGTCCCTGTTGAGTATTTCCAGGCTGCCCTCTTGCTGCCTGCATTTCCCGTCTGATTTCACACGTTTGTTTTTTCTAGAATGAGGAAGTGTCAAAATCTGCAGTGGATGCCTTCCAAAGCCTATCTCCAGAAGCAAGCTAAAGGTAGGCTCCCAGGCCGGGTTCGGGTCTGGCACGAGACACATGTTTTCATGGCTTAAATCTTGCTCTTTGTGCCGTCGTGGCCTCCCTGAGCTTTAGGTGCAGCTGTGTGTCAGCGGGAGCCCCTGTGCACTGACAGCACACCTTGGGTTGTTTTGAGAACCACTTTTCATTGGTGCTACAGAATCACAGCGTTCTGCCATCAAAGTGTCCCTCTCCTGCTGTTAAATCGCTCACAATCACACTGTTGCTTCATTGACACTTCTTCTTCCCAGCTGCCAAAAAGAAAGAGAAGAAGTCGAAGACAAACGAGAAGAAGGAAAGCCACTCTGGGAAGAACCAGCTGGACTCAGGGCAGAAACAGGCCCCTCCACCTGCTGTGCCAAGGGAGGAGGGCGCCGTGAAGCGCAGCAGCGAGCCCCTGCGCCGGCCCCCCGAGGAGAAGCAGGAGGATGGGACCCCCCCTGGCCCTGTGCCGGAGCCCAAACCGCTCCCTACTCCCACTACCAGGAAGACGGGGAAGTCCCAGCCGCTGCCGCCGCCGCCGCCGCAGCCACCCAGCTCCACGCCCCTCAAAAAAGAAGCGCCCAAACCGCCCGCGTCGGAGCCGAAGAAGAAGCCCACCCCCCAGCCAGAGACAGGTGAGTGAGGCTCTTCATCCACAGCGTGTTTGAGTCACGTTCAGTAGCAGTAGTGCTACCACCAAGAGCTGTTGGGTTTTGCAGACCATGGGTGCTTTATGACCTGGAGACATCACAGCAGATTGTTTTGGAAATTTTGCTTAGAACAGACTTCCCTTTTCCTGAGCTGAGGCATGCACTGGGGTGGGAGAGAGATGGCCATCTCTGCTGGGACCTGTAGCCACGGGGCTGTGGCCATCCTGGTCTCAGTGTGGCTGAGCCTGTTGTGTGTCTCAGTCCAGCTGTGAGACAGGTGGGGCTGAGCTGTTGGTGCCGAGGGTATCCCACTGTTGCCCGTGGCAGAACACACACAGCCACCGGCAGGGCAGCCCCAGCACCCCGTGGCTCTGCCCCGGAACCTGTCGGGCTTTTCCCAAGCAGAGTCCTGGCTGTGTCTCCAGGAGGGAGGAAGAGGGTGGAGGGATTCTGGGCTGAAATCCACCAGGCCTTACCCTGCTGACTGTTGTCCCTTCTCTTCTCTGCAGGGGGCTCTCAGTCACTTGAAATACTCACGGTTTTTCCCCCCTTCCTAGGCCCGGAACAAAGCAAACCCAAAAAAATTGCTCCCCGTCCAACCTTCCCTGTGAAACAGAAACCAAAAGAAAAGGTGAGTACTGCTTTTGTGCACAGGCAGTGCCTTTCAAGAGCCTGGGACTTCTCTCTGACTGGAAAGTAGAGCTGGGTTGCTGAGCCCTTGGGCAGGTGGGGGTTTTGTTACAGCTGGAGGGTTTTGTCTGGGCAGTGCGGGGGTACCAAAGGGCCTGGCTCATGCCCGAGGTGTGGCTCAGGTGTTCACTCGTTCTCTCAGCCATGTCCGTGCTGGGGGTGGATTTTACAGCTTTCCCACAAATATGGAACTGCCTTTGCCTCAAAACCCATTCCAGTAGGAAAAAAAATAACAACAGTGTCTTATTTAAACGTAAGAAGAGCGCCCAGGGAGCAGTGACAGCCAGGCCTGGGAACCGTTGTGCAGAGGGGCTGCTTCCACGCACCATGGCCTGTGGGGCGCTCTGGGGGTTGGGTGTGAATTGCTGTGGTTGCTGGTGAAGTTTCCCCGCGTGGGCCGGGGGCTGATGCAGC
Organism: Thinocorus orbignyianus; assembly: GCA_013400375.1. Taxonomy (NCBI): domain Eukaryota; kingdom Metazoa; phylum Chordata; class Aves; order Ciconiiformes; family Thinocoridae; genus Thinocorus; species Thinocorus orbignyianus. The sequence goes on from VXBW01000255.1 coordinate 144,809, forward strand.
TTCTTTGCCTGCCCAGGAGAAGCCTCCCCCCGTGAGCAAGCCCGAGAGCAGCACCCTCAACCTGCTCAGCACCCTCAGCAATGGCGGCAGCTCCAAGCAGAAGCCTCCTCCGGACGGAGTGCACAGGATCCGGGTGGATTTCAAGGTAGAGAACAAGGCGGTTTGAGCGTTGGGTGTTTCCTGGCCGTGGGGACGGGGCTGGAGCCCGGCAGAGCGCAGGAGGTGGGGTCTCTGGTGCCCTGCAGAGAGAGCCGTGCCCAGGAGCCCTCCCAGAGTCACTCGCTCGGTCTTTAGAAGCTTCTTCTGCCTTTTTTCTTTTGTAATTAGAGTACGGGACGAAGAGACACTTAAAGCTTTAAAACCTTAACTCTCAGTGTGTGAGGATGAGCAAGAATGTGAGGTTTATGAAGAATTTTTCCATTAAGATGGAAGTATAAAACCTTCCCAGCACTTGAGCCAACAAGATTTGGGGAGACCGTTAGTACCTTGGGATTCACCACACTTTGGGTGTATCTGGGGTTTTCAACTGAGAAAATCATGTACTTTTATGAACAACCAGTGTTGAAATAATAAAAATCAATATTTTCCTAAGAATTTTTCAGTCCATCTCTAAGTGTTGATGCTGGAGACTCTAGTGAGATCTCCCAAGTGTTCCATACCAGTCTGGGGTGCCGCCTTGCGCAGCCTCCCTGTCAGTGGTAGCTCTGCAGCCCCGCAGAGCCCTTCCCGTTCCGTAGCGCTGGGCTGGGGCTGTCCCGGCGCCTGCTCTAACGCAGGACCCGGGACGGCCGCGGCTGGGAGCGTGCAGAGCAGCAGCCCCTGTGTGTTCTGGTGTTTGTTGCCCTTTTCTGCCTGGTGACCTCTGCTTTTGTGCTTTCAGGAGGACTGTGAAGTGGAGAATGTCTGGGAGATGGGGGGGTTGGGCATCGTCACCTCCGTCCCCATCACTCCCAGGGTGGTCTGTTTTCTGTGTGCCAGCAGCGGACACGTGGAGGTAAAGCCTTGTGTTCTGCTCTCCTGACTGCCTTACAGCACCCTCTTCCTGCATACATCAATAATAGCACAGCCTTAGCCCAGAAGAAATTAAAGTAACACCTGTAAATCTGTCCTTGCTAAAATTAGCCCCGAGATGCTAAACTGCAGGGTGTTTGAAAGGAGTCTGGGAGCGCGTGCGGTGCGTACTGTGGAGCTGAGCTGTTAGACATAACGAGCAGCCGTGTCTCCCCTGAGCAGGGAATCCCGTGGCTGGCGTGGGGCAGGGCCTTTGCTTTGCTTTCCCTGGGATAAAGGCTGCCCGATGGTGTCCCGGGGCTGAGGCAGTTCCTGGCGTGTCTGTGCCTGCCCAGAGCTGGAGCCATCACCGGAACGTGGCTGGGGAGGTTCTGGCGCTGCAGAAGCAGCTGCGTTCAGGCTTGAGATGTGTTTCCAGGCACAGAGGGGTGCCCCTGGGCACCTCTGGCCGGCTCTCTAGGAAGGACTTGTGCTGGGTGAATGATACCTGAGGAGAGGGGTGAGGTCCTGCCCGAGGACGTGGGCTCCCCCGAGGGCTGTGGGGGCACAGTGGGGCACGCAGCCTCCCCTCGTCGCTCAGGGTGCTCCAGGGGACAGGCCCTTCTGTCCCCGTGAACTGGCAGGGCTCCTGCCGCAAGGAGGCTCCTTTCCTGGTGTGACCAGCCCTGTAGGGACACACAGGAACGGGGAAAGCTTTCCCCAGGCTGCCGGAGCTGGGTGGAGGAAGATTTGTCTCCCTTTGCCCTGTGTGTCCCCTCCCGTTGCGCTGGGTCCTCCCACTGTGGCTGGAGCACGAACCAGCCAGGGAGGGGGATGCTGAGGAGCCCCGTGGGCTCAGGACACTCAGATAACGGGTACCAGCCCCCCTCTGCTGCTGGGTGCCCCCTCTGGGCAGAGAAGCATGTACTGGGTGATCTGCAGTACACAGCATCCCCTGAAACCTGCCAGATCCCGTTCTGTTGGTGCAAAGCAGGATTGGGAGCAGTGGGGAGCGTGGGGGCTGCTGTGGGACGTGGGAGCAGCTTCCTCCCTGCTGAGCCCCCCTCTCCCCCCGCAGTTCGTGTATTGCCAGGTCTGCTGCGAGCCCTTCCACAAGTTCTGCCTGGAGGAGAGCGAGCGGCCGCTGGAGGACCAGCTGGAGAACTGGTGCTGCCGCCGCTGCAAGTTCTGCCACGTCTGTGGGAGGCAGCACCAGGCCACCAAGGTACCCCCAGCCCACGGGGACCCCTCTCCCTCCGCAGCCCGGCCAGCGGGGGCTCCGCTGTGCTGGGGAGAGAACTCCTGGGGCAGCTTCTTCCTCCTCTTGCCCCGAGCTGAGACAAACCCAAAACCTGCGGAATTTTGTGTCCCTTGGAGGGGCTGTTTTCCCAACGCTTTCCCCTTGTTCTCGCAGCAGCTGCTGGAGTGTAACAAGTGCCGAAACAGCTATCACCCCGAGTGCCTGGGCCCCAACTACCCCACCAAACCCACCAAGAAAAAGAAAGTTTGGGTGAGGGACTGTGATTTTTGTGTTGGGGCGTTGGCGGGTCGAGTGAGGAGGAGGGCAGAGCTCTGGGGGTGTCACTGGGACTTAAAGGGCAGCGTGTCTGTCGCCTCCTCAGGTGCTGGGAGGTGGATGGTGAGGGGGTTGTTGCTGAGGTTCTGGACAAGCAGGATTTAAAGAGGTGGCACCTTTTGTGGTTGTGGTAATTCTGACCGTCGTCCCAGAGCAGGGAAGGAGCTCTTTGTGATGGGAGCGTTTCCCTCTGACAAACTCACCTGCCGGTCCCGGTGTTGGGAGACGCTTGGGACTCATCCACTGCTGTCCCACGGTTTAGTTCCAAGCACGTGTGAAGGTGCTGCCTGTAGAGTGTTCGGCACTGAGGGTTTCAGGTGTTTGCTGCTGCGATACCCTCAGAGCTGGAAAACTGTCCCTACATCCCTTGGGTCAGGGCAGCAGAAGTGTCACAGCTGCACGTGCTGGTTTATATGAAGGGAAAGGGGGGTTTTCTTTAATGCAAATTTGGAGAAAGTCTACGCCGTGGTTTATTTTTCCCTTTGGCATTATCACCATCTTTCCGTAAAGGGAGGGAGCTCTTTTCAGTGAAAGTTTTGGTGTCTGAAATTCTTTCTGCTGTCTGCACTCATCAAATAATCCAGACTCTGGAATGTGTGGCTAGCTCTGGAGCACAGAGGGCTCTGGGTAACAGCCAGTAACTCCTGCCCCGCCTTCCTCTCCCAGATCTGCACCAAGTGTGTCCGCTGCAAGAGCTGCGGCTCCACCACCCCGGGCAAGGGCTGGGACGCGCAGTGGTCGCACGACTTCTCCCTCTGCCACGACTGTGCCAAACTCTTCGCTAAAGGTACAGCCACTGGGCAGCAGGAGCCCGTGGGGCAGGGGCTGAGGGGGGCAGGGGCAGCGGGGACAGAGGCGGGAGGGACAGCGGGTGCCAGGGCCAGCAGGAGAGCACGGGCCGTGGTTCCTGCGGGAGGGCAGGCTCCGGGGTGGTGCTGCGGGTCGCAAAGGGCACCGGGGTTCCGTGTGGCTTTGGGGCTCCTACAGCTTCAGTGCTGGGCCGTGCAGAGCAGTGTTACAGCTCTTGGCCCAGGCTGTCCAGTGCCAGATCAGAAGAAGACGTTTTAAAGGACTCCCGACTTAAAAGCAGCACGATTCCTGTTGTGAAGTGGTTGTTGTTCTCGCCTTAGTTACTGTCTCTGATGCCCTTGAACCTGGGAGGGGCTCTGCAGGGAGAGAGCTCAGGGGAGAGAGACTTGAGTGTCCCACCTGGTTTCCTGCCTTTCGTTTTACTCTCTAGAGCTAATTGCCTGTAGGATTTTGTTAGTCCCACCATCCCAAAGTGTGGGTGCCCATTAATGACATTCCAGAGTAGGTAGCTGGTTTGAGTGGCCGTTGATTGTGGTGTTAGAGGTAACTTTGCAGTAGGAGTCTGGTTTGTCACACTCCAGTGAGTGGCCCCCCTGGCCTTTGGGGGGTGTGTGGCAGCTGAACCTCTGACTAAAACCCTGTCTTGTCTGCAGGCAATTTTTGCCCTCTGTGTGACAAATGCTACGACGATGACGACTACGAGAGCAAGATGATGCAGTGCGGGAAGTGTGACCGCTGGGTCCACTCCAAGTGTGAGAACCTCTCTGGTAAGGAGAACTCTCACACCCTGGGAACTAAGAGCACGGGGCAGCGAAGAGGCCAGAGGAATCCAGCTTTGGGCCTTTCCACAGCACCCAGTCCTCTTGTGACCTACCCAAAAAACCCTGCAAATGGCCACGGGGCAGCAGAGCTGGTGCCAGTGACGTGCCAAAGCTCAGGAGTGTCTCAAACGCGGTGTCACTGAGTCCCACAAGATGCTTTTGTTGCAAGAAAAGTGTTCCAGTTGACAGGAATTGCAGAGTAGGGTTTTCCCTGCATCCATCCTTCAGTAAGGTCATTGAGATGGCCATTTTTTTGGTTCTTGTCTGCAGATGAGATGTATGAGATACTCTCCAACCTGCCCGAGAGCGTGGCCTACACCTGCATTAACTGCACGGAGCAGCACCCCGCCGAGTGGCGCCTGGCGCTGGAGAAGGAGCTGCAGGTGTCCCTGCGGCAGGTCCTGACAGCCCTGCTCAACTCCAGGACCACCAGCCACCTGCTGCGCTACAGACAGGTGAGGGGGGTCCCGTGACATGCTCTGGGGGGGGAGCTGGTGGGGCTCGTGCTGCTGTGCCCCCCACCACAGCCGCGCCTGAGCCCTTCGCACAGCAGGGGCTGCAGGTTCGGTTGCTTGTGTCCGTTCCTGTGGGTATCTCTGACACAGCTTGTGAGGCTGAAAGGGAAAAATAGGGTTCTCCAAGGAGTGGGAGGATTTGGCTCCGTGGTGGTGAAGGTGAATTTTGACAGAAAAAGATCTTAGTCTTGAAATGTGTATTCAGAAATATGATTTCTGCACATGAGTGCGATCCCTGCAGCTGGTGGCTGCTGGGTGGGATGGTTCTGATGGTGTCCCTGTGCTCTGGAAAGGAATTCAGAACTTAAGTCTCATTTCATCTGCGTTGCCAGGAGTCTCTGTGCCCACAAATGTCCCCACAAGTTGCCCATGCCCCTCTCTCTGGTCACTGCTGTTCACAGGCAGCAAAGCCACCGGATTTAAACCCTGAGCCAGAGGAGAGCATCCCTTCCCGGAGCTCCCCGGAGGGCCCCGACCCACCTGTCCTGACAGAGGTCAGCAAACAGGAGGAGCCGCAGCCGCTGGATCTGGAAGGGGTGAAAAGGAGGATGGACCAAGGAGGCTACACGTCTGTGGTACGTCACAGCTTGGGCATCCCGCTGTAATAACAGATCCTGGGAACTGCTTTATGGCCCAGGGTGTCTGTAGTGGCAGTTCAGGGGGGGATCTCTGGGGTACTTACACACAACGCTGCTGTTGGCCACGTCGCTTTTATCAGTAGGGAGCTCCCTTTTCCTCTGTTTTCCCTGGGGCACCTGTAACCTGAAGGAAGAGCATGTGCTGCCAAGGGGCTGCTGCCAGATTTTGGGCACATCCCAGAGGGAGCTTATCGGCCAGTGCCTGCTGGAAGGAAGAAGTGACTGGTTCTGGAGCAGCAGTTCTGCCACTTCCCAAAGGGTTTCTTTGCAGCCACGTTCTTTTCCTGCTCTGAAGCCCACGCTCTGGTTCCTCCTTCTTGTCACCTGAATGCCGTAAGTGAGATGGTGGAGCTGTGCCCGTGCTGCTAACATGGAATTCTGTGGCTTTCTTCCAGCTGGATTTCAGTGACGACATCGTGAGGATCATCCAGGCGGCCATCAACTCTGACGGGGGGCAGCCCGAGGTGAAGAAGGCCAACAGCATGGTCAAGTCCTTTTTCATCCGGGTGAGCTGCACTGCCGTTACTCTGGGGTTGCTCCTTTGTCACTGGGGTTGTTGCTCTCGGGATCCGCAGGGTCTGTCATGCTTGCCGTTACCTGGGTGTTTCCAGGGATAAAATAACCCACTGTCAGGGAGACCTCAGAGCTGGGCGCTGGCAGTGGATTTGGGCTGGACATCAGTCAGCCTTTGGGTGTGTTCTGTAACGTTTCTAATGGAGCGTTGTTTTCCTTCAGCAAATGGAGCGTGTTTTTCCATGGTTCAGTGTCAAAAAGTCCAGATTTTGGGAGCCCAATAAAGTAACAAGCAAGTAAGTGATTGCTGTCCGTGCGGCTGCGGCCCCCACAGGACCCTGTTTGGGGGGCGGGTTCCTGCTCTTCTGGGGGGTTTTGTGAGATGTTAAACAGTAAATCCCATTCCCTGGTTCTGTGAACACTTCCTGTTCTAAAGCAGAGAAACCCAAAGCACGGTTCAGAACTGGGTGCATGGCGTGCTGGCTGTTCCTCCTGCCCTTCCTCCCTCCTCCTCCTCCTTCTCCTTGAGGTCCCCCTTCTGCATCCATCCCCCCCAAAACACACGCAGGCAGCCACCGCCCCGCAGACCGTGCTGTGTGTGTGACTGGTTGTAGCCTTTGCTGAGAGCACGTGGACTGTGATTAACCCAGATGAGCTGTTACTGCGTGCGGGGTGTGAGCGGTGCGGGAGCCCCCCGGCTCTGACAGCCCCTCGTGTTGCGTTCCAGCAGCGGGATGTTGCCGAACGCGGTGCTGCCCCCGTCGCTCGACCACAACTACGCGCAGTGGCAGGAGCGGGAAGAGAACAGCCGCGCCGAGCAGCCCCCTCTGATGAAGAAAATCATTCCAGCTCCCAAAGCAAAGGGGCCAGGAGAGCCCGACTCGCCCACGCCGCTCCATCCTCCCACGCCCCCCCTCTCCAGTAAGGACACAGAGCGCCCCAAACCTGCAGTGATTTCCTCGGTGGTAGAGAGAGGACTCCATGGTCTCAAAGGTCCCTTCCAACCTCAGCAGCTCCGAGAATTCCCTGAGGGCTGGGTTAGGTCTCTGTGTGACTGAAGGATTTTGGAGACCGTGAGCTGAGCTGCTCCATGGGAGGGGGTTCTGAGCTGAGCGTGGACCCAGAAGTGCATTTGCCCATTTTCCCCCAGAACAAGGGCTGTGGGAGGCTGTTTTCCACTTGTCCTGGCTTGAGGAGGTGCCTGTTGAGAGCTCAGGGCTGGTGTTGTGCCCCTCTGCCCTGCTCCCTTGGTGGCAGTCCTTCCAGACAAGCACTTCCCTCCCTGAGCCCCGAGAACAAACAGCCTTTTTTCTCTCTCTTTACTGAAAGGCTCGGAGAGGAGCAGAGAGGACAGTCCTGAGCTGAACCCCCCTCCAGATGTGGAGGACAACCGGCAGTGCGCGCTCTGCCTCAAGTACGGTGACGACAGTGCCAACGTGAGTGTGGGCAGCGGGAGCTGAGCTGGTGGGGCAGCACACTGGGGATGGCTGGGGTGCTCCTGTGTCTGGCGGGACCTCCGAAAACAGCGTCTTCTCCCCTTCTGCAGGACGCTGGGCGTCTCCTCTACATTGGCCAGAACGAGTGGACACACGTGAACTGTGCTCTGTGGTCAGCAGAGGTGTTTGAGGATGATGACGGTTCTCTGAAGAACGTGCACATGGCTGTGATCAGGGGGAAGCAGCTGGTGGGTATCCATGAGGAGCAAGCGCTTCCTTAGACCTCAGCTGATGGACACACAGCTAGGCCAGGAGCCCTACTAAAGGATTCCTTCTGTGCCTTTTCTGCTCTGTCCCCTCCTTGAGGGTTGTGGTTTTTTACACTATATATGAGAGATGTGACCGAAGACACGTTAAAAATCCTCACTCAGTTGAGAAACATCGTGGAGACCAACAGAAATGTGTAACAGGAGAACTGGGGCTGTGCTTCCCAGGCTCCCCAGCAGCCTCGGAGATCAGAACGATGCCTTCAGGAGGGGTCCGTCACTAACTGTTGTTTCCCTTCTGCAGAGGTGTGAGTTCTGCCAGAAGTCGGGCGCCACGGTGGGCTGCTGCCTCACCTCCTGCACCAGCAACTACCACTTCATGTGCTCGCGTGCCAAGAACTGCGTCTTCCTGGACGACAAGAAGGTTTACTGCCAGCGGCACCGGGACCTCATCAAAGGAGAGGTGAGACCCCCCCACCATCACCCCCAGCACCCCTGGAGGGGTCGCCCTGTGACTGAGCGCTGCTCCGCAGTTGGTATCACAGGGAGGCTGGGTGGCTGTCACCTTGTGGTAGCTCAGAGAACAAAAGACCAAGACAAGGATGGAGGTAGAGACACTGTGGAGCGAACATGCGGAGGTTCCTTTGAGATTAACCACTCCCTTGGTGGGTTCTTGTTGCAGGTGGTGCCAGAGAACGGGTTTGAGGTTCTCAGGAGAGTTTTTGTGGACTTTGAAGGGATCAGTTTGAGAAGGAAGTTCCTGAGTGGCCTGGAGCCAGAGAACATCCACATGATGATTGGTAAGAGCCGCTCTCTGGAGACTTCACCCCGCTTTGGTGCTGGAATCCGCTTCACGGAGCTCTTCTGTTCCTCTGTCTGCCCAGGCTCGATGACCATAGACTGCTTGGGGATCCTCAACGACCTCTCGGACTGCGAGGACAAGCTGTTCCCCATCGGCTATCAGTGAGTAGCAGCTGTTCCAGGATCAGGCAGCCTTTGGTGTGTTGGGTGCCAAACCCACGCCAGAGGGACCGTGCAGCGGGTTGGGTCAGGAGCCTTTGTCCTGTGAAATGNGCACCAGAGGGACCGTGGCGTTCGTACACTGCCGGTGTGCAGCGGGTTGGGCCAGGAGCCTTTGTCCTGTGAAATGCTGAGAGGCTGCACATTCCAGATGGGAATTGCAAGGTGTGGGGGGCTGTACAGTAACGGTGTGCTGTCGGAACCCCCAGGTGCTCGCGAGTCTACTGGAGCACCACGGATGCCAGGAAGCGCTGCGTCTACACCTGCAAGATCATGGAGTGCCGGCCCCCGCTGCTGGAACCCGACATCAACAGCACGGTGGAGCACGATGACAACAGGACCATCGCCCACAGTCCCAGCCTCCCCACGGGTAACCCTCAGCACCTTCTGAGGAGTGTGTTCTCTGCCCGGTTCTGCCAGCTGTGTCCTGAACAGGAGGCCAGGGAGCAGCTGGGACCTGTGTGTCTCAGACCCATCTGGGCTGGAATCCGCCCCAGTGCTGGTGCAGTGTCCTGGCACTTAAAAATGAGAATAGAGATTAAAACCCCAGCTCAGCTCCCGAGTGCACTGGGAGTTCTGGAAGCTGGAGCCAAACGGAGTCCGCTTGGTGATGCTTCCAGCTCCCCAGAGAGGAGGTTTCACTGGTGGTCTGAAACCTCAGACTTACCCGCAGTGCCGGTGTGGGGATGTGGTGTGGGGACTGTCAGTTACCCTGTGAGCAGCAGCCCCACACTGCTCCCCTGGGCCCAAAGGGCTGTCTCGGTAGCCACAGGTGAGTTAAAAAACCAAAATTAATCCTCACCCTCTCCAGTTTCCGGAAGGTGAGGCTGGGGAAGACTGTTAAAACATTTCTAGTAGATTGTTGACATCAACAATAACTGCCAGTTGTCCTTGTCAACACAGAATGTGGAACTTCACTGAAACATGGTGGGATCTTGTTTGTAAGCTGAGGCTCCTGTGTCACTTGCCAGTACCTGACAGTGTCCTCGGGGGAGAAGGGCCGTTCTCTGCTGGCAGAGCAGCCCCAATCTTTGTTAGTTTCACAACCCTCTGATCCTCGGCGGGAGCCCCACCAGCCATACACACCCCATCAGGTCGTAGCATTCGGGGCTCACTGGGGGCTTACGCTGCTGTTCCCTCTTACCCCACAGAACCTCTGCCCAAGGACAGCCGGAACCCCGCTGAGATCCCGAACCCCCCGTCCCCCGAGCACCCCCTGCACCCTCCGAGCTCCGGTCCCTGTCACCACCCCGTGCTCTCCAAGGGGGCCAGGGCCAGGGCGCCCAGCTACCCCTCCTCACAGAGGTCTCCTGGCTCCAGGCCGTTGCCCTCCGCAGGTATTCCGTGGGCTGGGACTTGGGGGTTGGGGTCTGGGAAGTACTTCTGTGGTTGGTTTGTGTCTCTTTTGCCTTCGTTCAGAACATGGTGTTACGTGTTCCATTTCTGGAGGGAAGGGGAGTTCTGGAAACAGGCGGCAGAGCCGGCTGTGGGGAAACTGGAACAAAACTGGAGAAGGGGCGTTGGGGTGGTGCAGCCACGGGGACACGGGAGCTGGGGATTTACCCTCTGGGATGTTTTCCCAGAGAGAGTCAGAAGTCTGCTGTTGTCATTCAACTGCTGTTTCTCTGCGAATGTGTCACGTTTTGTCTCAAACTGATGCGGGAGTTCTTGTGTTTGGGGGTGCTGCACCCCCTTCCCCTGTCAGCTCCGCACAGGGGGTACTGATCGATGCTGCCAAGTCTTTAACATCCTTCTCCAGCAGCATCATTCTGTTAGTGCTGTTTGGCCAAAAGGGACTCGTGGCTGTTGGTTTTTGTGTGTTTTATGAAGGAATTGGGGATGTTGATTGCAACACAGAGCCCTGACGGCCATTCCCACCTTGTTTTCCCAGGAAGCCCCACGCCAGTGACCCATGAGATTGTGACGGTGGGGGACCCGCTGCTGTCCTCGGGGCTGAAGAGCATCGGCTCCCGGCGGCACAGCACTTCCTCGCTGGCCCAGCAGCACCCCAAGCTCCGCATGGTCTCCCCCGTGCGCCCCGGGAACACCTACTCCAGGCACAGCATCTCCTCGCTTCCCGGCACCGCCACCTCCTCGGAGCATGAGCCCGGGGCTGCTGAGCGCTTCGGGGGGCTGGGCAGCGCGGGGGCCCCCAGCACCCCCGTTCAGAGCTGCTCCACCGGCTCGGGTGCCCCGAAACTGGTGGCTGCAACCGGTGGCAAATCCTACCAGCTGGACCCCTCACAGCCTGCAGAAGGCAAACATTCCGGCAGCTCGGATTTGGTCACCAAAGGTGCGGCTGCCAAGGGAGAGAAGGGGAAAACACCCACCTTGAAGGACATGGACTATTCGGCTCATGGTTTGGCTCCTGGAGGAAACTCCAAAATGTCCACTCAGCCAAGCAGTTCCCTGGGCACGGAAATGAATGTGAAAATAGGAACCTTCCAGGAGTGCTCAGGTTCCTTTTCTCCCAAAGAAGCGATGTCCTTCCCACCACTGCTTCAGAGGGGCCCGAGGAAGGAGCGGGAGCAGCACCTGGAGCCCCCACAGCCAGAGAGAGCGACGGGGGTTGAGGAGACAGATGGGAAGGGTCCAAAATCCACTGGAGTCAACAGCCGATCCCCTGCAGCTGGCGAGCAGGCAGCCTCCACCCCCCGGGACAGGCGTCACAAGGGCAAAAAGCTCCCGAAAGAGAGTTTTAGAGAGAAGCATCCCCTGAAACCCGCTACGGAATCCAGCCAGGTGGCCGGCGGTGACGAAGGAAGCCTAAAGCCAGAGTTCGGTAATCAGGGTCTGGCAGCCGAGGCAGTCAGCCGGAGGCTGTGTAACAGTGTTCCTGCCGAAAAGGCTGGCGAGAAGTCCCCACCGTCACAGGGGCCCTCAAAAGATTCTGCAGCGCCCCTGGAAGCAGCCTCCAAGGAGCCGCAGGCACCGCGGAAACGCACCGTTAAAGTCACCCTGACTCCTCTCAAGATGGAAAGCGAGAACCAGCCCAAAGGTGCCCAGCAGGAGAGCGACGGCGAGCCCCCGGCTGCGGGAGGGGAACTGGCCGCTCTGGCGGAGCCCTCCTCGGCTTCAGAGAGCCCGGAGGACAACCCCGGCCTGCAGGGGAGCCCAAACGAGGTGCCGGCGCCGGAGCCACCCAGTAACACCTTTGAGAGCCTGCCCGTTCAGGAGAACAACCTGCTGCTGCAGGACGGAGCCAAGGCGCAGGAGGAGGGCTCCTACAAGCGGAGGTACCCCCGGAGGAGTGCCCGGGCCAGGTCCAACATGTTCTTTGGACTCACCCCGCTGTACGGCGTGCGGTCCTACGGTGAGGAGGACATCCCCTTCTACAGCAACTCCACCGGGAAGAAGCGAGGGAAGCGCTCTGCCGAGGGCCAAGTGGATGGTGCCGATGACCTGAGCACCTCGGATGAGGACGACCTGTACTACTACAACTTCACCCGGACGGTGGTGTCCTCCAGCGCGGAGGAGCGGCTGGCCTCCCACAGCCTGTTCAGGGAGGAGGAGCAGTGCGACCTCCCCAAGATCTCCCAGCTGGATGGGGTGGATGATGGCACGGAGAGCGACACCAGTGTCACAGCCTCAACGAGGAAGGTCAGCCAGGTCACGAAGCGCAGCGGCAAGGAGAACGGGACGGAGAACTTGAAGCTGGACAGGAGCGAAGAAGCTGGAGAGAAGGTGCAAGTCCCCAAGAGCTCCGCCGTCCACAAAGGGGACCCAAAGCTGGACAACTGCCACCCTGTGAGCAGGGTGAAGGCACAGGGGCAGGATGCGCTGGAGGCACAGCTGAGCTCTCTGGAGACGGGCCGGCGGGCGCACGCCAGCACCCCCTCGGACAAGAACCTGTTGGACACCTTCAACACCGAGCTCCTGAAATCCGACTCGGACAACAACAACAGCGACGACTGCGGCAACATCCTCCCCTCCGACATCATGGACTTTGTGCTGAAGAACACGCCGTCCATGCAGGCGCTGGGGGAGAGCCCCGAGTCCTCCTCCTCCGAGCTCCTCACCCTGGGAGAAGGCCTGGGCCTGGACAGCAACCGCGGGAAGGACATGGGCCTGTTTGAGGTGTTCTCCCAGCAGCTGCCCACGGCCGAGCCGGTGGACAGCAGTGTCTCTTCCTCCATATCAGCCGAGGAGCAGTTCGAGCTGCCGCTGGAGCTTCCTTCCGACCTCTCCGTCCTCACCACCCGCAGCCCCACAGTGCCCAGCCAGAACCACACGCGGCTGGCTGTCATCCCCGAGTCCTCGCTCTCCTCCTCGGGGGAGAGGGCCATGCTGGCCCTGCCCTCCGCCGAGGCCGGGGAGAAGAGGGTGACCGTCACTGAGAAGGCAGCCTCGGGGGAGGGCGACGCGTCTCTGCTGAGCCCGGGAGTGGCCCCCAGCCCCGAAGGCCACATGACGCCCGACCACTTCATCCAGGGTCACATCGATGCCGAGCACATCGCCAGCCCGCCCTGCGGCCCCGTGGAGCCGGGCCACGGCGCCAACCAGGACCTGACAAGGAACAGTGGGACCCCGGGCATCCCGGTGTCACCCACCGTGCCCCTCCAGAGCCAGAAGTACGTGCCAAACTCCAGCGAGAGCCCCGGCCCCTCGCAGATCTCCAATGCCGCGGTGCAGACCACCCCGCCCCACCTCAAGCCAGCCGCGGAGAAGCTTCTGGTGGTCAATCAAAACATGCAGCCGCTCTATGTCCTCCAGACTCTCCCCAACGGCGTCACCCAGAAGATCCAGCTGACGCCCTCCGTCAGCTCCGCGCAGGGCGTGATGGAGACCGGAGCCCCGGTGCTGGGGCCCATGGGCAGCGGGCTCACACTGGCCACGGGGCTGAACCCCAGCCTGCCCTCCTCCCAGTCCTTGTTCCCTCCCACGAGCAAGGGGCTGCTGCCCATGTCCCACCACCAGCACATCCATCCCTTCTCCACTGCCGGCCAGACGGGCTTCCCTCCCAACATCAGCAGCCCCTCACCGGGCCTTCTCATCGGGGTTCAGCCCCCCCCGGACCCCCAGCTCTTGGTGTCTGAAGCCGGTCAGAGAACAGACCTGGGTTCCACCGCCCCCACCCCGGCTGCTGCCCTGGGCAAGAAACGTCCCATCTCTCGCCTGCAGTCGCGGAAGAACAAGAAGCTGGCTCCCTCGGGAGCCCCCTCTGCCATCGCTCCTCCCGATATGGTCTCCAACATGACCTTAATTAACTTTGCTCCCTCCCAGATTTCCAACCACCCGCTGGATTTGGGCACCATCGCCAATTCGACGTCCCACAGGACTGTCCCCAACATCATCAAACGGTCCAAGTCAGGGGTGATGTACTTCGAGCAGACGTCTCTGCTGCCGCAGGGAGGGACTGGTACCGCGGTGGGCTCGTCCCCCAGCGTCATCGGGCCAGAGGCCGGTCACCTCCCCACAGGACCTGTCTCGGGGCTGGCCTCCAGCTCCTCCGTGCTGAATGTGGTGTCCATGCAGGCCACAGCAGCCCCTGCCAGCGGCGGCTCCGTTCCTGGCCACGTTCTGGGCCAGAGCTCGGTGACATTAACCAGCCCCGGGCTGCTGGGGGACCTGGGCTCCATAAGCAACCTGCTGATCAAAGCCAGCCAGCAGAGCCTTGGGCTGCAGGACCAGCACATGGCTCTGCCGCCCAGTTCCAGCATGTTCTCCCAGCTGGGGGCCTCCCAGCCTCCCTCCACGGCTGCCATGACGGCCGCCTCCAGCATCTGCGTCCTGCCCTCGGCGCAGACCATGGGCATGACGGTGGCTCCCTCGGCTGCCGACCCCGAGGGCTCCTACCAGCTCCAGCACATGACGCAGCTCCTGGCCAGCAAACCCGGGGCGGCTTCCTCCCCGCTGGACCTCGGCACGGCCTCGGCCACCCCGCAGCTGTCCAGCTTCCCCCAGCTGGTGGACGTTCCCAGCAGCACCGGGCTGGAGCAGAGCAAGGCGCCCCCCTCAGCCATTCACGCCAGCTCGGCCTCTCCCGGGGGCTCCCCCTCCTCGGGCCAGCAGTCGGCCACCGGTTCCCTGCTGGGGCCCGCCAAAGCCAAGCCCAAGATCAAGCGCATCCAGCCCTTGCTGGACAAAGGGAACGGCAAGAAGCACAAACCTTCCCACGCCTGGAGCAGTTCCTCGGAAGCACCCGCTCCCGAGAGAGGAGGCCCCGCTGCTCCCCAGCCCCCCACTGCAGGGTAAGAGGAGACCTTGGCTTTGCTCAGCCCCGGGTTTTGTGGCAATGTGAGAATCTCACACTGGATTGACAGCACATTTTCCTTTGGAACGATAATTCCAAAGGTAAAACCCTGGCTGCCAAAAGGAAGCCAATCTCTAAAGGCCATAGTAGAACTGTTACCTGTGGCAAGGGAAGGATGGAAAACCCAAGGCTTTGAGGATCGGGGCTGTGAGGAATTCATTCATCGCTGACAGCTCTGGCAAATCAGTGTTTTAGAGCCATCAGCAGAGCAGGTGGCACTCGGGGGGTGGTGGGTTCTGTGGGTTTATGTTGTTACTGGTTTCAGTGCTCTAGAAGCTCCCCTTGCCCTGCCTTGCAGGGCACCACAGTGACACCATTAGACTGTCCCCTTGGTCACTGGTGACAGCCAGTTCCTGTGAGCTCAGTCTCTGGGACGGGCTCTCCCTGCCCCCTCTTTATCCCCACGGGCAGGAGGGACTGGGGC
The DNA here is from genome assembly GCA_013400375.1 of Thinocorus orbignyianus. NCBI lineage: Eukaryota > Metazoa > Chordata > Aves > Ciconiiformes > Thinocoridae > Thinocorus > Thinocorus orbignyianus. The sequence goes on from VXBW01000255.1 coordinate 160,071, forward strand.
AGAACTGGGGGAGCGGGGAGAATCCTGCTCTCTGCTTCGTCAGTAGAGGATTCCGGGCTCCTTGGTGGCACGGGTGGCGTGGGCAGGGGTTGTGAACATCCCTCAATCCCTCTTGCAGGACGCCCGGGGTGAAGGCGGACACGCAGGACGCAGCGAGCGCGGAGCAGCCGTTGCAGAAGGCGTGCGGGCCGGCTGCGGGGTGAGCATCGCGCAGGCCTCGGCCTGGGGAGCGGCGGCAGCCTGAGGGGGGCCATTGGCCCGGGGGTGTCCTGGGAGCGTTTGTGCTGGGCGAGTGACCACGCAGCTGGGACATGAGGCCACTGGGAAGGGGACAGAGCTGTGGGGAGCTCCCTGGGAGCTGGGAACAGCCTCATCCGGCTTCGGCTGAGGGTCCCTCGGCACCTGCCGTGCCGCTGAGGGGGTGGCACGAAGGGCCCGTCACGGGCTGTGTTAATTAGAGCCTGCCCACAGCCTGCCAGGAGCCCCCCAGATAAACACTGCTGAGTAGAACAGTTTTGTGTGTTTGTCTCCAGCTGAGCTGGTGTTGGAACACCCGCTCTGGGGAAGGGTCTCTCACCCCTGTGTCGGGGTGTGCGGGCGAGTGCCGGGGCTGGCCGGTCACCGCTTCTCACCGTCTTCTCTCCCTCCCAAGGCCAACGGCTGCTCTCCCAGAGCATCAGTCAACCCCGAACCCAGCCAACGAGCCAGAGAGCACAGGTACGTCGCTGCTTCCAGCTGGGATTCTTCTGGCAGGGGAAATGGGTACCTTGAGGTTTGGATTTGTGTGTCTCGTTCTCCCAGGAGAGCTCGGAGCTGATGGTCCTGGTGTTGCTTCAAGGGGAGGGAGGGTTTGTTCCCTGTTGATGGATATTCCACAAATACTGCGTCCCTATTTTTGCCTTGTGGAGATTTCACCCTCTCACTGCACCACTCTGGGTTTCTCTGGGGCAGATTTGCGGGCCTTAGGCCCAGTTGGTAATTCCCAGTTGCTGGTGGAGCAGCGGCCCACAGCCAGTGGGAGAACACCCTCCTGCCCAGTTCCCATCCCCCTGCCTCTGTCTGTCGCAGGCCCCAAAGCCCTCGAGGAGGAGGAGACCACCTTCAGCTCCCCGCTCATGTTCTGGCTGCAGCAGGAGCAGAAAAGGAAGGAGTGTCTGGGGGAGAAGAAGCCCAAGAAAGGTTTGGTGTTTGAGATCTCCAGCGACGATGGATTTCAGATCTGTGCAGAGAGCATAGAAGGTGAGACCCAGGCGCTTGGCTCTGCCTGCCTTGGGCTTCCCTGCCTGAAGTCAGTCGTGGCTTCTGCGCATCCAGTGCTTGCTTGTTTTAACAGGTCTTTCAAAAACTTGTTGATTTGGAGCCCTAGAACAGTCCCCAGGGGCTGAGGGCACTGACTTGCCTTATGGCAAAGTGGAACTTGGAGGGGATGGGAGCACTTGGATCCAAGGGTCTCAATTCCTGTCCCATGAAAGGGATGCAAGCTTGTTGGAACACAGCGTATTGCACACACACATGGAATTCTGCCGATGCAGTGTTGTTCCACAGAAAGCTGATGCAGGAGAAGGGTTGTTAGAGGGTCCTGTGGTGGCAGTCAGGGCACTTTGTGACAGTCCTGGGTGCTCGGGCACTTGCTCACTCCCTTCTCCCCTCTTTGTGCCTCCCCAGATGCCTGGAAGTCGCTGACGGACAAGGTTCAGGAGGCCCGTTCCAACGCCCGGCTGAAGCAGCTCTCGTTCGCAGGTAACTCTGGGGCCAGAGTCCCCTCCACAGGGAACCCAGGGCCAGGCTCGCTCCTGCTCCTGGGGGAGCAAACACGCCTCCGTGTGAGGGCCTTTGGGGTGCCAGCTCAGCTGCTGCTTTGTGGAAGACAGTTCCTGCCAATGAAATGATGGAAAGTCCCTATTGGAATGAGGCTTCCACGGTGCTGGGCGGAAGGAAGGAGCTGGTGCAGGGCCCCTGTGGCGATGGTGGGCATCAGGGCGCGAGGAGCTGCCAGGCCACGCTGCCAGCTGGTTTCCTTGTGCTGTTCTCACTCCAGGGGTGAACGGCCTGAGGATGCTGGGCATCATCCACGACACGGTGGTGTTCCTGATTGAGCAGCTCTACGGGGCCAAGCACTGCCACAACTACAAGTTCCGGTTCCACAAGCCCGAGGAGGCCAACGAGCCCCCCCTGAACCCGCACGGCTCGGCCCGGGCCGAGGTCCACCTGAGGCAAGCGGGGAGGGGCTTTTAGCCGGGCTCAGGAAGGGTTGTCCTTGCCCCGAGGCAGAGGGGGCTTTGGGAGAGGACGGGCAGGAGAAGGGGTGATGCATGAACATTTGGAGCTGGCTGTGGCCAGTGGAACAAGCTCTGGTCTCTCCGTTGCAGGAAATCTGCCTTCGACATGTTCAATTTCTTGGCTTCTAAGCACCGGCAGCCACCGGAATACAACCCGAACGACGAGGAAGAGGAGGAGGTGCAGCTGAAGTCAGCCCGGTAGGGAGCAGGGGGAAGCCTTCCAGGGGAAGGTGGTGCTGTGGTGGTGGAATGAGCTGATGGGGCTTAATTGTGTTTCACACTGGGGAGCTGCAAACACAGGGGAGACTCCTCCCAGCGAGAGACCCGGCGGCTGGGGTGGTCACCAGTGGCTCTTCCTTTGGATGTTGCTTTTCTGAAGGAGAATTCGAGCAGAAGAGGGAGGAAATCCCCTTTCCTAGATAGCAGCCAGTGTTGGTCAGGGCTGTGCTCTGGGGGCCTGTAGCAGGTCAGTGTCCTGGGCTCAGGCTCCCCGGAGCAGGGGTCCCTGAGCAGCCTCTCTGTTCCAGGAGGGCGACCAGTATGGACCTGCCCATGCCCATGCGGTTCCGACACCTGAAGAAGACCTCCAAGGAGGCAGTTGGTGTCTACAGGTATGTTTTGGTTCTGGAATAGAGGGAATCTGGAAACTTCCGTGAGTTCAGGCTGCAAAAGCAGGGGGAAGCAGTGGGTTTGGGGTTTTTCCCTTCTCCCCTCCCGAGTTACAAGAATCCTCAGCACGAGCTGGTTGTGCCTCGGGCCGACCTTGGCAGTAGCTGGTGCCCAGGAGCGGGCAGGAGAGACCTGCTCTTGCTGTTGTGTGACATCAGAGGAGAGGAACGATTCGTGGTGACCCTCATGCTGACACCGCCTGTCCTTGGCAGCGCTGGGAATCTCTTCTTCCTGAGCTCTGCCTTGGGAATCCTCGCTCATCCTGGTGCTTTTCCAGGTCTCCCATCCACGGCCGGGGTCTGTTCTGCAAAAGGAACATCGATGCAGGTGAGATGGTGATCGAATATTCAGGCAATGTCATTCGCTCCATCCTCACTGACAAACGAGAGAAATACTACGACAGTAAGGTGAGTCGTGGGCTCCTGGAGAAGCTCTTAAAGGCTTGGGGAGAACTGTAAGGTGGCCGTGAAGGTAGGACAGGCCGAGGCCGGGTGAGGAACGCCTTTGGGATGTCTCGTGTTGGGATTATGGACAGTCCCAGCCCCGCTGGAGCGTGGGGGGTGCTGCTGCTCACCCTCCGAGGACCAGGAAGGGGCCGGGTCTGATCTCGGGGTGGAAAGGAGCTGCTGAGGAGGGAAGGGCGGCTGCGGGTGGTGCTGGAGGCCCGGTCCTGGGCTGAGTGGGGGTGTCTCCATCCCCCCGTTCTCCCCTGACCTGCCCCTCCCCCCGTGCAGGGGATCGGCTGCTACATGTTCCGCATTGACGACTCGGAGGTGGTGGACGCCACCATGCACGGCAACGCCGCCCGCTTCATCAACCACTCCTGCGAGCCCAACTGCTACTCCCGCGTCATCAACATCGACGGCCAGAAGCACATTGTCATCTTCGCCATGCGCAAGATCTACCGCGGCGAGGAGCTCACCTACGACTACAAGTTCCCCATCGAGGACGCCAGCAACAAGCTGCCCTGCAACTGCGGCGCCAAGAAGTGCAGGAAGTTCTTAAACTAGCCCTTCCCTGGGCTGCGGGGGGGCCCTGGGGGTCTGGGGGGGCCAGAGCTCCGTGGGCACGGGGCCGGGTTGGGCTCGGGGACTGCGCTTGCATGGGAGCCCACACCCTGGTGTCCCGCACGCGCACCCCACCCGGGAGGAGCGGGGGCAGCCCCTCAGCGTGGTGTTCTTGCCCCCAGCCCTGCTGTTCGTGTCTCGGCCTCAGCCTGGGGAGCGGTGGCCGGTCCTGTCCCTCTGTCCCTCTCGGTCCCTTGGCTCTGTGCTGAGCCTGGACTCCTCCTTCTCCTCCTCTTCCTCCTCCTCAGTGTGGGGCTTTGTCAGGAGTTTGGCGGTGCAGGGTTTGAGCTGCCGCCCGAGGGGGAGGGACAGCACCCCAGTACCCCAGGGACTGCCTGTGTTCCTGGTCCCTTGTGCTCCACGCCCACACACTGTTGGTGACCAGTTGGTGTGTTCCCTGGGTCTGGCTGGGCTGGCATCACCTCATAACGGGGCAGAGCAGTCCCTGAGGGGCGAGAGGGGGTCTGGGCAGTGTGGGGCCCAAAACCCAGCCCCTGCGTGGGGGGTCCCGGGTTCTTTGGCACAGACAGGGCTTGTGCCAGCGGCCAGGGCACTGAGCATCGCTGGGAGCAGAAGTGGGTCCTGCCTCCCAAGGCTTCCCCCAGTGACAGGGGGCACCTCCAGCTGCCCAGCTGGTGGCCACTGCTACCGAGGAGCTGCCCTGAGGGTCAGGGGTCTTGGGACAATGGTGGGGAGCGGGCACTGGCCGTGAGGCAGGAGCTGGGGAGGATTTGAGTCCTGTGGGATGGGCTGTGGGTGTCCCGGGGCCAGCAGGGAGGTGGCCGTGGTGGTAGCCCAGGGACCCTTGGAGGTGGCCCCACGCCCCGGTGCCCGGTTGCGGCAGCGTTGCCCCCTCCCCCGGGGCTGCCCCACAGCGAGAGCGCGAGGACGAGGAGGGTGAGAGGCCCCGAGGGCGACGGGTGACGACGTTGGATTTTACTCTGTTCTGTTTACAGTTTAGTATTTAAGGTTTTATAAATGTAAATATATTTTGTATATTTTTCTATGAGAAGCACTTCATAGGGGAGAGCACTTATGACGAGGCTTTTTAACCAGTGGTATTATCCTAATTTAAGAGAATCTCTTTTTAATGATTTGTTTATTTTCATAGGACGGTTCTAGGAACTGCCCGGCTGGGCGCGGCCGGGCCCTTTCTCCAGAGAGGGGGGTACACTTTGGTTTGCATTTTTTTACTCTTGTTCTGCCTTTTTGACTTCAGTAACTGTTTCCAGGAGGTTTGGCTGGACCTGAATCGTGATCTCCCCGTCGCGCTGGGGCAGGAGGGGAATGGCCCGGCCGGGGGGTGGCCCTGAGCGACCCCCGACCCTCGGTCCCCGCTGGGGGGAGGCTGCTCCGGGCACCCCGCATCCCACAGGGGGATTTGCCGTGGGGAAGGGAAGGCAGGAGCTGCCCTCACGCTTCCAGGGGTCCCTGCGGCGGGCTGGCTCGGGAGCTGCTCTGGGACAGTGTCGGCGTTGGCGGGGAAGGGTTGGAGGGTCCTGGGAGCGATTCGGGGGGCCGGGTGCTGTCAGCACCCCGTTGTTGTTGCACTGTGGTGGGTCTCCGGCGATCAGCTCTATGGGGGTCCCGTTGCCGCTGCATTTGTTACTGAGGAGATTTGATGCACTGACAGTTGGGAACGCACATACCTGGGGGGGGGTCCCAGCACGGCCCGTTCCCTCCCGTCCC
>VXBW01000255.1:202262-214792 GCA_013400375.1 Thinocorus orbignyianus
CCAGGTTGCTCCAAGCCCCATCCAGCCTGGCCTTGAACCCCTCCAGGGATGGGGCAGCCACAGCTCCTCTGGGCAACTTGGGCCAGGCTCTCACCACCCTCACACGAAGGTTCTTCCCCAGATCCCATCTCCATCTCCCCTCTTTCAGTGTCAAACCCTTCCCCTGGTCCTATGGCTCCCCTCCCTCAGCAAGAATCCCTCCCACCCCCGCCCCCCGAAGCTTTCCTGGAAGAGAAGGCTCCATGGAGACCTTAGAGCCCCTTTTAGGGGCTGTTTGGGACTGGAAGGGGCTCTAAAGTCTCCCTAGAGCCGCCTCCAGGTTGAGCCCCTCCCAGTATCTCCATGGTCTCTGGCCCTGCTCCGACAGCTCCAGGGCTTTCTGATGTTGGTGGCCCCGGTGCTGGGAGGGGGGGTGTCTCCCCAGGGCGAAGCAGAGGGGCTGGTGTGTTGTGGTTCAGGTGTGATAGCCACACTGTTACCGTGCTCTTGCCTGTCCCGTTAGAAAGCCTGATTTTCAGTTCTCTGTGAGGGAGCCCGGAGGTGGGCTTGTGTGGCTGCAGCTCGTTTGTGGAGGAGGTGAAGGTCTCCTTTCACTTCGCTGCTGGCACTGCGGCCTGTCCTCAAGACTCTGAATGAAAAACCCCTGGCTGGGAGAGGACATACAGTCAGGAGCATCCTCATTTTCTGGGAATCTAGACTGAGAAATAATAGATGGATTTTTCACCCTGCTGCCTGAAACTTGGCAGTCGTTGGCAGGATGAGGGAGCTGTCTTGCTTCGCTCGCTGCTGGAGGGAAGCAAATGTGAAGTGGGTTTTGTCTCAGTCCAAAGCAGCACGTTCCAGAAAGCTGCCCAAAGCCTTTCTCCTTCATAGCCTCAGGGCAGAGAACTGATAACGTGTCCTGAGGCGTTTGGGCACAGGAATTGTGTGCTGAGCTCAGACGACTTTAGGGCCGCCTTTGCTTGTTGTAGTGAAGTATCTTGGTGTGCCCATGGGCCGCCTCTGGTGGAGTTCTCTTGTCTTACTGGGAAAAATAACAATCTCCCAGAACAGCCTCGGAGGAAGGTGCTGCCCTTGTTGCCTGTCAGGTGGATGGAGGATGGTTGTACCCCAGCACCTTCCCTTTGTCCTTCTGGAACACAGACACGGCACTTCCTCACGGACACTGTCAAACATTCACCTGTTTTCACTGGCTTGTTCCTTTCTTCCTGTGCAGGGAGTCACGAAGGAAAACACCCGTGGCCGTCTCTTTGAAGGAGAATGAGCGTCTCTTCGGTGACAGCGCGCTGGGAATGGTAAGAGTTGTTACTCCTTGCTCCAGCTGCAGCTTCCGTGCCTAGAACGTATGTTCCTACTGCTGGTCCTTTGGGATAAATGCCTGAGTGAGGAAGTTGCATTTCTTGTCCCGCGCTTCTGCTCTCCTTGGTGTGTTATTGACTCTTTGTGTCCTGGTCTCGTGCTCCTGAGTGCCATAATGAGGGCTCTTCACCACGTTACTCAGGAGAGGTTGGTTTGACAGCAGCAAAGCTGAAGAAGTGCAGCTGGGTGATGTACTTTTCTTTCTGCAGTCCATAAGGACCCCCAAGGTGGCCTTCAGGTACTTCCAGGACCTGCTGGGTAAGCGTATGGATAACCCCCACGTCGCGCTCTACCAGTCCCGCTTCCCAGAGCATGAACTGGTGAAGGATGAGAAAAGACAGACCGTTATCTTCAGGCTGTCCCCGTGAGTGGCTGCTCTGCTGTCCTTCTGGGTGGGCCTTTGGCCACCAGCTCCTGCTGTTGCTGTATGTCTCTCTCCTGTCTGTTTCTCGTAGGACGATACAGTACTCTCCGGAGGAGATGCTGGGGATGGTGCTGAACTATTCACGTGGACTGGCTGAGGAGTTTGCAGGTTTGAAGGATTTACCTGTTTCTAATAATAATTGGTGTATGTTTGGGTATTACAGGATTTGAGTAGAGACAAAGATGTTTAGAAACAAGCCGTTAGGTCTCTCCAGCTGTGGGCTGTAAGCAGGACTTAGAAGCTGTCAAGTGATGTGAGTTTGGGATCTTAATCTCATTCTTGGGGGCAGGTCCCCAGATCCCACCCAGTCTTGGGGTGAGGAAGTGTTTCTGGCCGTCTCTGGAGAGTGGGTGACGTGTGTTCTCACTCGTGTGTGACTGGAGCAGAGGGACATTGGGAGGGAACTGCCGGGGAAGATGGAGGTGGCTCTGCTGAAGTCTGTTTTGGAGTTGGTCTGGATGGAGCTGAGCTACAATTAAATCTGTCCTCTGTTGTGAAACTGACAAACAGAGAGGGGACTGTTATGTTTTCCATGCTGTGTTGCTACTGAAATACCACAGCAATGGGAACTGGGTGAATTTGTTTTCTCTTACTGTGTGCTGTTTGGTTAGTCATACTGCAGCCAGGCAAAGGCTTTTTGCTCTGGAGAGTGAACATAATCCAGTGATAAAGTCAGTCCCTGTGAGGATAACATTTGCTGAAATCTAAGGCATCATTTGAGAGTGTCCTAATGTGTGAAAGAAAGCTGAGGGGACACGTGGCTTTGTGAGAACCTGCAGTCTGCTGGTGTCAACAGGACATAGATTCACTCCTAACATTCCTGGCTGCTGATTGCATTCCATGTGAGTCTTTACCTGGGATTTTCTGGCTGCAGTGCTGGACGAACCTGCTCCCTGTCCCTCTTGCAGAGCAGCCCATCAAGGATGCAGTGATCACGGTCCCTGCCTACTTCAACCAGGCGGAGCGGAGGGCAGTGCTGCAGGCCGCCCGCATGGCTGACCTGAAGGTGCTGCAGCTCATCAACGACAACACCGCCGTGGCCCTCAACTACGGGGTGTTCAGGAGAAAGGACATCAATGCCACCGCACAGGTAGGGCCGGGGGGGATGCAGAGAGCCCTGCGCCTGCGTGCAGGGGGAGTGCTGCAGATAGTCTGAAGGATTTAACTGTTAGGAAATGGATGCTGCTGGGCAACCAGTGTCTGTTACTGTGCACTCATCAGCAAGAGAAAGAGGTGAATCCCTCTGTGAGTTCATGGTGAAGCCTGAGAGCTTCTGGAGCAAGGGCAGGTGGCTGAGAGTCCCCCTTCTGTAAAGCTTCCCATCACCTGGGCAGGGGGGAATTGACCTGAGCGATTGTCCAAGGTATTGGAAGACCAACTCTGAAATACTTCATTTTCCTGAGGCTGAAGAAGCTTTGAAAGAGCAAAGCTTGGGTTTCTGATCTATGCAATGGATGGAAAAAGCTTTCTTGTCTGCCTGTCAGGCGTGACCATGCACACCTCCCGTGTGAGACTGATCTGAGAAGGAGTCCTGCTGCGCTGTGAAGCCGGGCGAGGGAGCGGACAGGCTGGGTCTGCAGCAGGCTGGGGTGCTGGGGGGCTCTTTCCTTACTTGTGGGTGACACCCGGGTGTTTCTGCTTCACCATCGCAGCTTCTCTTTTCAGAATATCATGTTTTACGACATGGGAGCGGGAAGCACCGTTTGTACTATTGTGACGTATCAGACGGTGAAAACGAAGGACTCGGGAACCCAACCTCAGCTGCAGATCCAGGGCATTGGGTAAGAGTTCAGCATGAGTTGCACAGAACCCACGGGTCCCAGGAAAGAACCGTTTGTTTCACAGTCTCTTCTGAAGGTGGGGGTTTTGTGGTGAGGCTTCAGCACAGTAATTTGGGTGGCAGAGCGGGAAACGTTCGGAGCGAGAAGGCTCTAGGTGGCAGTAATTCTGGTGTCACTGTCTTGTGCAGAAGGCAACTGAGAACTTCCAGGAGGCCACCAATATACTTAATTTCTTTCAGGCTTGCTTTTTTATATAGCCTCAAGCCATTTTAGCCTAATTCCGTTTCCTAGAAACTTGTGGAATTAGAGCATGTCAGTTTGAAAAAGCAGATTATCCTCCCAGGGAGGACTGAAAATGCGGTGCTTTGGCTGAGTGGGGAGGGGGTGCTGGCAGTTGCCACCCCGGCAATTCTAACTGCAAAACACTTCCACTGCTGTTTCCAAGGAAATGCCTGGGACCCAGGACAGCCACCCTCTGGCTCCTCACCCCTTGGTGTGCTTGGTCTTTACCGGAAATATAATGAGGTTTCCTGCTCAAAGGCTGTTGTGGTGGTGAATCTGTTTACTGTGTTATTTTTGGAACAACCGTTGTTCTTTCATGTTAAATTGCAGCAGATAGTGCTGCAGCTGCCTTTGACTGCTCGCTGCTCTGCGTATTTGTCACGTCATGGATGAAGTTTGTTTTCTGACTAGGTTTAAGTCATGACATCTCCATTTGTTCTTTTGCTCAGGTTTGACCGCACCCTGGGAGGTTTAGAGATGGAGCTGCGTCTCCGCGACTATTTGGCGAAACTCTTCAATGAGCAGCACCCTTCCAAAGACGTCCGGAAGAATCCCCGGGCCATGGCCAAACTCCTGAAGGAAGCCAACCGCCTGAAAACCGTCCTGAGTGCCAACGCTGACCACGTGGCACAGGTCTGGCCTCTCGGGGTCTCCGGCTCCTTTGGGACTGGGGTGTGTGGGTTAAGGGCAGGCACGCAGAGCATCTCCCTCTGCCATGTCGGTGCTGGTCCCTCAGCTTGTGCCCAGTTAGTACCACTGGTGGTTAAATGAGGGGAGTGGATGGACTTAGTCACGTGGGGTTTGGTAAATGATTGTACTGGGAGAAGGTGTTTGTTACATCCACGTTCTGTCCTCTCACCTCCTGAACTGTGGCGGGGTTCGACAAGTGCGGTCAGGCCCTCAGTCCGTGAAGGAAGCTGGAACTTTTTGCACACTGGGCAAACTGGGCAAAGATTTCGCTTGGAGAATGCTCCGTGATTAATTTCATTCCATCTGCTGGGTTTTTTCTGGACAGATTGAGGGGCTCCTAGACGACATCGACTTCAAGGCCAAGGTCTCAAGGCAAGAATTTGAGGATTTATGCTCTGACCTGTTCCGGCGAGTCCCAGGACCTGTGCAGCAGGCTCTGAGCAGCGCAGAGATGACCCTGGTAGGTTTGGGAATGCTTTAACAAGCCTGAAGTCTCTGTGTATGGAGCTGGTGTTGTGCCACAATCAGTGGTGGCGTTCTCAGCGCTGTTGGGGAGGTACCAGAGCCAGCTATCGCGACAGAGCAGTGTGGCTGCAGCAGGAAGGTTGTTTGCTGCTGTCACTAGCTCCTCTGTAATCTGCCTAATTGTGAACTGAGTCCCAGGTTTCAGGTGACATGAAGCAGCGGTCGCGATGTCCCTGTTTGGCAGATGTGACTCCAGGTTCCCCACGTTGTCTGGCATGTGTCAATGGGGACAGGGGAAAGAGTATAAGGCAGCCCTGAACTTGGCTTTCAACTGCTCTCTCAACTCAAGGTGACTGTTTCCAATCCCTAGGATGGAATTGACCAGGTGATTCTTGTTGGTGGTGCCACACGGGTCCCCAAAGTGCAGGAGGTTTTGCTGAAGGCTGTGGGCAAGTGAGTACGCGCAGCCCCTTCGGTCTGTCTCCTGTCGACAAGTCCCTGCTGGTGGCAGCAGCCACAAAGCTGGTGTCTTGTTTTTAACTTCACAGAGAGGAGCTGGGTAAGAACATCAACGCGGATGAGGCTGCTGCCATGGGAGCTGTCTACCAGGCCGCGGCGCTGAGCAAGGCCTTTAAGGTGAAGCCGTTCGTGGTTCGGGACGCTGCCGTGTTTCCCATCCAGGTGAGCCTTGGGGTATGGGGAGACAGGTCTGTGCTGGGAGAGACCTTCTGGGTGACCCCTGGGGCTCCTTTGAGCAAGGGGATCTCTGCCAGCCTAAGAAAGCAAGCAGATTGAAGTCGGCCTGACTGTAGAAGTGCTGTATCCAAGAAGCCGGGCTCATAGAAACATCCATTGGGAAATAAGTTGCCCAAGGTGGAGCAGCCAAATGATGCGGAAGCTTCTGAGGGAAGGTGCCACGGGAGCAGTTTGCAGTTGCTGAATCTTGTTTTCTGCTTGTGATGCAGGTGGAGTTTACTCGTGAGGTGGAGGAGGATGATAAATCCAAGAGCTTAAAGCACAACAAGAGGGTTTTGTTCCAGCGCATGGCGCCGTACCCGCAACGCAAAGTTATCACTTTCAACCGCTACACGGACGACTTCGAGTTCTACGTCAACTATGGGGACCTGTCCTTCCTGAGCCAGGACGACCTGCGGTGAGTCAAGACCAGCATCTGAGCAGGCAGCAGTTTGTCCAGCTGGAAAACTTTACTGGTGGGCAGCCTAAGAGCCTGCCTGGCCACCAGCACGCGTTTGCAGATCTGTTCTCAGTCCTGTGCGCTTCAGCAGAGGGAACTGTGCTGGTTCCTTGCTGTGGGCAGCTGTCCAACCCTGCCAAGGTGGCTGTGGGAAGGGGTTAGCTCTTCTGCAGCGTTGTTTGCTTAAGTTCTCTCTGCTTTCGTCCCTGTGTTGTCAGGGTCTTTGGTTCTCTCAATCTCACCACCGTGAGGCTGAAGGGGGTTGGGGACAGTTTCAAGAAGCACTCGGACTATGAATCCAAAGGCATCAAAGCTCACTTCAACATGGACGAGAGTGGAGTTCTGAGCCTTGACCGGGTAAGCACTGCCCTGCTGGGAGGTATCTTCCAGTTCTGCCCCTCTTTCTGGTCCCTGCTTAAAACTGAACCTCTGCTCCCCTCTCCAAGGTGGAGTCTGTGTTTGAAACCGTGGTGGAAGACAAGCTGGAGGAGGAGTCAACGCTGACAAGTAAATGCTTTGATATCTGTGTTTTTCCTGCGCTAGCTGGGGTAGCTAGAGCATCTTGCTGCTTTGAGCAAAGTGAGCACTGTGAACTGGGGACGTGGAGGTTAAAGGGTCAGCCATGGTTTCTGATGGCAGATACAGCCAAAATACCTAGAAGCCCTTTGCAAGTGTCATCTGGTGCTACCGGGAGCTCTGGAATGCCATAGCATCCTGAGGTGACTGTGCCATGCATTGCAACTAGAAAAGCAGGAGCTGGTTCCCTCTGTGTTGGGCCACAGCTGCTGATCTGAAGGGCAGTCCTGCACCCACAGCGTTCTGCTCCCTCGCTGTCTGGGTTGTGGCGCCCGGTCTGTGCTCTGCAATGCTCAGGCTTTAGAACACGTCCCCTTTAGAGAGGAGCTGGAAATCCGTGAGCTGGGAGGTGAGGGGGAGGTGCAGAGGTGGGAGATGCAGCCACAGGTTAGAGCTTTTTAGCTGAAGTTACAAGTTTCAGATCTCATTCCAGCAGAGGTAGAGGCCCCGTGTGTCTGTGCACAGAAAACCTCAAAGGGAGGTCAGGGAAGGGTGGGTTTCTGGAGTGTTGGTAAACCTCCACAGCCTGGTGATCGCTGTGGTTGCGAGGGGAAGAACTGGGAGCTGAAGGTGACCTCTTTCTCCTCCTTTGAGTACGTAATATTCTGGATTCTTTGTCTCCCATGGACAGAACTTGGAAACACCATCTCCAGCCTGTTTGGGGGCGGTGGCCCTGCGACAGAGACAGGAGAGAACCTGACGGACTCGGTCCAGGTGAGCCCTGGGGTGTCTGTGAGCAGGAGGGAGCCCCACATCTCGCCCTGGCTGCTGACAGGGCAGTGGTTCCTGTGAGCAGAACTGATGGTGTCAGGCACCGCGTCAAGATTTCCAGGGAGTGCTCTATTCCTCCGGAGTTTCATGTATTGTGCAGTTAAGAAACTTGTGTTCCTCCGCTGGCAAGTCCAGCAGTGGGGGACTAATGTTCCAGGACTCTTAATCAATACTCTAGCTCAGCATAGCTCCTCGCTGAGGGCTACAGCTGCTGTGAGTGCTGGGTTTTGTACATATGGGGCTTTTGCAGAGATTTATCTGTTTTGTGAAACATTTGTGTGGAATTTGTACATTAAAAGCACTGTTTTGTTTTCCCCTTTGCTTGCCTGTGGGGAGCAGGAGGAAGAAGAGAGCCTGGCAGAACCAGGTAAAGAAGAGCAGGGGGAGAAACAAGAGCAGAAAAGCAGCTCAGAAGAAGAGGAGCAGGGAGAAGAGAAGCAGCAGTCTGCAGGCCAGGCAGAAACTGCCCCTCCGAAAGCAGAGTCCCAGACAAAGGAGGGAGCTGAGAAATCGGAGGCTCAGGTGAGCATCCGACTGAAGGAGCGGGACCGGGATTTCAGTGCAATTTCCTCAGTTCAATTCTTCTTTCCGTTAGTGCCTTGAAAATAAAGAAGTTGCAAAATGTGCAACTCTGTCCCCTTGCCTGAGAGTGTGTTTTACCTGTTCCAGGATCCCAAAGAAAACAGAGAAACTGCAAAAGAAGAAGAATCGTCCAAAAGTTCCAGTGACGGCACAGCTGTCAAAATGGAGGAAGAGAAGAAGATCAAAGCACCCAAGAAGCAGAAGCTTGTCCACGAGATCACCATGGACCTGGATGTAAACGATGTCCCTGACCTGCTGGAGGAGGAACTGAAGAGCTCCATGAAAAAGTACGTTTGAAATGGCTCTCCATGGGGGAGGTGGTTGGCTCTGGAGTGGTGGTAGCTCCCGCAGCGCTGCTCTCCTCAGAGGCTGGTGTACGCCATGTTGTGCACATCTAAAGGCACTGCTACCTTTGATTGCTGTTCTCTTCCCTGTTAGACTCCAAGACTTGACAATCAGAGATCTAGAGAAACAGGAAAGAGAAAAATCAGCCAACAGCTTGGAGTCATTCATCTTTGAGACCCAGGTGAGAGGGGGATATGAAGAAATGAGAATTCCGTGTTGAAGTGTCTTTATGCAGCTTGGCTGGTGCAAATGCAGGGGAGTGGTTTGAGTGGGGGGAAGCTGGTTTGAAGAGCTTTCAGTCACTTTTTCTGCTGCCATTAGGCTTCCCAAGCCCACATGGAGTTGGGAGGTTTCCTTGATACAAAACGAACACTTTCCTTCAGGGTGTCTCACCTTGAATTCTGGGTTTCCAGGATCCCTTAGTGCACTTACCCCTGTGGTTTGGAGCAGTTGGGCTGTAAAGGTGCTGCGGCCTCTCAGGAGCTGGTGCAGAGGAGGCAGATGATGTTCAGTGCATGAGAGCAGTGTGGTTGGGGCAGTTTTACCATCAGATACCGGGTGTATTGCTGTCGCACTCCTGGTGATGCCGGGAGCCGGAGCCCAGGTCTGGGAGGGCTGAATGAGGATCTCCCGGGGCCGGTGCAGCCTGGGAGCTCCTGGTCCAGTCCAGCTGCTCATGGGTGACCCGTTGGAAGCTTCCAGTAGTATCTGACAGCGCTTGCTTTGTTCTTTCCAGGACAAGCTTTACCAGGAGGAGTATCAGTTTGTCTCAACAGAGGAGCAGAGAGAAGAAATTTCCAAAAAGCTCAGTGAGGCCTCCAGCTGGATGGAGGAGGAGGGCTATGCAGCTGCAACAAAGGTACTGCTGCCTGGGGTCAGGCCACCAGTCACTGTCCCTGGTGTGGGAGGGACCACGTGCGCTGAGAGAACGTTGGTGCCTCTTGATCCTTCATAACCTGATCCTTGGAAGTCTCTTGCTTCCTCAGTGCATAACACGCAAAACAAAATAGAAGGTTCTTCCAGCCACAGGTGTGTCTTCAACAGCTTCAGCAGGAACCTCTTGAGTCCACCTAAAGCTTAGTCACCTGCCTCTTTTTGCTCTATGGAAACAGTATATTTGATAGAATGACAAAACCCGCAGTTCTGAGATCTAGAGTGTTAAACAGTGGCAAACTAACCGCCTCCGTTGCCTCTCCCCTGTTTGCAGGAGCTGAAAGACAAGCTCTCGGAGCTGAAAAAGCTTTGTAGAAACCTCTTTTTCCGTGTGGAGGAAAGAAGAAAGTGGCCAGAACGCCTGGCCGCCCTGGAGAGTCTGCTCAACCACTCCACCATCTTTCTTAAGTAAGATGGAGCTGCTGGGGAGGGGGTCAGGCAGATGATGGTGTCAGAGGTGCCACAGACGGGGACCATACCGAACATGGGCTGAAAGCCACTGCTGCTTCTTGAGAAGAGACCAGAACCCTGCTCAGTTCTGCTGAGCCCATTAGTAGAAGCTGCCTTTAAGCTGGGGGTGCAGAAACTGTCCCATGCTGTACCCACCATTTACACACAGATTTTTTTCCCTCTTGGTCCAGTGGCCTCGGTTTTTTCCGTCTTCCCCATTTTTTTCTCATCTTAGGACAGCTGCTTTTGCTGGCTCTGCCCCATCCTCAGCACCCAGAGATTGGTTTGGGACTCTGTCTCCTGCAGATGCAAGAGACGTGACTGTAAATTCACCAAGTGGTTGGCATATGCAGTGACCCGTTATTGTTGTGATTGCAAGAGTCATAAACGTGGCTTTGCCAAGGCACGATCCGTGTGGTTTAGTGGAAATAAACTTTCTCCTTATATTGCAGGGGTGCCCGGATGATTCCAGAGTCTGACCAGATATTCACAGAGGTGGAACTGAGTACCCTGGAAAAAGCCATCAATGAGACAACGGTAATAACGGGTCAAACGATTCTGGGGGAGGGGGAGGGTCGCCCTTCGGGTTGTGTTTCCTGCCCAAGGGAATAGGTCGTGAACTCAGGGTTGTGGAACAGGGTGTGCTTGTCTTGTTTCTGTACCCCCTGCAGACTGTTCCAGTGTTTTCTAATGCCCAGCTCGACCCCGGGTTGCTTTGGGAGGATAACGGTTCTCGTGCTGCCTGTGGGCTGTTGTCTCCAGGAGCGGTGGGGTAGCCCAGGAGTCCGGCTGCAGCATTTTAAAGCAGAGGCTGGGTTTTGAGGGCTCCGTTTCTTTGCTTTGCCCTCTGTCTGGGTAGTTCAGGAGCTGCCGGAAACGCAGCGGGGAGCAGCATTACCCTGAGTTTGGTGACGGTGAGATGCTGTGACGTACAGTGGTTCCTGGAACCAAAAAGCATCTGAAAAGCACCTCTTCCTTCCCATCCCACAGACCTGGAAAAACGAGACACTGGCTGAGCAGAACAAGCTCTCTCCTACGGAGAAACCCATCCTGCTGTCCAAGGACATAGAGCTGAAGATGGCAGCCCTGGACAGGGAAGTTCAGTATCTTCTGAATAAGGCCAAATTTGCCAAACCCAAGCCCAAAAAGGAGAAGAACGCCACAAAACCAGAGTCAGGCAAGAATGGTACAGCCACCTCTGAGACAGAGAACACTATCCCTCCCACGGAGGGGAAACGGGAAGGTAAGGAAAAAAATAAACAATTATTGGCACGCCAAGTCTTGGAGTTTTCTGAACTGTTTCGAGATCCTCAGGTTCAGAGTACCCTGGTCCTTTTCAGTCTGCTGTTTGTCAGCAGAGTTCCCTGCTGGTTGCACTGGCCCAAGTGAGAGCTGCTGCTTGTGGTCACGGCTCCAGAGGTGACTTGTCTGTGCAAGCAGTGCCTCTCCGGGGCTCCCAGGGGCGTAGGCAGAGAGCGGCAGTGAGAAATAAGGAGCCGTTCGTGGGGCTTCTCTGGGTGCAGCAGCGTGAGGTGCTGCGTGCTGCAGCTCTGCTGAGGTTCCGTCTGTGCCCTGTCTCCTCGGAGTCCTCCTGTAACTCTTGTGTTGTTTCTCTCTGCTTTAAACAGACAAACCTGAAGATGTTGGTCCAGCCAAGGAGCCTCCTACAGCCCAGAAGGCAGGTGATGAGCCTGGCTCAGACTCTGGTGAGTAAAAGTTTGGTCTGGAAGGTGGTCACTGCAAGTGCTGTCCCTGAGCTGGCTCCGTGGCTGTAGCTGTGGCAGGCATGAGGACAGCAGAAGCCTGATTGCAAAGGGATTGTTAATTCTGCAAAGGAATGCAAATTTTGGTCCCTCACTGGTTCTATGCTTTCACTGTTCAGTGTCAGGTTAAAATGTGCTGCTGCCTCCTGCCTCGGCCCCTGCGGGCTGTGACCAGGGCCTGGCTGTCAGCCCGGCTTCGTTAAGGGGCTGGTAATCAGGGGCATGTTCTGCCCAATCACCATGGCAGCAGTGTCCTCAGCCCCTGGGAGCTGGGTACCAGCCCCAGAGCGTCCCCTGGCCCCTCTACCCCAGGCTGGAGTTTGACATACCAAACAAACATCAGGGGCTTTTGGTGACTTTTTCTGCTGTAAAACCTGCCACGGCCTGTAATGAGTTTTCCTTCATTGCACAGGGTCTCAGAAAGAGAAGACAGAAGCTGGAGGAGAAAACAGGAAAAACGATGAGTTGTAACAGCCCTGGGATGCCACTCGTGTCACCATCTATTTATTTCGTGGTTACGTTCTTGTTTTTCTGACGGACCTGGTTCGTGACGGGGTACCGGGGAGGCGGCAGCCTGGCAGCGCAGCGCCACACAGATGTACATTTTATTTTTCTTTCTGAGGATGTTGCCGCTACTAACGTAGTGAATTGGTTTCTATTTGTTTTATTTTTTCCTGATGTGTTTGAGGGGGGGTGTGGGCCCCCTGCCAGCATCGTCTGTTTCTGTACCCATGTCACCCCTGCGGCTTTGAACCACCTGGAGCTTTGGGGGTCACCTGGAGCGTTGACCCCGTCCCGTGTGGGGTCGGTGGGACGGGAGGGGAGGGGAAGGGAGAGTGTCCCTCTTCCCCAGCCTGTCGGGGGCCTCTCTCCTCCATGGAGTCCAAAATCCCCGATAAAGCGATGTTTATTCT
>VXBW01000255.1:237692-251822 GCA_013400375.1 Thinocorus orbignyianus
GTTGGTACCGTAGGCAGATGCTGCTGCCGTCGTAGCTGTTCGTAGCCTCCTTGGGACCTGAAGACTTGGTGTGTACTTGATGAGTATTACAGCCTTTTCTATTAGCCGTATTCTATGTGCTCTGAACAGATATGCCTCTTTTCTGGTGGGGGAAAGGCGGCCTCTTACCCCCCACATCCTCAGATTCTGTGAAGCTGCAGTAAAAGAGCTGAACTCGGGTCTCTGCCCCTCCTCCCTGATTTTTAAAACCACTTCAAAGGTGAGCTGGCAGACGATTGAAGCGACCGGTTCTGCCGGGCTCGCCGCCGCTCACCTTTCCTGCCGCTCCCCTGCGGAACAAAGCACAGCGCTTCCCTTTGATTTCCCCCTTTGAAAGCCATAGGGGACAGAGTCTGAAGTGCGTCGCAACTTTTTTGGTGACTCTGCTCTAGTACCTTCCTGAAGCGCCAGGTGGACAAGGACAGGGCTCCAGAGAGGAGACCTCACTCGCAGCCAAATTAGCCATTGGTGTGGGGTGGCTGAGGGGATTCTCCGTCTCTCCTGGATGTCACAGCCGGTATTGCCCAGGTCTGAAGAGAGGGGAAGAAGGAGCCGGAGAGCATCTCAGAGTCGGTGGCTTTGACTAACCCTGCCTCACTGGAAGTATGTGCCACCTCCCTGCTCAGCCGCTGCCTGAGGGAGGGGTCTGCCCTATTCTACACTTCTACGTGCTTTCTGCTCAGAAGAGATGGCACCCAGCAGAGCGGAGCACGTGCTGCCAGTCTCCTCCTGAATGGGAAGGAGAAAAGCAGAGCAGTGCGTGCGTGATCTGCAGCCAGTGCCCGTGGTGCCCACTCTGCTGCTGTCTCTGCTGGGGACATGTCCTGTCACAAGGAAGGGTGACAAGCAGAGGCTTGTCTGCATAGTGTGTCCATACCCTCTTCTGTGCCACCAGGGCTCGAGGCGTTTGCAAAGCGTTCACCTGTAAGGCTGTTGTTGGGAAGCAGGCAGCGAAGACCACCTGTGGCTGAACCGACAGCCCCACCTGAGTGTCCCAGAGCTCCCTTATCAAAATACAAAGAGAGCTGCCCCTGCTCAGCGTGGGAGATGGCGAGATGGCAGTGGTGCTGCTGCATGAGCAGCACGTGCCCTGCTCAGTGAGGAGAGGGGCAGGTCCTGGCTGTGATGCTCGGGAGCAGCGGGATGCTGACTCGGCACAGGGAACGGTGGTCATAAAGCAGTAGGAATTAGTCGTGTTGCAGGAAGTACCAGATGACGGGCTTGGGCTAAGGTTAATAAATCTGATCTCTGTTATTCTGGCAAGGGTCTTGGTATTTTATAGCCAGTGTCACTTCTGTATATGCTCCAGAGCTGCAGAAACAAGAGGAAACCTCTTGCCTGCTCGTTCAGGGCCAGGCTGGATGCCTGTACTTGGTGTCTTGTGAGACAGCACCGAAAATCTCAGTATGTTAGTGTCTGTATGTGTGTGCATGCGTTCATCTCAGCCCTTGGCTGTGAGAACTGATGCTGGAATCAGATGTGGCTGATTTTGGCAGGAGGAGCCATGTATTGGGGCAGGAACCCTTGCCTAAGACCCCACTGGATGATTCAGTCTCCCTCGTCCTGCTAGTGGAGGGGCACCGGGATCAGGAGAACTGTGTCACTGAAAGTTCAGCCTAAAAAAAACACCCCCTTTTCTTTTTACTGCTGCTTGAAACAGGGATGTTGTAGCTTTAAGGCACCCCCTTCTCTCTCCCCTAATACCTCGAGGCCTCCGAGTGATTCTGGAGGAGAGGATCAGTGCAGGAGTTTAAGGCATCTTTCCCTGCCCTGCTGCACTGCTCACTTACTGCTCCGAAGGCTGTGCTTTGCCATTTCCATGGAAACCATTAGTTGCTAAGCAACTGGAGCATCATCTGCGCTGAGCCCTCGCATCTAATTATCCCATCACAGTGGCTGAGAAGGGCTGGGGGGGGATTAACTCCTCTACCATGGCAGATCCATTGACAACACTTTAGTCACATTTAAAGGGACATCGTCTCCCTTCTGCCGTGCTTATTGACACTCTTTTCTCGGGCAATTACTCCATTTTTCTTGCACAGTTGGTCTGTGGGGAAGGATGCGGGTTTCTGCTAGCAGCAGAGATGCCGTGAGTGCTGGTGGGGTGCTCGCTGCCCCACAGAGCTCTGCTGGCAGCCCTTCTTTCCACCTGAGTTATGTACCAGGCACTTCGCTATGTGTTGGGATCACCAGTCCTTGCCTTGCAGGCGCTGGCTGGGCCATACTTTCAGTCCTCCCTGTATCTCCTTTGTGTTGCAGTCGCCTCGTGCTGCCCTTGTGTTACTGTCTCTGTCCCAAGAGCCTGATGTCATGTCTGCTGTGTGAAGTATTGATAATTCTTCAGAACCCGGCACTGGGAGAGGTGGGCAGCTCGCTGCCTTCCGTCTGTTGGCAAACTAAAGCAAATATTGCATACCTTGATATTCAGATCGGTATTTCCTTATTGTTTGCTGCCAGGAGGGCTAGAGACTAAGTCTTCAAGGAGCACTGAAAATGTAAAGTAGCACCTAAGGACAATCTCATTTCCCTGACATCTGTAAGTGGGCAAAGCCACCAGCTGTCTGGTGAATTTTCACCATTCAGATAAAATAGTTGGTCTGAGAGCTGATTCCAAGTTTGCGAATCAAGGTCGATGTTATTAGTGCAGGATTTGGTCTCCCCACCATGATAGATTGCATTTGGGTGATGTTCCTGGACTTGTGAGGAGACCAGTACCAGTTTGAGTTACCTTCAGACAAACGCCTGAGTTTCACAAAAAACTGGCTGCCCTAAGGTCCCCGCTTGAATACGTTCTGTCAGCTTCTTGCCTGCTCCCATCTGGCTGGATGGGGAAGAATTTCTCAATTTTTACTTTCCCCTGGGAAACGGATAGTTTGTGATTTACTAAGACTTTTCTACTGGCTGCATCAGGGAGGGTGGGGAGGTTTGTTAGAAAGTTTTCCCCTTTTTTTACTGCAACTGAGTGCTACTGCTAAGCTTCCTAGTGAGGACAGAGCTTCTTCAGCAGGAGAGCGGCCCACCCTTACCTTTGAAAAGGAAGAGAATCCCTAATCCCTCCCAGATTTGTCTTTGTTTCCGTGTCCATCCTTGAATTGTGATATCTTTCGTCGCAGCCAAGGCCTGCAGGCACCATCCTGCCCTGGCAATATGTTGTGCCAACCCATTAGAAGCGCTTCCACCCCTCTCCTTGGATGGGGACCAGGGCTCAGAGGACTGAGTGACCAGGGGCTCGGTGGGACGGGGCAGCTTGGGGAGATGGAGCGGGTGGCCCCCCCAGGCTCTTGCAGTAGATGGATGATGATGATGATTATTAGAGCTCTTGTAATGACCTCGGGGAGGGGCAGGTGGAGGAGAGAGACATATTTTATCATGAAAATGGGAAATGTAATTAAAGTCCACGTGTTAATTAAGAGCTGGAGGGGAGAAATAGATGGATTTGTGCCTGAAGTCTCATTGGCGTTGGCAGTTGGGCGCTTTGCATAATGCTAATAGATGAGGAAGAACAGCTTTGGAGGAGGAAGATGGAAGTATTGCACAGAGGTTTCTGGGGCTTGGAGCGGAGCATAGAGTGTAAAGGAAAAGCTTTGTTTTCCCCAGCCGAGGTTGGGAGGTCAAAAGGGGGAATGTTGTCCATAGCTCTTGTTTCTTTCATGTAAATTGGCTGTGTTGAGGCTCACAGGAGGGTCGTCCAGGCCCAATGACCCACGTGGGTTTCACCTGCTTCAGGATTTCCAGTCTCAAACATGTCAGACCAGCACACGTCCTCTTAACAAAAGTGGATGTGAGAGAGTTCCTGAGCTCCCACTGCCCTGGCGATGGTGGGCATCCCAGCCAACCCCAAATTCCATGCAGCTTCTGAGACAGAAAGTGAGAATCTCTCTTAGTTCTGCGTGGATGAGGGCAGCCGAAGTCTGCTCATCTGCCCCCCGGAAATGTGTGAGAATGTTAATTAGGTGTGGGACCCTGGTGGTTTCAGAAGCTCTAATAAAGAATTTTATGCTTGCTTTTTACTCGCAAGTCAGGAGTCAACAAGGTTCCAGCTCTGCTTCACTGATGACTGGTGGATGTCAGGGCAGATTTAACGGGAGGATCTCGTAGGTTTGGATCTCAGGCTCCTTTGCCGCATAGGACAGGACTGCAGAAATGCCTTGGAAAAGGATATCTGCACTGTTTGTAGTGGGGAACTAAGGTATTTAACGTGGGAATCCTCCACTCCTTTGGCTGTGCCTGTACCCCACTGCCCTGGGTCTGGGGAAGGGAAAGGACTTCTGCACGTGCTTCATGGGAAGCTGAAGCCCCCTGTGGGAACCGGGGTAGAAAAGAATAGAGAGGGGGTGAGTGTGGAGGGCCTCCTGTACCTGCTTACAAGAGCGTACTGCATAATCCGAGGGTGTTGCAAAATCAGAACGTGTCTGTGAGAAGAAAGGGTGGTGGTCCTTGTGCACGTGATGCTGTTTGGGGGAGCAGAGGATGACTGCTTCTTCCCAAAAGCCAGAAGAAGGTTGTCTGCGCACGGAAATTAAGGGAACTGTTCAAAACGTAGTTTGCCATGTGTTGCAGGCTCGCAGGGATCGGTAGAAACAAATGTGCAAGGCTCTGACTCACGCATGAGGTCCCAGAGTCAGGAAGGAGTAATCTAAAAGCTGCTTGAGCCTTGTACTGAATGTTAATGAGGAGTCAGTGATCACAAAATGCAGCAGCCCCTGGCTTTGCTTCCAGCACTGCTGCTCCCAGAAAAGAGCAGAAGGGCTTGTGCCGGCAGAGCCTTGAGGACCTGAGCCGCGCAGAAGGGTTATGGTCCCTCCTCGCCCCCTCCGTGAGCTGGGTGAAACGCTCCTTTCCCACCTGTGGGTTTCACGATGGAGACCAGCACCCCTCTGTGTGAGTGTGGCATCCAGGAGAACTAGGGCAAAACTTGAGGAAGAACATCGCAGCTCTCATCCGCGGAGCACAATGATTTTAGTTTGTAAGACTGTCCGTGTCTGCCCGGGGGATGAACGCTGTGCTGGAGCAGCACCAGTAGCTGCAGGTGCACGGTGCTGTCACGGGGTGGTTAGGTGGGACACAGGAGAAGTTACAGTGAGGGAGGGGAATGTGGGAAGACAGTCATTAGCTAAGTTGGAATTTGGCCAGGACGTCGAATTGAGCAGCCTGACTTCTGGAAAAAGTCAAAGGATTTGTGCTGGCTTGTTTGAAATACAGTGCTCGAGATGATGCAGACCCTCCTGCAGCTGCTGGGGCAAGGGGTTCCTGACTGCTGGAGGGGCAGCACGCGTTCACAGTTTGCTCCCCAACCTGGAAGTGGAGCTGGGGAATGTCTGGCTCCGTCCACTCGGTCACACTGCATCCTTGCTCTTCTGCTTTGCTTGTGCCCTCTCTCTTTTGCTTTTCCTTTCAGCATCTCGGGGCTTAGAGCGTTTCCAATATGAACTGAAGTTAGGAGAGCAGCAGTGGAGGATGCTTGCCAAATGCTCTACATCGGTTGACAGCTCTTCTCAGAACCAGATGGTTACTAATTAAAGGGAGTCAAGTGAGGAGCCTGCATTGGCCTTTTTTTTTTTTTTTTTTTTTTTTTTTTTTTTTCTTTAAATAAAAGATTTTGTGACCTTGGAGGAAGATCGTCTTCCTCTATTTGCAGGATGTCCTCTTCCAGTGCTCATACTGCGTGGTGATCCCAGTGCTCTCTGCTGGATGTGGGATCTGTCTGAAGAAGCAGGCTCACTGTTTGCCCTAAGCACGAGGTAGCTGCCACGGGAGGTGGGACAGAAATGCAGTTGGAAAAAGAAAATGCCAAGTAGGAGGAGAATTTGAAATATTGGGAAAAGCTCTTCTCCCAGATCTTCTGTGGGACCTTTCCTTGAAGCCTCATATTGTCAGCAGAAACAAGCCTGACATTGTTCTGCCCTCTTTCCGAATCTTGCCATCCTTGAGGAACTTCTCCCTGTTCCTTGGTTGCACCTTTCACAGCTGCTCTTGGGCCATCCCTGCACACACGGGCTGCTCCATGTGGCTTTTCCTCGTGGTACTGGGAGCTGGATGGCTGGGAAGATGAAGGGCAAGCACAGCATGTTTCTCTCTTTATTTTCAAGAACATTTGGTTTCTAGAGCCAATCTTAACAGATGCACTGTCAACGCTTAACGGTTCAACCTCATGTGGAAGAACTATGTATGAGGGAAAATGTATTGGCAGTAACAAACACCTCCCACTCAAATTCATGTCCAAGGGAAGTGTGGCAGCTTTGTCTCAATTAACTTCCAGAGCAGCAGTCCTCCATGAATTTTTGCTCCTTCCTCCTGTTGGCATCACTGCTGCGTGGCTAGATTTTGGGGGACTTGAACCAGGGCTTGTGATCATTTCTTCCATGCAAGATTGCCGATAGGAACAAGCTTTGATGCTGTAGCCCTGGTGAATTTGCAGTTAGGTCAGGCTTGAGAGTTTCGGAGATGAGCCGAGCCCTGCTCCGGGCAGTCCTGCATCGTATTATTCAGTCCATTTTCCTTCCGCCCTTTCTGTGTGCTCTGGAGACACAACTGCCCCTTTTATGCCAGACTTTCAGCGACTCTTAGGCAGGGCCCACTCCACATATCGTGGGGAGTCAAAACAGGGATCTCAGACCTCCCTCTCCTTTTGAATGGAGGAAGTGCCTGAATCAAAGTCCTTGCTAGAATGTCACAGAGAAGTATTCTGTTTCCCCTGTGGGTGAAGGAGCATAAATCTTGGGTCTTGTGAGTTACGTCTCTGTGGTTTTTATATTTTTCTTTGTTTAGGGCATTTTTGAGCCTCCTCCTCATTTATGGTTAAGATGCCAAACAGTGAAAGTAATACATCACATCAGTTAGAGGGCGACTGCTCCACTCGGGGAAGTTTCTGGGCTGGGGGTGGTGGTGGGACTCCCACAGCAGCCCCTGGGAGCCCTGTTGTGCTGCAGGGACCTCTCCTCAGCAGGAGAGCTGCCACAGGGGCAGCTCTGGGTGCTGGGCATTTGAGGTGGGGATTCGTTCCTTGGGCTCACGGTGCAGGCAGTGGTTGAGCGGCCTGGCTGGGCTCGCGGATGCAACTGGTTCGTTGGTCCCTCCCTGTTCATCCCCTTGATAATCCGATTTACATTCCCCTTTCTTCCCCTGGATCCTGCTGTTACCATGGGAACTATGTTCACGGTTGCGTTTCATTGGCTTCTGGAAAAACTCCTTTTTCCCTTTTTCCCTGTTTCTTTACCCTTTTCCAGCTTGGACACGGAGCTATGGCTGCCAGAGGATGAGGAAGCTTGCAGGGCTCCTGCTAATGGGGATGAAGGCAGTGGTTGGAGGAGTTGGGGGAGTATGGCAAGACGGTTAGGGACTGCATGAAATAATTCTGCTTATGTGGTCATTAGCTTGGCCTTTTCTGCGTCCTGCGGCTATGGAAGCAGGTCCTGGGCACCCTCAGGTCCCCAAGGGTCTCTTCTGCTGTGAGCCCACCATTATCTCTGGCGACCTGGGAAGCCAACCCCAGGGCATGTACACTGTGCTCCACGTTGTAACTGAAGAGTTTTCCTGCCTGTTTCTGCAAAGACCAAGTTGGTGCCTGTCTCCTGAGAGACAGGAAGGCAGATGCTGCTGCTCCAGGTTCTGGCACTGTCACCTTCTTGACGCCTTAGGCTGTGGCCAAGAACATTGTGCTTTGGCCTGGTAGATTTAGACTGCCCACGGAAAGTGGGAAACAATTGCGATGCTGCATCTTAATGAATTGTCACTTCTTGGCTTCTTTGTTCCTTAAGTAACTGTGCCTTGGGGTTTTCAAGTTCCTTTGCTTCAATGGGGAGAGCAGTTGCGTTGGAAGGAGGAAGGGGCAGTGGTCAGGGGGAGACGTTCCCTAAGTACCTTCTGTCACTCTGTCCCACGTGTGATGGGGTTGGCAGCTGGGCTGCTTCAGCCTCACTACTCTTCCTCACCCTGTCTAGTCATGTTGCTGAGGAGCCAGCAGGGCTTTAGCAGCCTCCCTCCATCTCTACTCTTCTGAATCCAGGTGTCTGTCCTGGCCGAGCACCACAGCATCCGTCCGACCTCGATACCTGTGGCTGGGCCAACCCCTGCATTCGCTGTTCTGGCAAACACCGCTCTCCTGCAGCCCCTTCCGTTCCTTCCACCTGCGAGAGGATTCTGGTGCTTGGTTCTCAGTGTCTGCACTGTAAAGGGCAGTTGTGAGGTGTGTTATGGTGCCTGTTATGCAGACATTCAAGAAGGGCTGTGTGATTTAATGGTTCAGGTGCCAACTCTAAGCCACTCTGCTGGCGGGGATGGAGGATGCGTTCAGCTCTTTGTACGAGGATGCGTCGCATGTTGCTGAAATCCATTTCCTCACTTCCGTGCCCGGATGCTAAGGCTCCGTTTGGCATTTTCCTCTGGAGCCACAGTTTCTCCCTTTTCCTCTGAATTAGAACATGCCCTTCTGCCACGCACACGCTGCTACCCTGCCACGCACAGACCCGTGCCTCCTTTGCATCACCGCAGAGAGAAAACGGGGTGAATGCAATAAGGCAACGTGTTTTCTGGCGCTTTTGCCCGGGGAGCGGGAGGGCAGAGCCCGGCTGCGGGCCGGGGTGCCCGGGGAAGGGTCCCCTCCGCCGCCTCTCTCCGCGGGGACGCCCCGCGCTGCCGGCATCCCGCACGCTACACCGCCCGCGCCGCCAGGGGGCGCCGCAGCGCGCCCCACCCGCAGGGTCCGGGGGCGGCAGCGGGGGGACCCGGTGCGGGAGCGGGACCGGGACGGGTGCGTCGAGGGACGAGGAGGAGCTGCTCCTGTCCCGCATCCCGGGGCCACTGGGGATGGCACGTGGAAGCTGCGGGAATCGGCGTCACTGGAGGGCGTGGGTGGAAGGGACCGTTAAAGGCCACCTAGTTCAGCCCCCCGCCGGGGGCAGCCACATCTCCAACGACATCAGGTTGCTCAGAGCCCCATCCAGCCCGACTGGGATGTTTCCAGGGATGGAGCAACCTGGGTCTGTGTCTCCTCACTTCTCACCGTAGAGAACTTCTTCCTAGTACCTCATCTATATCCCCCCCCTTTCAGTTTAAAACTGTCCCCCTCATCCTATGGCTCCCCTGTGTGATCAAGAGTCCGTTCCCAGCTTTTGTGGAGCTCCTGTAGAGACTGGAAGCGGCTCTAAGATCTCCTTGGAGCCTTCTCTTCTCCAGGCTGAACACCCTCGGCTTGTCCTCACAGAGAGGGGCTCCAGCCTCTGACCGTTTGCACGTGTATTTTTGGAGACTGGGACATGGATGAGCAAGGGCTAGGTGAAAATCAAGGGAGAGGTGGGAGCAGAGCCTGAACACACGTGTAGAGTCTGTGGCTTGACTCAGATGGTCACTCTCCCTGCAGCACGTGGAACAGAAGGGTCTGGACGGGGTGTAGATACAAGGGGGTAACCCCTGTGTACCAGGCTCCCCACTTCTGCAGGGTGGGTCTGCCCCCGAGCTGCCGGGGGAGAGGCTTTTCCCTTAGCTGGAGTTCTGCCTGGCTGAGGTGTCCTACGCACCAAGGTACAACGTGTCTCAGGGACCGCGTGTGTGGGGATGGGGGCAGCAAGTGCTGGTCCAAGCTACTGGCCACACGAGTCCGTGTTGTGCTGGCAGATGGCGCAAGGCAGCAGCTCGCTGACTTTTCCTGTGATGACCCCGTTTACAGAACAGTGATTTTAAGTGACCCCAAATACTAATAGAGACATTGAATAAAACAGTGAATTTGTGTCAGGCTTGTGACCTCCCTGAAAACTCTCTTGATCTGTGCTCTGCTACCCAGGTTTGCAGTGACCAAGCCTCCAGGAATCCTCTGGAGATGTAAAAAAATCGGGGGGGGGGACGACGACTGTCCAGCCTGGCTGTAGGACTGTAGTCGCGGGGACAGCCAGAGCTGTTCTGGCTCCTTCCTTCACCCGTGGCACGGTGCACCCCCGGGTTGGCCGGTGGGGTGTCGGCAGCGCGCTGTGGGGCTGGCACCCTATGCCGTGCTCCCCTCCTGCTGCCGGCCGTTCCGCTCGCTCCCGCACGCCGGCGGGGAGCGGGTCTGCCCCGCCACCCTCTGCCACTCGCCACCGCCGCCTCCGCGGGAGGGTNAGGCGCCGGAGCCGCATTTATCGCGCTGGTGGCCTCGGTAAACGCTTTAACTCCTTGCGCCCCGCGGGCGCCGGGCTCTGCCCCGCCGGCAGCGGCCGGGAGCGAACCCGGCTCCGCCGGCCATGCCCGATGGCAGCGGCATAAGCTCCCTCTCGGCTCCAGCGCCGGTAAACCCTCGCCCGTCGGGGGCTGCTCTGGACGGCAGCGATGCGCCCGGAGCAGAGGCGGCCAAAGCAAACGTTTCTGCAGGGCCCCGGGCAAAGAGCAGCCCAAATTCAGCTGGAGCCTGTGGCAGGGGCCACCCGAAAGCAGGCTGCGGCGGCTAGAGCGGAGCCCGTCTCCTGTACCGGTATCCTGGCGGCATCAGGGCTTTGAGAGACCCGGCATGACTTCCCCTGGGCTGCAGCGAGCGCCGGAGGTGGTGGGAGGATGAGGCTGGCGTTCAGAGCGTGTGGGAGTCACAAGAAGGGAAGAAGGCTCGGAGAGCTGTGTCGTGCCTGCACCCGCACAGGCATTACGAGTGTGTCTGACACCACGGGAATAGCATCCGGGATCCCGTGCCTCTGTGTCTCTGTGATCCTGGAACCCTGTCAGGAGTTTGCCTTTGCTAGACGCTGGGGTGGCAGCCGTGATCTGGCTGCAGTGGTGTATTTCTATTTGGGAAGAGGACAGCTCAGCTTGATTAAATTCTCTGGCGTTCCAGTGCGGGCTGTGTTCTGCCTTCAGGGCTCCATCCTAGGAATATCCCAGCGTACAGAGAGGGACCAGGGCCTGGTGTGAGGATGCTGAGCATGAGGCCGTGGCTGCCTGGCTGCCTCGCTTCACGTGTTGGTTTTGCGCTCTCCAGTTTCTTCTGGCTGTGGCGGGTGAATGGCCTTGGCCTGCTGGAGATGTGATGGTTAATAAGTTAGCACAGGCTGGGATCCCATTTGAAAGGAGCAGAGAAGCCAAGCTGGGCACTCCTGGGTCTGCCCAGGTCCATCTGGCTCGCGGCACAGGCTGCCTGGGTGGCTGCAGAGATGGCAGAGGTAGTGCAGGCTTCTCGCAGCTGCCCGCTGCTGGCGCCTGCCCTGCTCAGACTCCGGCAATGTGCGATGAGGGAGCCCATTCTTCCTTCCCCAGCTGCCTGCGGGGCTGTGCACAGGCCTGGGGCCTCTCCTGGCTTGGCTTTTTTCCCCTTTCCCTGAGTGATGGCTTTGTGGTACCGTCAAAACAGAGGTGAGATTGAGACCTCACAGCACAGCCCAAGGGAGACCTCACGGCACGGCAGGGACTTGCGAGGCTGTGGGGACGGATCCGTGCCAGCATCCGAGGGGAGAAGAGGGCACCGCGGCCCAGAGTTTGTGTCAGGATGGGCATGACCAAGGGTAGCATGGGGAGGGCTGAAAGGACGTTTTTAGGCCAGAGTCTCCCTCTGCAGCAGTAACAGCCTCTTCCGTCTTCTGGCTGGACCTTTGCTGTCTGGGCGAGCACAGGGCGAGCCTGTGTGCTAGGCCTGTGGATTTAATGCCATCAGCTCCCTCCTCTGTGCTTGAGCGGGTTGGCAAAGCAAAGGGCTGCTCCTGAAACAGGCGGTTTGCAGCCCTGGGCTCGTTTCCTTCATCCCAATTCATCTGTGTGCTTCCATCTCCGGGGCCTCTGCTGGGGGTTGGTCTGGGACTGGAGGGAGCCACTGGGGAAACGCTTCGCAAAGAGGCAGCTCCAGCTAACTGTGAGCCACATCATTAATTCCAGTATAGTTAATTGGACCTAATTAATCATATTCATAAGTGTAACGAGGGCCTTGCCCACAGGGGTCTTGCAAAGGTCTGAGCTTGGGGCTGGCGTTCTGCAGAGGCAGCGGGAACACACAAGTCGCAGAGCCTTGGAGAGGTGGCTTGGGACCCGGCTTCCTTATACTGCAGATGTCCTCGTTGGTGAAAGCATGACGGGAGGAGGCTGATCCTTCTGACCCTGTATCCTGGTATCCTCTGCATCCCACAGAGGTAGAACAGGTCAGGTGCTTCTGGGTGGCTGGGCCCAGTTCTGGCCTGGAGTTGTGGTCACAGATGTCTCTTGGTCCTTGACTAGTTTGGAAGGTAGACGTTACATTTCCTGGGCAGATGTCTTGTGGCCCAAAGGCAGGCAAGGGAAGGGCAGGTAACAGCCAGTCTGGGCATCTCAGCCAGGGGCTTGCTAACGTGCCAGTGTACCAGGCAGCTCCTGGGATGAGCTGCTGCAGTTGTGGTGGTGGTGTTAGCAAAGGGAGGCTTTGAGGAGCTCCAAGAACTCTGCTTCCTCGTCTCCTCCCCTCCCCGTCTCTCCTAGCGTGGGCGTAATGATAGAGGAGGGAAGGGGAGACTGGGAGTCGGAGTCAAGTGTAGGGAGGGCAGCTAGCCTGGCAGATGTTAATTAAAGACAGAGGTTCAGCACTGAGCCAGCAGTGGCTGGTCCTCCTGCTGACCTTTCCCAGTCTCGCTCTGCCACTTTCATGTGCGCAGGCTGGGAGAGATGCGAGGGGCTGTGATGTAGAAAGCCTGGGAGGCCGTGGGGAAGGAGCGGGAGGGAGAAGTAGCCAGAGCCTGGAGGAGCGCTGGCTCCGCACGTCCCCAGATGTGGCTGGAGGGCAGGAGCTGCCAGCCTACCCCTGGCACCCAGCTGTTGTGCCAGACAGAGGTGGTTGGGCACTGGTTTTAACCCACTGTGCCTGTGCGTGCCAACTGCAGGGACACAAGCCCAGTGCTGCTACTGGGAAGGATGAAAGCGTGACACTATGTCACTGCGTGCTGATGAGGCACTGGGGAGCTCTCCAGGGAGGTGGGGAGATGTATGGCCTTGCTGTGCCCCAGTCCCTGGGAGGCGTACATCAGGGTACGGTTGTATGGCTGGCGTAAGCAAATGATGCTCGATGCTGCTTTTTGCGAAGGGGTCCCTTCCCCAGTGACTGCCCATCCGCACAGCCTGCGGTCTGCTGGGGGAAAACCCAGGGCGTCTGTCCCTCCTGGCTGCTCCAGCCTCGCCTGCTTTTCCCAGGCACTTCTGCAGATGGGCCAAGATGCCCTGTGCTGGAGGCAAAGAGGTGCCTTCAAAGAGGAATGCCCCATCCTTTCTGTTTGGGTTTGAGAGCAGCCAGTGTGTTTCTGTGCCCCCCTCCCTCCTTTTCTCCCTCCCATCTCTTGTACCTCTGCTT
Source organism: Thinocorus orbignyianus (assembly GCA_013400375.1). Lineage (NCBI taxonomy): Eukaryota > Metazoa > Chordata > Aves > Ciconiiformes > Thinocoridae > Thinocorus > Thinocorus orbignyianus. The sequence continues at coordinate 250,993 of VXBW01000255.1, forward strand.
CCCAGGGGCAGGCTGGCTTCCTCACCCTGAGCCGAGGGAGGATGAGTGACCAAGGTCCCCGTGGTCTAGCCCTGGTGGCGGCTGCAGGACAGCAAGGGGTGCACTTCCATTTTCAGTCAAGGCTGTCGCTTCCCACCAGCAGAGATGGATCGCTTGTCCCTGCATCCCCTGTACCTCTGCAGTGCTCGGAGATGCTGCCAAGTGGTCCCTGTCTCCAGCCCTCTCTTCCCAGCCCACCTCTGAGCAGTTAGCGAGTTGTAGGCAGGAAGGTGACACATCCTGGTTAGGATGCTGCTGGCATCATCCAGAAGCGGGTGGACCGGCTTAATGGGCTGATGTGCGTGTGCAATTGTGCCGCTCCTGCCTGCGGGGGGGGCTCGGGCAGGCAGCGAGCCCAGCTGCGGCCTCTCCCAGCTGCATCCAGCAGCAGCTCCCGGCCCAGCCACAGCTCCTGAGGCGGGCGGGGGCTCCTGCCACCCAGCTGGAGCAAATGGTGTGTTTGAGGCGGACGCCGCTTCCACCTGAGCCTGCACCCGTCTGTCCCCAGCCGTCTCGCCTCCTACCTCTGTCTGGGGTCTCACCCGCCTCTCCCTGCTCCTGTCCCCCCTGCCCTGGAGCAGCAGTTGATGGAGGCCCTTGCTCAGGGGCAGAGAGTGGTTAACGAGTGGAAAACTTGTTGGTGAATTCAGTCACCCCGCCTGCCCCGGGTGCGGGGACCGGCCCCGCTGCATCTGGCGCGCTGGCTCCGGGAGGTGCGGCAGAGCGGGGCTCAGGTGTGGGATCCCCCCCGGCAGCCAGGCTCGGAGCGGGGCGGGCAGGGCCAGAACCGG